>JAKOOJ010000002.1:72407158-72969658 GCA_022577455.1 Arizona elegans | reverse complement strand
AGGATTGAATTCACAGCCTCCTGATTGTGAGGTGAGAGCTCCACCTCTAGGCCACTGCACCATTCAATAACTTGCTACATGCCTGCATACAAATATGAACTTCCAATTTCCTGATGAGCTTCCACAAAACAAGTGATAATGGATCAGGGAGAAAACATTGAAGTGTTTGGGATCTAACCCAGTTTGAGATCTGCTCCTGCTGGATTGTCTTGTGATGGTTGATATTGTTTTCTGTTTATTCTTTTGGTTTTCATTCTTATTTTGGCTGCACACTGCTTTGGATCATTTGGAAGGGAACAGCAGAAATGTCAGTATTCAAAAGAATAAAAATCAGGTAGATAGATTTAAGAAAACATAAATAATTGACTGGTGCCTGCATTTTTGGGGAGAAATGAAGGATTATGTTCAGTGATGGGATTCAACTAATTTAACAACCAGTTCTCAGCCCTAATGATTTCTTCCAACAACCAGTTCACCAAACTGCTCAGAAATTTAACAACTGGTTCTCCCGAAGTGGTGCGAGCTGGCTGAATCCCACCACTGATTATGTTATCCAAATTGAAGGTATTTTGGGAGGATGAAATTGCTGTGTTTTCTTTTGTTGGTTGGCTTGTTTTTAATCAGTGTTATCTACATTTTCATCTTTTGAAATATTGTGACAAATGATACTGGAGAAACAAAAAATAATTCTGTTTGGTTCACTACAAAATAATGTATATAGAAAAAGAAGTCTTCAGGTATAAAAATAGCAAAATGCTTGAAGATGGAGGGCTGAAAATCCTACATTTTACAACATTTTGTCATATACTATTTCTCTCCTCTTTTGCCACTTATGGCAATCTCAAGAAAGTAATCTCAGCTGAGCTAGAAAATTATTAGATATTTGTGTTCCGCTGAAAAATTGGCTCTCTAGTGACAAAAAGACAAGATTGAAGGCATAACCAAAGCCTGTTCTAATACAGTATGTAATATTTTAATGAATTCTTGGGAGAAATATAAACACACACTGACTTAGTAAAAGCATCCTATTTTAATGATCTTGCCATCCAGAAAGTGCTGTCACAAAAACAGTTTGTGTTATGGCTGCATAGTTTGCAAGTTAAGCTTGATCAATTGTGAATAATAAATGTATATTTTATTTACAATGATGTAAAATGAAAAGTTCTTTCAGTATGTGGAGGCAGGTAAAACTTCATTCCAATTGTATAAGGAAGTTTCAAGGTAACTAGAAAATGGACCAGTTTTGAGTAACTCGTATGGAAGATAAAAACGTGATTGGCTATTTAAAAGGCCAATCAGAAGGCAGCAATATCCCTGTGGGGTGGTTCAAAAGAGGGAAGGTCTCAGCAGGGTTTTCACCATGATACTATGACTACCAGGGACACGGTAGCTCAGTGGCTAAGATGCTGAGCTTGTCGATCGAAAAGTCGGCAGTTCAGTGGTTTGAATCCCTAGTGCCACATAATGGGCTGAGCTCCTGTTACTTGTCCCAGCTTCTGCCAACCTAGCAGTTCGAAAGCAAGTAAAAATGCAAGTAAAAAAAATTGGACCACCTTTGGCGGGAAGGTAATAGTGTTCCATACACCTTTGGCTTTAGTGATGCCAGCCACATGACCACAGAGACGTCTTTGGACAGTGCTGGCCCTTTGGCTTTGAAATGGAGAGGAGCACCGCCCCCTAGAGTTGGGAACAATTAGCACATATGTGGGAGGGGAACCTTTACCTTTTACTATGACTACCATTTTCCTCTTTTGACAACCCATCCAGCGGACTTACACATCATCAAATGTTTCTAATGTTTATTTACTAATGTTATTTATTAACATTGACAATACTTTATTGTAATCATAAAGTGTTCTGGATATGATCATTGCACAGCTTAAGGGGGTCATTGAGTGAGAGGCATCTCATTTATATTTTCTGCCCAACTGGTTTTTATGTTTGTTTTCCTTCCATATGCAGGTTTTAATTTCAACTCCCCAGCACCACCACCTGAGCTTATAAAATAAATGCATAAATAAATAATCAAGTGCAATTAAATTGAACAAAAACTAAGGATTAAGAGAAAAAAATACTTCTCTAAAAGGTTATATTACTTTACAAAGAGTGACTCTGCCTACAATTAAGTAAATCAAATTGGGAACTAAAGCAATTTGCACATTGCTTACTTTAGCACTAAGATAGCGTGATAAGGTTTTACTTACCTATGTCATTTGAATATAAGATATTGGCTATTTTTAAACAGAGCATTACCTGAGAAGCTAATTATATAGCAGTATTTGCCTTCCTTCTTCCATTAACTCTGTTCTACCTTACCCTTTTGATTGTTTTAATGTGGATGAAATCTAGAGATCTCTTGAGTTTGAGATAATGAAATTGCAAATAGCTTCAGCCATTGAAAAAAGCCCTGAAAAAGAAGTTGCACATACCTGCACCTCTACTTGGCAAGAAGAAAGACAGGAAAAGACACAGACCTGGTAAAAGACCATTTGAATACTACCATTCTGGATATGCAAAATAATTCTTCTATTTGGAAAATCTCTTGGGAGCTCATTAAAGTATTTGACACGTGCAATGCCATAAAACAGGCCACCACTTTTTTTTTCCCTTAAAGAGACAGGCACCTTTTCCTATTAAAGATAAACAGAACACTACAATTGCCATATGAAAAGTTATTAAATAATTGAAATATAATATTTTTTTTTTCAGAAACAACAAATCTGAACATTTTAATTTTTTAGACAATGCTTGAGAATACTGACTGCCTCCTTGGGACTGGATGGTAAAAAACACAAAGCATATTGATGCCATCCAATTCCTAAGTTTTTTGTGACCTTCCCCAGCAGTTTCATGCAGATGTCAAACAGTATGTCAGACCAAATGGAACTCTGTGGGACAACACGAGTCAATAGTCAAGGTAATGATCAATGGTCCTCTAGCATCATACTCTGAAGTGGACTGACAAGAAACACTGCAAAGAAGACATTATCTAAAAGGACACCAAACTCATCAAGAGCCTTGGAGAATTAGCTCTTCCACTATTTTCCAATCTATTCCAATCTATTTTGTGGCATAAATCATCCATCAAAGCAATCAAAACAATGTCAGTGAACATTATAGATGAAACCACATTTGAAAATGTCCAGATAACCAGTATCATCCAGGTGTTTCTGGAATTGCTGCTACCTTCTCAATTACCTTTCCCAGAAATGTTTGACAAAATGTATGTCTTTATCTTTTCTTAGATGTCCATTGATTAATACTATGTTTACATCACTAGACAGCACTGAAATATTAATCAAAATGTTTTGGAATCAGAGACAGCCTTTGATTTATTTTGCAGCTTTAATAGGTGATTTATGCTAGGGTGTTTATATAGATATAAGGCCCATTGTTTTCAGTGGTTCATCTGTGAGCTGACAGCCTGGAATCAAAATGGAGCTCCTTATATAAACCTAAGAGTTTTTGAGTCTATTAATATGTTAGTAGTGGAACCTTAAACCTTGATTCACATACATGTACACTACTGTACCTAGCCGGAAGAAATATATTTAAGTCAGAGAATATCCCTCTTCATTTAATGTGTGTTAGGGGAGGGGGAGACTAGGGAGAGCTTGGACAGTGGGACTTGTAAGGCCTCAGTTCACTTTAAGCAGGTTAAGCTAATTCCTTGACATTTTCCATGATACTGCACTTCCTAGATTTTCTTGCCTCATGAGTATATCAGCCATCTGTTCCCTAAGAAGTGTACTCAGGATTGCCATCTGCAATGCTGTGAATTGGCAGTTGGTAGGTAATCTGATAGTAGTTGCAATAATGTTTTATTTGGTTTCTCTCTTTCTTTCTTTTATCATAAACTATATTTATTAAGCCACTTCTGACATGGACTAACAAGATGCATTGCAAAGAAGACACTATCTAGGAGGACACCATGATCACAAACTCACCAAGAATTCTAAAGATAATTCTTAATCTATATCTTTGCTCCCTATTAGGTTCCCATCTGCTCCTTGTTTATTGTTCACCATAATCTATATTCATCTTACGAACATAAGCATGGTCACTAGCCTTAACAACAATTTAACAGGAGAGCTTCACGGCTTGCAAGAATAGTCTGGTGTGCTGTACACTAAGGGCTTTGTCACTTCTGAATCTCAAACAATCTAATGGAAGCATTCATGAGGATGGAAAAAAAGCTGATATTATATATTGCAATATAATTTTCACTATTTCCAAGGCATTATGGCCTCCCAACATATCCAGAAACATCCCAATAGAGAAGATTCCTACTGTAATTTAAAGAGGAATAAAAGCAGCATCCAGAATTGCATGCAGATTTGCTGACCTCAGTTTCTCTCTCAAGATTCATCATTGAGGAGAGACAAAATAACTGCACTTCCTTCCCGGTATTGCACAAGGTCTAGCATTAGATTATCAACTTTCTTCTCATCTAGCCTGACATTTCAGTTTTTAGTACTCTAAAGCAATTTCATTATTGAGCTTAGATAGCTGAATTCAGGTTTTGCAATGTTAGAAAGCCGCTTATCCTGCTCCAGAGTTCATTGATCACATATTAATAAACCAGAGCTAAACAATCTGAGGCCTCAGAGCTATATGATGCTCTCCAAAGCCTTGAGCACAGTCCTTAGAGACCATTAACACCTGTTGCTAAATAGTATTTTTTTAATGTAACAGAAGGGGAAAATTACTAAATACAAGACTGAAGAGTAATCAGATTAATTTTAATTAAATTGAAATGAACAAAAGATAAAAATCAAATTAAGTTTTATCCTGACCCTACTCATTACTTTTGAGAACAAAGCCCAGGCATGCTGCCCTAAGGTTAAGTGTACTTCTTGGGATGAAAAGAAAGTGTGCAGTTCTGTATTAAATTAAGAAATACATTTCCCAATATATATTTTTATCCTCCTTCCATGCTTTCTTATAGTCTGCTAGGGTAGCTCACTTGCTGATTGATTGTACAGTTGGATGAATTTTATAGAAAAGCAAGTGCTCTTGTGGAGGATGGTGTATCAAATTTCATATAAATTGCAGCAGGGACTTTCAATTGTATTTCTTTCAATTCTAAAGGGAGGGGCAGATTATGCTTAGTTGTTTGGGGATGGAACACAATAAAGATTTAGCAATAACAACCACAGTGGCAGGGAAATGCCTGTGCCAAATAGCTACACTGAAGGGGATGAAAAAGGAAAGAGTATTTTACAAAATTATCATCTTTCCTCCTGAAGTTGATGGGGCTGTGACTATGGGGATGAAGGCGGAAATGTAAGGAAATTGCTTTGGCCTTTTTTTTTTCCTTCTATAAAATGCATCAGTTGCTAATATAAGGCCAGCTCAGGGACACAACTCACAGTCTTTGCACAATTTCTCTGTATGAGAGGTGAGTAACAAGGAGATGGAGTGGGTGGTAAAATTAAGGCTCTATTTCATCCTTTTCTTCCCTTTGTATCCAAAGACATTGTGATTGGGGTAACCTGATTCTAATGGCTACTTTGATTTCAGTAAAGATTAGGAGAGGTCAGAGCAGGGTAAGAATATGGTATTAGGTAGCATCAGTGAAGCATGGTTATATTTGGTTTTTATTGTTATATCTGGAGTTTTTATTACTGGGTTATAAGCTGCCCAGAGTTTGGTTTTAAGATGGGCAGTTATACAAATGTTTTGAATAAATCTATTGATTGCAAAATCCAGTATCACCTCTCTGCTTCATCATGGAGGTTTTTTTTTCTTTTTAAATTGTTTATTTAGCAGACACCATATTGGTGTCTGCTAAATTTAGCAGCACGGTGGTAAAGAAAACAAATTAGTTACAGAGAATTGGGAGAAGCCCAGAATGGGGGCTCATCGGACATTTTTTTCTAGTATTGTTTTATTTCCATATTCTTTCATTTTAGTAAAGGAAAAAGATGCTTTAATTTTACTTCCAGTATTTTCGGTTGGCTGGTCTAATATTTGTTTTGAGACCATAGACACCCACTGTGCTCTGTGGTTGAGCCAAATAATGATTTTATATCCTCTCCATGTGAAACCTGAAGAATTAACTGCCTCTCAAATGCCTGTTCCATACTGTCCTTGATTTTTCCCCCTCCTTCTTGCCTCAGTCACACTGAAAAGGGTCTGTTTCAGATTGTATTCTCCCTAACCCCATTAAAAAGATAAGATGTCACAAATTTCCAACATAGTATTTGGGAAATCATTTCACAGTCAATTAGCCTTGCTGAGCTCTGCTTCATTTTGTGCAACATCAGTCTTTCTTTTAAAAAAAGTTACTTTATTTCTGTATCACATTTTCTGGAATTATATGCAATGAAAAAGTAGGAAAAAGATTGTTTTGTTTTGCCTTTTATTGGCAATGCTGTCAAAAAAAAAAAAAAAAACTTCCTACAGGTTTGTCTTTTTCCACACCCAGCAAGTTAAAATTCAGAAACATGGGAAATTCAAATGAATTTTTTCCCAATATACTCCCCTCTTAATTTGCACACAGCTGAATTGTGATTTTCTCCCATTACCATCTTTGTTATACACCATTCTATTTCATTTTATTGCTGCTTGAAAAGCTCATAAAAAGACTGTATCAAGAACAGAAATGGAGCACCTACATAGTATAATATCTCATAGCAAATGGGTCTTAAGTCTATTTGATATTTCTTGCTTCATCAGAATACATATTACAAGTGATAAGGCCCAAGTTCAGAATCAAAGATTGTTTTTTCAAATAGCCATCCAGCAGAACCAGTGGTGAATGAACCGAATAAACTCTAGTTTTATTGCATAGAATAGAACACCTGACTTTAAAAAATATAAGATCCATTCAGGATAATATTGCTAACCTTGGTGTTGTCTCATGACACAGTTCCTGTGGAGATTTCCAAAGAACTATTTATTTGTTTGCTTGTTTGTTTAGAAAATTTATATATAGCTGCCTATTCACTCACAGCGACTCTAACCTTCTTTATGGACTCAGATTCTGTTAATGTTACCAAATGATATAGAAAAGTACTTGGAGGTACAGTGGCCACCTTTGCTTTTGATTCCATCTTTGTTAAAAATTAGCTTGAGCGCATGACCATTCATAGGAAGAACAAATAATAATGCAGATAATATGCTATTGAGACGTAATATGTATTACGGCTACAAGTGTATAGTTATGTCTTTAGGCAATATTGTAACGACACAGGTGCTGACATCAATACTTGCAGGAATTAAAAATGGTTGCATCTCATAAAGACCTTTATGAAGAAGGATATGCCCATTATCTATGAACCATTGGCTTGTGCATCTTTAGAAATTTCTTTTAGATTAGTGGATGATTGTCATTGCAACAAGATTAAAGTCATTCCGTATAGCTCTGCTCTGATGTAGGTCTACATGTCCTTGAAAAAAATAGGTTTATAACATTGGCACAATTTTAGAGGATGGTTTGTTGATGGAAGCCTTTGTGATGTTGGGAGCACAATGTCTTTTAACAATTGTCAGTGTATCAACTACATCTACTCCCGGTTAGTAATTGCTTGACCAGGTGAGAGGCCACTTACTATGGTATTATCTCTCTAAGTGGAGTACTTCAAGCTGCTCTTAAACTTTCTCTAGTGAATAATATGGTGCTGCCAGATAAAATCATATTATCCAAATAAAGATAGTCCTTGCTGAACAATTGGCCTGTTTAGCAACAGTATGAAGTTATGACGATGCTGAAAAAGTTAATTTTATGACCAGTCCTCACATGTAAAACCATTGTAGCATTCCCGCCATCATGTGATTGTCATTTTAACGCTTGTCTTCTTATATACTTCAAAACCTCACTTTTGTTACTTATGTTGCACATTTAACTTTTGCTACTTAAATGGTATCACTTAATGCACAGTCAGATTCAAGAAAATGTGAAAAAATGTAAAAAAAAAATGTAGAAATTGATTTGTCTTTTAAAAATAAATTTATATATACTAACTGATTATAGATGTTTTTATTAGAATATGTGTTTTGTAAAAAAATTCTTGGTTTTACTCTTGAATTTTCCTTTGAAAAAACAAATTTAGAAACGTAAACATGTATTTATTGATTTTAATTTTTATGAATCTCTTTCAGATTTGTCAGGTTTGTCTTTTATTTTTTTTCAAGAAAATCTGGTAGGGAAGTAACTATCATGTTATAAATGTAATCTATACCAACTCCTTATACCAATTGGTAGGAGTTTAGGAGCCACTCCTATGATACACTTGAAGGGGTTGAGCAATCTCCTACATGGTATCCCTCCCATAAACTTTTAATTTGAGTGACAGGAATGGAAAATGCTTTCTGCATTATGGAATCCCATTTGCAAATCATTATCCACTCCACTGACTAGTATCATTATTATAATAAATTCAGCATCAATTCCAAACATTTCTCTTTTCCAGAGGCATTTAAATTGTCCTACTGTATTTTTACTGATTTTATTTTTACTTTTATATTCTTGGATTTTTTTGCTCTTGTTAAACATGTCTATAAACTACCCTTCATTACTCTGAGTGGTACAAGTTGTATGTAGTTTTGTTCACAAGGCACATTTCATATTATGTGTCAGTGATCTGCTAGATTAGTAGACTGGTGAACACATAATAATTAAAGTCCTAAGTAAGGACCTAAGAATTATTAAGGTATTGTCTAATAATATAGGCAGTTCCAAGTAGGGTGGCTTTTTTATATAAAGTTAGGGTGTTCAGGGCTGATAAATTCAATATATCCAGGTATCAGGGAAATCCTTTAAGAATTGTTCCAAGGGTTTCAAGTGATATACCAATGGGATTCTTTTTCCATAAGCTTTGATCTACAAGTCCCGGCATTTCACAATTTTTTCTAATTGTTTTTCCTTAATTCTAGCATCATCCATTATAGCAACATCAATGAGTCAGACTTTCTTCTTTTCAATAACTGTTAAATCAGTCACAATATGAACAAGATGCCTGTCTGTTTGGATTTTAAAATCCCCTAAGATCCTAGCCCACTTATTTCCAGAATCTTCTCAACTTGATAGTCTCAGCAGTTTTTTCTACATTCAAATCCAAACCTCTGACAAAGTTTCCAATGAATAATTCTGGCTACTTAGTCATGACACTGCTTTTGTCAGTTTATTAAATTTTGCTGCATCAAATGGCTATTGTTTCATCCTTTTTATTACAAAGGCAACCTTTGCGTACATGCTGAACTTTCACCTTCATGCAATTAGTTGGCAAAGCTTGTTCTTGAGCTGCTAAAATAAAGCCTTTAGTCTCTTTCTTTAACACTCCTGACCTTAACCAACTTCATGTGTTTTTTTTATCAGCTTTTCCTTCTGTATTTTTCAAGTATTGACCATACATTGGCTTGTACTTCCAAATAATAAATTGGTTTCCAATTGCTTCTGTTTTCTGTATTCAACTGTCATTTTAAATTGTTAGCTTGAAATATGCCCAAGTATTTGTAGCGATCATCTTCATCCATCTCTTGATGCTATTTCCATAGGGCATCTAGATTCCTTCAGTTTTTATTATTTTTCCTCTGTTGAGGTTGAAGGTAGCACATTTGTCCAGTCCAAACTCCACTGCAATACCTTGGCTGCATATACTGCAGTGTTGAGCAGGGATTCTATTTCAGATGATGTTTTTCCATACAGCATCATGTCATCCATATAAAGATGGAAGGATAGCTTGGCAGATGTTTCTGATGTTTCTAATGTTTGATAGCCATGGCCTGACTTGTTTAGTATTGTTGACAGACAGTGAATTGGCAAACAGTGGTGGTGATAGTGACTCTCCTTGAAAGATTCCTCTCTTTATATTAATCTCTCCCGATCTGTGACCATTGTCCAAGAACTGTGTCTTCCACTATGCCATTGATCTTTGCACAAAGCTTCTGATATTTCTACTGATACCTGTAATTTCTAGGCACTTATTTATCCAATAATGTGGCAGGGAGTCAAATGCTTTCCTGTGATCAATCTATGCTATATTTAAGTTGTTTGCTAGTTTGTTGTTTCTCTGATGTTTGGGTGGTTTTCTTTCTGCTCAGATGGAAAGAGCTTGTTTTCAGCTAGATGCTGTTGAACTGCATGAACTACCACACTAGTCAGCAACTTGAAAGTTGTTGGTAAGCAAATGATTTCCTCATGAGGCCCCTTTGGATCTTCCTTTATTAGATTTGCCAGATGTCAACCAATCTTCAAGTTTACTTCCTTCCTGTATGTTTATTATCATCCTTCCCTCTGCTTTCACCCTTAAATTTCCAAACTATTATTTTCAGTCTTCTGATTCCTTTCTCCCCAGATGCTTGGTCTCAGTTTTTGAATGGAAACACTGGTTTCACTGAAAAGGGGATGCTTCTGAGCCAAAACCTCAAACTTCACCAATTTTTAATGTGTCTGTTTCCAAATCTTTCTATTTTCCTCTCCATCTTTTATCCCAGGACTAGCTGCAGCCTCTTCTGAATCTATATCCAGATGCATGAACAGGTACCAGTTAATGCTTTCTATTAGTAGAGTTCAGCCATCTGTTCTGTAACCAGCAGCTTGAGTTTTGCATTCCCGCAGTAGGTCTCAGAATTTCCCAGTACAGTGCCAAAGAAAAAATAGAATTATCACTGCAAACCTATACAAGCACAAAATATTCTTAGCCCTTGTGCAAAAAAAGGAAGGATAAGATGCAGTATATATATGCTGCTCAGATTTGCTCCACTTCCTCTAAATCTTTCATAGCAGAAAAGCACTCAGCTGATTTGCTGTATTTGTTTTATTTTGAAAATTCCAAGATAACTTTCCCCTACATTGGCATAACCATTTCAATCAGTGTTACTGAGGAAAAGTCTTACACTGCAATAGTTACTTTTCTTAAATTAAAAGCAGAGAACGATATACACTGAAAACCATTCTGAAGGAGTGGTGGAGAACAAATAATAGTTTTTGCTAGTATTTTAATTCTTTCCCTTCTTCCATTTTTTCCATCCTCTCCTATCACTTTAGTTACTTTTGCCTATAATAGCTACTCTGATCTAACTCCTAAAATGTAGAAACATTGTTATTTAAATTGCAAATTAAGAATAATACAGAACAACATGGGTATTCCACTATATATTTTGTTGCATCTACTGGCAACTTTGCTTCATCCGAAAATATTTCTGTTTTTCCAAATAAACTCACATAATTTTTGCTAATCCCTTATCCCTTTGTAGATCTCAGTACAAAGTTGCCCCAGAAGTACATGTTCCTGGCTACTCAGAATTAACTTCCTCTTGTGTCTCTTTGTAGAATATAACTAATGGAGGAAGTAGCTTTGCCCCAAATAGCCAAAAGCCTAACAATCTCTTTTTCTCCCTTCTAATGAGGTTAGGGTGTTCACATAATGTTAACAAAGTCCCTTGCTTACAGATGAATGATTAAGTTTTCACATCCTATGTTATTTTTATTTATTTATGTATTTGGGAGAGGTGTAATGCAGGGGTGGGTTTCACTTACCTTTGCTACTGGTTCGCTCACACGCACGTGCTCGCTTCATTCGTGCATGCGCAGATCATATTTGATGATGTCCGGGTAGGTGGGTGGAGTCTCCCACTGTCGCTGCTACCAGTTCGCCTGAACTGGGGCAAACTGGTAGCAACCCACCATTGGTGTAATGTATAGACCCAAACACTTTGAACAGTAAACATGGCCCATGGCTTAAGGCTGACTATACCCACATGTTGTATGGTTACGTATTAATCACATTTAAATAACTGTTGTTTTCCTAATAATTCATGGCAGTGTATACGGCATTTTCTTGTTTTATCCTCCCAGCAAAGCAACTGAGACATTTTAGATTGAAAGATAATGATTCATTCCCGACCATCTTCAGAGCTGCAGGGTTGCCTCTGAAGTTGATTTGTCTTCACCTTTTAACCTTTTGCTAAAGGCAAATTTCATAGCAACTGTAGCATATGGCACATAGCACGAAGTCAGTGTCAAAAATAAGTGATGGGACAAAGTTGGAGCTTTGTTGTACAGTGACATTTACACACATGTTTTGACTACAGCTGCAACCACAGTGATTTTGTGACCAATTAAAGATTTGAGAAACCTAAAGAGTAAAGTGTTAAGATAGTTCCTTGTTTCTGAGCCCTCTGGAATGACACTTTTAACAAAGAGAATTCACCTTAACTACACAAAACAAGCCAGGTCATGTATTCAGAAGGGAGTAAAAATAAATCTGATCCCAGGAGTCTGCCCTGTGTGTAAGTGGGGGGCAGGGGATGATTTAAATGAAATGCTTGATGCATAAAAAGTATCAGCCTGTATTGTATGTGGCCTAGCACACTACTGTAACAGGCTGTTAATGTGCACAATTATTGTATAATTTTCATGTTAGTGTGCCCCTGTGCAGCAGCCAGCACATAGCTGAATTTTCTTACAAACTGATGTTAAAATACTCAGAATCATGTAACAATAATTAATTTAACATAGTCTGCACCTTATGGAAATAACTTGAATCTCAGCTCAACATTAAAAATGTGCATTAAGAGGGCTCAGTCATGTCCTTACAGATTAAACATAAATTGTACAATTCCATGATTTTCTCCTACCATTTCAATATCATATTACTTTGCACTACTCATAAAAGAAAAGGAATAAAAGAAATAGATCTGGATAAATGGAAAAATCTGCAATTATCCTTGATAGGAAGAATAGCTACAATTAAAATGAATATATTGCCGAGATTATTGTATTTATTCCAAACAATAAAACTGGGGGAAAAAATATTTTGAAATATTTTGAAAAAAATATATATCTGGCAAGGGGAAAAAGCAAGAATTAGCCTAAAAATGTTGCAGGATGCAAGGAGTAGAGGAGATTTTGGATTACCAAATTGGGAACTGTATTACCAGGCTGTGGCATTAACATGGATGAAAGAATGGATTGTATTGAGAAATATAAGATCATTGACTTTGGAAGGGTACGACTTGCAACTGGGATGGCATGCCTTCTTGTGGTATGGGAAAAGTAAGATACGTGATTACTTTCAAAGACATTACATAAGGAATGCATTATGGTTAGTATGGGAGAAAATTAGAGAGCAACACTATTTCAGGATAGCAGTTTGGCTTTCAATAATGGAAGCACTGATTCACCCTAACATTATCAACATGGGAAATATCATTAGATATAAAGACAATTTGAATGAAAAGGAGGAGCTCAAAACTAAATCTTGGTGGCGCAGCAGACTAAAGTGCTATTAAGTAGCACCAGTGCCTGCAATTACTGCAAGTTCAAATCTCACCAGGCTCAAGGTTGACTCAGCCTTCCATCCTTTCGGGATAGGTAAAATGAGGACCCGGATTGTGGGGGCAATAAGCTTACTTTATATAAAAAAAGAACACCGCTTGGGGGCCCCGAAAGCCCTACTAAGCAGGTATATACAAAAGTATGAAGGCTATTGCTTAATGCATTGTAAGCTGCCCTGAGTCTCCAGAGAAGGGCGGCATATAAATTGAACCATTTCATTTCATTTCATTTCATTTATTTTTCTATACCGCCCTTCTCCAATATAGGACTCAGGGCGGTGCACAGCCAAAGTAAAAACCAGACATAGAAAATCTAAAAACTGATTAAAATAATTAGATAATTTGGCCATAATTAAAAACAATTCCAATTTAAAATAGTTTAAAAATTTGACTCAAGCCAGCCCAGCTAGTTGAAATAAATGGGTTTTCAGGGCCTGACGAAAAATCCGGAGGTCTGTTATTGTACGTAACTCTGGGGGGAGGTTGTTCCAGAGGGTGGGCGCCGCCACAGAGAAGGCTCTCCCCCTGGGGGTCACCAGCCGACATTGTCTGGCGGACGGCACCCTGAGGAGGCCCACTCTGGGTGAGCGTACTGGCCGGTGGGAGGCTATTGGTGGCAGAAGGCGGTCTCGTAAATACCCCGGCCCTAAGCCATGGAGCACTTTAAAGGTGGTCACCAACACCTTGAAGCGCACCCGGAAGACCACCGGGAGCCAGTGCAGCTCGCGCAGGAGGGGTGTCACATGGGAGCGCCTCATCGCCCCCATAATCCCCCACGCGGCCGCGTTCTGGACCAGCTGGAGCCTCCGGGTGCACCCCAGGGGGAGCCCCATGTAGAGAGCATTACAGTAGTCCAGGCGGGAGGTGACGAGTGCTTGAGTGACTGCGCGTAGGGAGTCCCGATCTAGAAAGGGGCGTAACTGGCGTATCAGGCAAACCTGATAAAAAGCCCCCCTGGCCACGGCCGTCAAATGATCTTCTAAAGACAGCCGTGCGTCCAGGAGGACGCCCAAGTTACGAGCCCTCTCCATGGGGGCGAGTGATTCACCCCCAATAGCCAGCGATGGCGTCAGCTGGCTATATCGGGACGCTGGAAGCCACAGCCACTCGGTCTTGGAGGGGTTGAGTCGGAGCCTGTTTCTCCCCATCCAGGCCCGCACGGCCTCCAGGCACTGGGACATCACTTCAAGGGCATCATTGGGGTGGCCTGAGGTGGAGATGTACATCTAGGTGTCATCAGCGTACTGATGGAACTCCACCCCAAAGCCACGGATGATCTCACCCAGCGGCTTTACATAAATGTTGAACAGAAGGGGTGAAAGGACCGACCCTTGTGGCACCCCACAAGCAAAGTGCCTCGGGGTCGACCGTTGCCCCCCTGTCAACACAGATTGCGACCGGTCAGAGAGGTAGGAGGAGAACCACCGCAGAACGGTGCCTCCCACCCCCAACCCCACCAACCGGTGCAACATGATACCATGGTCGATGGTATCAAAAGCCACTGAGAGGTCTAACAGGACCAGGATAGAGGAACAGCCCCTATCCCGGGCCCTCCAGAGATCATCCACCAATGCGACCAATGCCGTTTCCGTGCTGTGCCCAGGCCGGAAGCCGGACTGGAGCGGGTCTAGATAGACAGCTTCATCCAGGTACCGGGGAAGCTGTTGCGCCACCACACTCTCAACAACCTTCGCAACGAAGCGAAGGTTGGAGACTGGACGATAGTTAGCCAAAACAGCCGGATCCAGAGAGGGCTTCTTGAGGAGGGGCCTCACAACCGCTTCTTTCAAAGCGGCCGGCAGGACCCCCTCACTCAAAGAAGCATTAACAATCTTCTGGAGCCAGCCTCGTGTCACCTCCCGGGAAGCCAGTACCAACCAGGAGGGACACGGGTCCAATAAACATGTGGTCGCGTTCAGCCATCCCAGGACCCTGTCTATGTCCTCGGGAGCCACAGGATCGAACTCCCCCCAGGTAACACTTTCAAGACCTGCCTCAGTCATCCCGTCCGGACATACCCAGTCAGAGGCCAGCCCTTCCCGAATCTGAGCGATTTTGTCATACAGATACTGCACAAAGTCCTCAGCTCGGCCCTGCAAGGAGTCATCCCGCGCCTCCAGATGGAGGAGGGAGCGGGTCACCCTAAACAGGGCGGCTGGGCGATTATCTGATGACGCGATAAGAGCGGCAAAATAGCTAGTTTTCGCCGCTTTTATCGCCACTAGGTAGGTCTTAATATGAGACCTCACCAGTGTTCGGTCAGATTCGGAGCGGCTGGTCCTCCAACTACTCTCCAGGCGTCTTTTCCAGCGCTTCATCTCCCTAAGCTCCTCGGAGAACCAAGGAGCCAGGTGAGTTTGGTGCCGGGTCAGAGGCCGCAAAGGCACGACTCGGTCCAAGGCCCCGGCAGCCGCACTATCCCAGGCGGCCACCAGGTCTTCAGCCGAGTCATGAGCTAGAGTCTCAGGAAATGGCCCAAGCTCCATCTGGAACCTATCGGGGTCCATCAGGCGCCTGGGGCGGAACCACCTGGTCGGTCACGCCTCCCTGCAGCGGGGTGCAGCGGTTAGAAAGTCCAGTCGAAGGAGCGAGTGGTCAGACCATGACAAGGGTTCGATGGCTATATCCCCTATATCAAGGCCACTCAACCACTGACCAGAGACAAAAACTAAGTCCAGAGTGTGTCCCCCCGTGTGAGTGGGGTCATGAATTAACTGAGTAAGGTCCATGGCCATCATGGAAGCCATGAACTCCCGAGCCACCTCAGACGTTTCACCGATAGATGGGAGGTTGAAATCCCCCATGATGACAAGTCTGGGGGTGTCCACCGCCACCTCGGCTATAACGTTAAGCAGCTCAGGCAGGGCCGCTGCCACGTGGCAGGGAGCCAGGTACGTGACCAACAAGCCCATCTGTACTCTACGACCCCACTTCACAAAGAGGGATTCACATCAGGCTATCTGTGGAACAGTGGTCTCCCTTGGATCCAGACCTTCCTTTATAATAACCGCCACCCCCCGCCCCTGCCCTGAGCCCTCGGCTGATGAAATGCGCGGAAACCTGGTGGGCACATATCCACGAGGGGGACTCCCCCCTCCTGGCCCAACCAGGTCTCCGTAATACCCGCCAGGTCCGCCTCCCCCTCCTGAATAAGATCGTGGATGAGGGGGGCTTTATTAACAATGGACCTGGCATTGCATAACATCAGCCGAAGGCTCTGGGCCTGAGAATCTGGACAACCTGGGGAACAAGAAAAGCATTGGGGACCGGAGTGTGCAATCGCTCTAAGATAACGAGTGCGCATTCCCCGAACATGATATGGTCCCCAGCTTCTGCCATATCTGCCCCTCCCACTCACTATGCTGATGGAACAGCCCTCTTCAAATCGAACTCCACCCCCCTCCCCGACCTCCGGTTCTATGTCCCTAATGTCGCAGCCCTTCGCTAAGGCTGGTCTTGAACCCGGTGGATTTCCCCCAGAACCCACCTTAATCCCCCCCGAACCCCTTAAAATTTTTGTTAAAAACCCACTTAAAAAACCCCTCAAACTCTTCTTTGCTGCATGCCATCTCTCGGGGCTCCAATGCCTGTCATCAAGATAGGCCCTCGATAACGAAGAGGGCCAGACCTGCGAGAGGGGGGAATCTCGCAGGGCACGAAGGTCATTCACTGAGTACATCTGAACATCAGAGGGAGGTGATAGTCCATGGCCAATAACCAGGGGCCAATTTGATGTTATCACAGTCAGAAGGAGTGAAATGCCGGACTTCAATAGAATTCCAATGGAGCATGTGGGACCTCATTGCCCTCTCACGGCAATGGCGGGAGTAAAATGCTGCTTCGATCCGGCGGAGGGTGACCCAGCCCCCCTCTCACGGCGGCTGGTCAACCACGATCATCCAAAAAGCCGGAAATGAGACAGCAGTTATAGACCCACTCCGCCAAGACTTGAATCCCCAGATGTAAACCTCCATTCAATGGAGGGAAAGAATGGGATCAGGTCAGTCCACATAGTCAAAACAGGCTCAGACAGCGAAGATCATAACCGTCATTGCCTCCGGGGAGGTCAAGATAGGACCTAGACCCGGAGATGATTGTTCAGCAGGCATACGCAGCATGGCATCACCATATTCAGGGGGATGGGGGTGAAAAAGGAGAGCAAAGGCAACAAACACTGCAGGGGGAAAACCCCTCAGTCATAGTCCAGCTCTCCCCAACCCCTCCCAGATCTTCCTTGCAACCATGCTGCTCGCCTCGCCCAGCCTCGCCCAGCCTCCATAAATCCTCATGGAGGTCTCTGGGGCGACCAAGGGGCCAAATAACTCCCCACGGTCACCCAGGGGATCCAACACAGCAAGCGAGTAACTGTCAACCTCTCCGACGCTCCCACACATCAAACTGTGGCGGCTTCTTCCTTGTCCCGGCGGCCGCCATTTCCACACTGCCAGCAGCACCGCCGCCGCTGCTGCCAGCCTCCCCGCCCTCACCTCGCCCCCCCTCCGCCCCTAGCACATGTCCAGGGCGGATTGGGCTGGCGAGGATCCCAGCGAGGGTGCCGCATCGCCGCCACTGCCACGGCGCTGACGCCGTCATCCTGGCTCTGCCGCCTTCGCAAGGGGAGTCTGCCGCCGCCCCTCTTCCTCCTTCGGGCTGCTCTCGCCATCCTACGGTCTCCGCAAGCCTCAAGGACACTCTCAGAAGCCGGAGACCCCTCAACAGAGAGCCCCGACACTCCTCCAGCTGGGCCAGGGCTGCAACGATCGAAATTCAGCCCTCCAAAGGCCCCCTGGAGCCATAATCGCCCCCCCCCCAGATCACCGGGATCACAGAGAAGTCACCATCTTGTGCAGAAGAGTCCAATAAATAAATAAATAAATAAAATAAACAAGAATTGAGTGATCAAGGAATCAATATGGCATGGTATTCACAAGTGCAGATACATTCTAGATATGAGAAAGATGTTAAATCATATGATTTTTATAAACAATTAACAAAATTAGATAAGATATTAGCAGGGACAGAAGAAAGATTGATAAAGAAATTGTATAGCTATTTATTGGGCATCAAATTGGAAGATGAACAAGTGAAGAAGACAATGATAGCAGAGGCAAAAAAAATTGGAACAAACTGAATATTATATGACATGGAAAATATTTTATCGATGGCTAGAGAATAAAAATGGAAGTTAGAAAACAAAAGGAGATTAATTAAATGTAGAAAATGTGTTAAAATAGAGATGTAAACAATATGATTGTTTATTATGACTATTAGAATTATTACATTTAACATTATTATTATATTCTTATCAGAAGATATGTAAAGAGGGGAAAATGAACATATTTATTATGCTCAATATTACTACTGTAAGATCAAAGAATTATTATCAATGTAATGAATACTGTTGTAAATTTTGATGGGTATTGCACAGAGATATTTGTACCCAGACAACACACTGTTGAATGGAAAATGGAATGTTTATTTTTTTAAAAAAAGAAATTCCTAGAATTACGTATAAGCACATGATTGATAAACAACAGCATATACCGTATTTTTCAGAGTATAAGATGCACCTTAGTTTTGGGGAGGAAAATAAGAAAAAAGCTGATTGGCAAGTGGATCAGCCTCCCAGAATACCCCCAATCAGCTGTTCCCAGAGGTGAATTTTAGCAACAGGTTCCTTGATTATGAGCTCTGTGCCTTGCTTTTTTTTCTTTTTTTCTTTTTTTTTTCTGCCTCTGAAACTTCTGAAACTCTGTTTCAGGAAAAAAAAAAAAAAATTTTTTTCCTGCCTGTGAAAGCCTCCGAAACACAGTTTCAGAAAAAATAGCCTCTGAAGCTCTATTTGGGGGCTTCTTTTCTAAAGCTCTGTTTGGGGGCTTTTTTTTCTGAAGCTCTATTTGGAGGCTTCTTTTCTAAAGTTTCGTTTCTGATGCTTTTTACAGCCTCTGAAACCTCCGTTTGAGAAGCTGGGCAGGGCTACATTTGGAGTATAAATCCCACCCAGATTTTCACCCTCTTTATTGGGGGGGGGGAAGGTGTCTTATACTCCGAAAAATATGGTAAGCAACCAGAAATTCAGTCCTAAATCTAAGTTGAAGATAGTAATCTCAGTGTTTCTAAATATCCAAACCACTGACCCAACTAACTAAATAATCTCACACTGGCAACAGCTCTCCAGAATTACTAATGACAATCTTCCCCATTCCTACTATGTATGCAAAGTGATTGAATCCAAGATCATTTACATGCAAAACACGTGGTTTATCACTGTTAGAGTCACCTTCCAGTGAGAAAGTCTTGCATAAACTCAAATATCCATAAGTATAGCTAGGGCAGGCAGGACATTACTGCCTTGCACTTTATTGGCCTAGTTTCCATTCTTAAAATCAGTTAGCAGTCTCCATGGAGACAAGGCTTTTCTTAAAAAAAAAAAAAAATCTCATGGCCTCCTCTTCTTTCCTCAGACAGGCCCTAAAAATACTTTTGCTCCAATTCACATTTTATAGGGAATTACTTTGATTGTTGCTCAGCTTTGACGGATCTCAGAAAGCTAACGAACAATGCACTTGGGCTAGCAGTCCAATCTGCAGGAATGATGAAAAAGAAAGAAAGAAACTTTGATAATAGCAAACAACTTCCATATTGTGAAGAAAACTTCACCTAGGTAAATGGAAAATCACCAGGAGAGAAGCTCAATTTGAGGGAGGTTGGGAATGATTACTTTTGGAGATGTTTTTTGCAATTAGGTTATAGACTTTTGAATGTTTTCTGCTTTAATAGTTTTACGTAATATTATATATTTGCTTATAATTTCCTGATTGTAAGACTGCTTGGAGATAACTTTTTTTTTTTGTTCCAGAATATAGGATATTTTTTTAAAGATAAATCTAAAGAACACAAATGCTATTGTCTGCACAAGTACTTTCTTTCAAAACATCACACAGAGGCATAGCCCATTGACTTTTGGCTTAAAGTGTTTTAGAAATTTCAGCAGGCTCCTTATTCTAAGGCTTATCTTCACTGACTTTCAGGAAGAGGACAATAGGGGAAAAATTAAAGTAGACTTTTCAGTTCGAACAAGTTCAGCAAGCTGCAAGAAAAGAGAGTATGTCTATGACCTATAATTTACACCCTGCCAATCCTCAATCAAGTTAATGCAAGTTATTAACCTGATAGCAGTTATATAGCATTTATAAGACATGTCTCATAAATGCCACCAACAGTGGAGTCATCACACAAAAAAATGTCTTCTTAATTTGCTTCTGAGTAGCAAATTAAGGAGAAATTTCCTAACTGTGAAAGCAATCAACAGAATGGAATAGCTTGCCTTCAGAAGTTGTGGGTGCTCTATCACTGGAGGCTTTTAAGAAGAAACTGGACATCCATTTGTCTGAAATGGTATAGGGTATCTTCTGCTTGAGCAGGGGAGTGGACTAGAGAACCTCCAAGGTTCCCTCCAATTCTATTATTCTGTTTTCTAATTTAAACTCCAGAGCCACTAATCTTATCTTACAAGATGGAACCCACTGCATTGACAATTTCAAAAATATTTCCTATAACCATCAGTGCAATTATGGTTTAAAGCAGTGGTGGGATTCAAGTAATTTAACAACTGGTTTGCCCAGGGTCAGGTTGGCCATAGTGGGAGGCATCCCTGTCCTCTAGCTCTGCTGCGCATACGGGATGAGCCTCCTATGACGGCCAACCTGACCCTGGATGAATCGGTTGTTAAATTACCCATCCCCACACCCACTCCACTATCAAAGTGGATCCTGGGTGCTGCTTTGCAATGGAGAAGTTAGATATTGAGCAGCTGGCATGAGGGAAGGAGGAGGAGCAGAGAGAAGAAAGAGGGAAAGTGGCTTCCTCCTTCCCTCACACCAACTGCTCCATTGCCTGTTTCTCCATTGCAGTTGGACGCCATGGAGCTTGCCCATCCACTATCACCCAGATGTTCTGGCTTCCCCAAGAAAGTTGGTCAAAGAAAAAGGATTCTAATACTTGCTGAATACCATAATTAAACCATGATTTCCTAAAATACCATCTCTGTCACTGGATAAAGTGAAGAGGATGACTCAAGGCAGTGAGCACCTCCAGCCCCAACAAAGTGAAAAAAGAAGAAATGTGAGAGCAGTGCCCACCCACATCTCTTTTCCACCCTAAACACTGGGCTTCTCCTAAAGGCCTCTGGTTTAACATGCCTGCCATACCTCTTTCCATTGCACACCTGTCATGCCCGCGTTCAGGCCGTCAACACCTTTCTTCAGCAGCATCTGAAATCTGTGGAAAGTGGCAGGGTAGCTCACAGCCTGTGTGGTGGACTGTAACACCGGGTAAGTAGAGAGAGGGGGGGCAGGGAGGGAGGGAGAGAGAGAGAGAGAGATGGATGAATGGATGGATGACTAGGTGCACAGCTGACAGCTTCCAGTGCCGGAGAGCTTCAAATTCAAATTCAAAATATCAAACTAAAATGTTGTAAATATATGTAGTGGGGTGACGGAGTGGGGATAATATTTGTGGGAAAAAGAAAAGAGGGATATTGTCAAACTAAATTTCTCTTGTTGTATGGCATTATGTAGTAGTCAGTACTCATGCACTGATAATAATCCAGTACTGGATTAATGGGGGAGGGATTTGCAAAACTGAATTTAAAACTTGCTTTAAGAAAAATACTTTTTTGCAAATGTGCCAGCCTTGACATTTATAGAATGGTTTGTGAATGTCAGTGCCTTACTTTCCTCCTAAGGGGGTACGTTTTTTCCTCTTGGTATTGAAAATGACTCTTTTTTTAAAAAACAGCAATATTCTTATCATGAAAAGATATAATATTCCTATCTTTTACTGACTTTGTAAAAGCCAAGGCATTTGTCTGTCAGGTTTAAATTCTGTCTTTCAAAGAGACATAAAGTCAGGTTGTTTCACTCACATGTTACTTACTATCCCTCAACATTCAGTAAGCTAATAGTGGAATCAGGGCTGCATATTACTGCTGTAGAGCAATCTGAATTTGAAGAGGAAAAGTAAATTAGAGCAGAGGTGTCAAACTGACGGCCCATGGACTGGATGCATTACGTGCAGGCCACGCCCACCCCAGCTCCGCAAAGGGGGAAAATATCACGATATGTCACGTGATAGCAATGTGACGCCATGAGTTTGACACCCATGATTTAGAGTATGTGTGAGAATGTATGGAGCACCTGTTGGCAATCCCTTACAAACACTTAAATGAGATTCCATGAGAAAGATAAGTTTCTTATATGGAAGAGTGACAAATGCTTTATGTGTGCCTGTCTATGTTCCAAATCATGTTTTCACCTTCACTGCACAGCTTTAGTAAAGATATATGACCATATATGTACTGCATACACACTTCAAGATTTCCAGATCCTCTAGGATCTGGAAATCCTTAGGACTTCAGGGGCAATGCTTATATTACTATAAGCATTAAATATTACTTATATTATTTAAAAATGAGATTAGAGCCATAAGCTACATGAGACAGAGAGACATCCCATTAATTATGGAGGGGGGGATATTTTTTCAGTAGTCTTTCCACGCTGAAATAAAAATAACCCCACAAGATATAGTTTGAGAACTGAATCTCTGAGAGCTGAAAATTCTACTTTTAGAATTTTCTGCTCTCAGGAATCTTTCTTTCTTTCTTTCTTTGTTAATGCAGCAGAGCATTGTAAATACGATACATTTCTGCAATCTGATTTTTTTTTTTTTTTTACAGTGAGGGAGGATACCTTCAAGTCACTGTTAACTCCTGGATAAGTTCCTGCAATTTTCCTGGCCAGAGTTTTTAGAACTAGTATTGCCTCCTTCCCAGGACTGAGAAAGTGTGATTGGCCCAAAGTCACCCAAGTAACTTTGTGCATAAGGCAGGACTGAAAACTCATAGTGTTCCAGTTTCTAGCCTAGTACCTTAACCACTACTCTAATCTGGCTCTCTAATCTGAAATTATGCATCATGTGCTAGTACCTCCTGATTCTTGCCCACAAAACATGCTTTCCAGCAAGATATCCAATGACTCCTAACTGAAAAGTTTCATTTGTGATGGCTTTAACTCAGTGGTTAAATTCATTTTTTTAAAATTATTGGTTCTGTGGGCGTGGCTTGGTGGGCGTGGTGTGACATGGTGGACGTGGCTTGGTGGGCATGGCAGGGGAAGGATACTGCAAAATCTCCATTCCCACCCCACTCTGGGGACAGCCAGAGGTGATATTTGCCAGTTCTCCGGACTACTCAAAATTTCCGCTACCGGTTCTCTGAACTGCTAAAAATTTCCTCAAATCTTGTTTATATACTTCCTCAAACACTTGCTGAAATCATTCTCTCCATGAAACCTTGAATATCATTAAGCTCCTGCCAAGACTTAATACATGCCTTGGTTTTGTTCCTTAAGTAGGGCAGTTCAAGAGGCAAGGGGAAAGGAATCTTGGTTAATTAAGCTTCTGATGGGTAATAACATTCTTCAGACATGAGTTCCACAAGGGTTTTTTAAACTGTGCTCCATGGACTCTAAAGTTGGGGGGGTCTCTGAGAGACTAACAGCAAAGAATAAATATTAAATACAGCCAATTTTCTATTCCTATAACTATAGCCCTCTCGATCAAGGATTGTGGGAATTATTTTTAATGTGAAAAACTTTGGCAGCCTTTATTAAACCTCACTAAGCCTCATTTCTTCAAAATGTACTGAATAGGAATTGTATTTATTATAAAAGGTTGTATAAGTTGTAAATTGTATAAGTTATAAAAGGTTTGTGTTGTTTATTGGAAAAGTTATTGGACCCCTCTGGGGAAGGATGGCTAATTATGTTGAGGGAGTATGCTTCAATGTCTAGAATCACTTCATAGTTAAATGGTAAATATGTAGAATTTATTTTGAAATTATTTTAGCCTACAATACTTTCAAATACATGGATTTGTGCCACATCCAAAATTGGGATTTTAGAATTTATATCCTAATTTGACACATTACCTAGATATAATTTACTGTAGTTCTTAAGGTATTGTTTGTGAGCTATAGTCTTTCTCTTTGTTTTTTCAATGACTTCAACTGTGTTAACTAAGTACCTTTAAAATTTAATATAGATATTTTGACTAGCAAATGGATAGGGACTATCTTGTAGTATTATACGCTATAGGTAAACTATAGTAATCATATTATATTTTATATATGATGGCTATCTACCTGCATTCTACTGTTTAAAAATTGATTTGTATCTATTGTATCTACTTTAAATTTTGTGTTTATGTTAGCTTTTTCTTTAGTTTTTAAAATAAGAATAAAAAGAGTTGTGACAAGGAAAGGTTTTACATGGCTTGTACATTAAAAGAAAAAAGGAAACCTCAGGAGGCAAAGCAGATAACAAGACCTGGCAATGGATAACAGCAGGAAAGTTGAAAAAAGAGAAACAGAGAGGCTAATTCTGACCACACAAGACCAAATCTTAAAAATGAATGCATACAAGCTAGAATTTAAAAGACAGCAAGAGACAGAAAATGCCTCTTCTACAAAGAAGCTGAAGAAACAGAAGACCTCCTAGGTAACTACTGCAAAGTCACACAAATTAGTAACAAAGAAAGGCATGAAAATAGTTGCTAGAATGGTGCATTGGAATATCTGCAAGAAATACTACTTGTCTGAAAGCAAGAACACTGGTAGCACGAAGTAGACAAAGTAATAGAAAATGAAGAAACTAAAATGTTCTGGGACTTTAGATCTGAAAGAGAGAAGCTTCTCCCAAACAACACACTGGACTTAACAATTGTGGATAAGAATAACAAAACTGTCTGGACAGGGGTGAAATCTACTTACCTTCCCTACCGGTTCGGAAGTGCGCACGCCCGCACACATCATGTGCAATTTTGGACCCTCTGTGCATGCGCAAAGCTTTTTGCGCACGTGCAGAGTGTTAAAAACAGGTTATTTCCTGGTTAAAACCAGGAAGTAACGACATCTGGGCAGGTGGGCAGAGCCTCACACTGCTGCCGCTACTGGTTCTCTGAACGACCCACTGCCGCTACTGGTTCGGCTGAACTGGTACAAACAGGTAGCATTTCACCCCTGTGTGTGGATAGTGTACATGGCATACCTGGAGACAATAAAATGAAAGAGAAAGAACTGGAGAAATTCACAAAATATGAAGACCTGCAAATAAAAGTAGAACTATGGTAAAAGAAAACAAAGCTAGTCATAGTAGTAGATGCCTTGGGTGCAATTCCAAAACATCTGAAGCACCACTTGAACTTCATTAGCATTGCCAAAATCATCATCAGTCAATTGCAAAAGGCAGCTTTATTTGGAACAGTTTACATCCTAGGACAATACCTTTAACATTATTCAACAACCTCTGCCTATCCCAGGTCCTGAAGACTGAATAGGTAGACAAAAATGCTAAATTCAGTTTAAACATCTGGCTGATAGTGTAATGAACCATAATAGGGAAAAAATGGAAAAGTGAATCTACATCAAAGATCAATGGCATAGCACTCACAGGCAACATACTATCTGCTACTGAATGTTTCTAGAAGTCATTCAGGAAATTCCAAATTCTATGTGTCTAGACTTAGATAGATATTTATCTATCCAAACGCTGCAAAATTTCTGTGAGAAAACAGGAGATTTTGTAAAAAGTTCACAACTTTTCAAAAGGTGTTTTAGCCACCCACAATTTTATGTGAAATCACATAATGGTGCCTATCTTGCAAAGCGACTCTGATTCTCTGAACTGTACTGTCTAGTCATCCAATTAACAAGCATCATTCATCCCTGCTTCTTTCATGAGTTCACTGTCTAAAAGGGTTCCCAAAATAAAAAGAGACCATGAGATTGCTCAGCCATGTCCCATTCATTAAGATAGTAAGATTGCAAGCAACACTGGGTAAGTAGAAGGAGAGGCTGGGGCATCCCAGAGCAGATAAGGACAGCAGGGTTGTGAATGATGCCAATTTGTTCTGGACAGCAGCTTAACTTTGCACATGCCAATGAGTCTTCAACTCCAGTCCCTGTGCTCTCAATGACTCATTTGCTTATAAGGAAAAGTAATCAAGACCAGTAGTTACAAATCTACATGGGAAATAGTAAGCATAATTTCTCACAGCTGCCACATCTCTTCTGCACATTTAAATCTGAGGCATCCTGTTAGTTTCACACTTTTAAAAAAAGGCTTAAGGCTTGGCTAAATGTAATGCTAAACAAGATTTCCTACTGAGACAACAAAGCTCCACAGGGGAATACTGTTTGCCCACACTGATTTCTCAGTATATTTGATTACTATAACAAAACAAACACTACAGTTGCCTCTTGTGGGAAGCCTTCACTGGTATTTATTGGAAAATAGCATATTCTTCCACAGTCATTTATGAAAACCCTTTCAAATCTATTTAGTTTGGGGACCAAATCCATTCATTTGGAAACTACTTGCTGCAGTGGCTTCCATGGGATCTCTGCTTCTTTCTTTAGAATGAAGAAAGCAGAATCACAGCAACATGACACTTGTGAAGTTGTGACATAGGTAGAAAAGGATTGGGATTTGTTTTGTGATCCTGTGATACCTCCTTTACTCATTGTGATCCCCACCCCTACCCCCATCTCCAATGCTGCTGTTCTTCCACATTTCAAATTGTGTGATCTGATTTCATGTCTAAAGGATTCATTAAAACACATTTTCTTCTTATCTGTTAAAATTGGTCAGCAAGCTACACTTTTATGCTTAGACCAAGTCTGCCAGATTTTTTGCATTTCAATGTAGGGGTTTCTGAGTCTGTAACATGCTAATTTTGAGAAAGTTTATAGCATTTACAGTAACAGTAGCCCTAGCTACTAGTGGGAAGAAATTGTGCCAAATTTCAGACAAGTTGTGCAAAGACAAGAAGGATTTGCAAAGAATAAGGGTACATTTTTTGAATGTGGTGAAACTGATTGTCAGAGCTAAAAATACACATCACCATATGCGCAGAAGAATCCAAAAAAATTGAAATGTTTCTTGGGTGCAGTTAGAAAAATAATTAAATGCCTGTAACATGTAACACAATTAGTTCATGAACTCCTAAGAAAATCCCCAAGAGATTTATGTTTCTATCCAAGATGTTTTTTTCACTGAACATAAGCATACTTTTAATTTGTTTGATTGATTGATATAGCAGCAATCTCACATACATGGCTCTGGATGGCTTACCATAAAATAAATAAATAACAAATAAAATATACAATATGAAATAAATAGCAGCTGAGCACCATAAAGTAATTATCAACAAAACTGGCATGTTCTAGCACACTTCTCACGCTCATCTCAGAGTCACCTGAATCAAAAATACACACACATATCAGGTGACTCTGAGGGCAAATTTATAAACCCCCAAGTGGCCTCAAGAGCTCTTAGGGAGAGTGCTAACTTCAAAGAAATACAATCCTCTCATTCCCTCCCCCATCCTGTTAAAACCTATCCTTCTACCCCTCCTACACCATCCAGTCTTCCCCCCCACCATCCAGTCTCAACTGTCAACTGTCAATACCTAGCCTTCCATTCCCCCCACCATCCAGTCTCAACTGTCAATATATAGCCTTCCATTCCTCCCCCCCCCCGCCCCCCAATCACAACTGACAAAGCTTCTTGGATGAGAAGCAAAATGTTTTGTTCTTCTTCCTTAAGGGAAGTGGGGGAAGGGGAGAAACCAGCCTGGTTGCCTTTTGAAAAAGCATTTTGGAGAAAACAGCAAGGGAAAAAATGCAACAGAGACTCTGGTTTCTTCTTTGTGCCCGAGTTCACTGTTTCACTGGTCTTTGACCTAATAGAAACAGGAAAAGGAGTCACAACTTTTGCTGACCCCACTTGTGACCAATATCTTGCCAGAGTTATGAAACTGGCACTAAATGCTACTTTATGTTCAATGTACAAGGCATGTCAGTAAGAAAAACCCCGTTCAAATGTAGGAAGGGAACAACTAACAGGGATGAAAAGAGTTGTGCTATAAACTGTCAGAAAAATGTTCCTCTGTCCTCATACCACGGCTAATGGGGTTGATTCAAATCTCCCAGATCAGAAAAACATCCATGTTTCAATGAACTGGCCTCTTTTTCTGCCCAAAGCACAACAAGCCCTGGAAAGTACTGCCTAGGCACTGAAGGACATACAGTAATATATCTCCATGGCTACCTAAAGCGGTGATTATGATATCACACGATGACAACAATAATGAAATGGTCAGTGAAATAAGGTGCTCTGAGCATTGAACCCTCAGTGCTTGTCAGGCTCAAGCAACTGGAGCCACTGGTAAACTGCCAGGTAAGCAACTTTATTATTTTCCACCAAAGTTACAAGAATCTTCTCAGACTGCTTGACATCCCATGAGAACAACCAGATAAGTCTTCATGGATCTTGAGGAAGATCAAGATTTTATGCCTTTTGTGGCTGCCCAATAATTCCAAGCTGGTTTGTCCCCTTGTCCTCTTCTTCCAGTCTAGCTGGTAGTTTCCCAACAGCATTTAGCTTGATGCTTGCTTAAAGGCAGGTAGGAGGGGTAGAGAATAATTTCACATCAAAACAGGCAGGAATAACTTTAAGATGTCTCAGGTATGAGTTGAGGATGAAGTGACAAAATAAAAAAAGGTGTCAGGTCATGTCTATACCAAGTTAGATGCAGTAAGACAAGGCATTTCACTCATATAGGCATTCATAAAAGGTACTAAATTCCATTGTTGTTTTTTTCCCAGATCAATCAGGCTTAGCTTGATTTTTTGCCCGCTTTTCCCCATTTATTCTCCCTCTTTAAATACATCCTGAAAAAATCATCCCTTTTATTTTTCTAAGCTGTCAGCGGTGATAGAGATATAAATGGGGAGGATACCATAAGCATGAAAGGACAGGCGGCACATTAGCTGCAATATGAACTGTCCAATTAAGATGATCTAAATGGAGAGGAAACAACACCCCACACAGTAGCATTTATTTAATTGATTCACAAAATGGTTTGAATCTGATTTATTCGAGCTCTTGGAGCTAGACTCTATTCTGGTGCATTTCAGTGCCGCAAAAGCAGAAAGCACCAAAGAAAAATTAAGAGAAAAAATAAATCTAATGGGTCAGGTAGGAATTCAGAGATCTTCACTTCCTTGTCAGGCAGGAGCTCCTGATACAACCTGTTATTTTGCCTTTATCAAAATGATTCCTACAAATTTTGCAGACTAACATGTCCATTCTTTCTTGCTTTGACTGATGGGACTTGTGTTCCAATTTTTCTAGGGAGCAACCACTGTGGGAAAGGTTCCTTATGAGAGCATACAGCCTCACAGGCTTTTTCATTGCTTAACAGTCTGAACTGGAAGATACACTTTACATATATAAAATCTGTGCCATAGAGAAAACTTTTTTTTTCCTTTAGCTACTGTGCAAAAGCATAATACGATCAATGAAAACAGCAAGGATAACATCAATGTTCTATGTATTAAAAACAACAACAAAAAACAAGAACAGCTGTGTTCCAAAGAGCTTACAATTTAAAAGTTTAAAAAAAAACACAGGAAAGGGGAAAGAAACCAACAACTGAGAAGAGGGGGAAAATATATTGGCATGGGATGGGAGGAGTGAAGAGAGAGATTGTTCACCCCAGGTGCAGGCAATAATGAGGGTGCTACCAAAATACATGAGGGACTAATGATGGGTGTGGAATTGCATCGCTGTTGCACGACTTCTAAGCAGCTGTTTGGTGATTGTCATCAGCACAGCAGCAACACAGGAAAAAAGTGTGTCCCCCTCAAGTCAGTTTTGTCTCCTGGTGCCTATCCCCTGCAGTTTTCTTGGCAGCATTTGTACTGAAAAAGCTTGTCAATTCTGAGAAAAGTGACTGATCCAAAAATCACCCAGTTGGTTTTGTGACTAAGGCAGTCTCCCAGTTTCTGATGTTTGTACATCAAATTTCAAACTGACTCTCAGCAATGAAGGAGGGGGAGATTAAAAATGATCAGCTCTGGCTATCAAATAGACTAGGTATATCACTGAGGCAAATGTGCTTGTTTATGTCTAGTACAAGTCTTGACATTTGGATTTTCTAACTTTTAGAAGAAAATCCTAAGCATGCATGGCATCAAGAAAAAAAATGGATCATGTTATCAGAAAGTTCAGGAGAGCTCTAGTCAACTGAGCAACGATGAAGTCAAACGATCACAACCCAGAACTGCAGATATTCAAGATAATAAAGGTAGATGATACAATATTTATCTGATTGCTAGATCTGTGCCTTTTTTTCTTCCAGAAGTTTAAAGTGTCTTACAGGATGTTCTGTTTTTATTTCAGTTTGATGACAGCAATCCTATGAAGTTTGTTTGGATTTTCCTAACTCAAATGGAATCTGAGAGTTTCTATGGTTGAAGGTATGCTTGAACCCATGTCTCCCCAATTTTATCCAACACACTATTTTATCCACACACAATATTTATTTGTTGGGTGGTATCTCACTTTTCTACAGTAGTTCAAGTTAGTGTAAAAACACTCTCAATATAAGCTTATAAGGCAGTGCTCCTGAAAACAGCCCTAAATTGTACTAATTTCCAATCAGTTTATTCATGGGGAATATGTGGAAATACACAGAATATTACCATTATTTCTGCATGCTTTGATAGACTACAACTTTCATTAATCTATTAGTGAGAAGCTAATACAGGTAGTCTTTGCCTTGCAACAGTTCCTTTAGTGACCATTTAAAGTTCCAACATCACTGAACAAGTGACATGACTGTTTTTCACACTGACAACTGTTGCATCATCCCAATGGTCACATAATCAAAATTCAGATGCTTGGCAACTGATTCATATTTAGGACGGTTGCAGTGTCCCAGGGTCATGTTTTTTGCGACCTTCTGACAAGCAAAGTCAGTGGGGAAAGCAGATTCACTTAACAACCGTGTGACTAGCTTAACAAGTGCGGCAATTCACTTAACAACTGTGGCACGAAAAATCATAAACTGGAGCAAAATTCACTTAGCAACTGTCTCAGTTAGCTACAAAAATGTTGGGCTCAATTACAGTCATAAGTCGAGGACTACCTGTATATTCAGGGGGAATAGAATTAGCATAAAAATATCACCTTGCAGCAAAATACTATGCATATCTTCTCAGAGTAAAACCAAATGTGCTCAGTATGGCTTAGGTTCGGGATATAGAGTTACAGGAACGATGAGGTTTTCTGAAACATTAGGAATGCAGGTAGTCCTCAACTTAGAACCATTTTTTAGCAACTGTTCAAAGTTACAGCAGCGCTAAAAAGAAAGTGACACATGACTGGTCCCTGCACTTTCAAATGTTGCAGAATTCCACCCCCCCTCCAGTCATGTGTTCAAAATTTGGGTGCTGGGCAACTAGCATACATTTAAAATAGCTGCAGCTCCCAAGATCATGTGATTGCCATGTGTGACCTTCGCAGCTGACTTCTGACAAGGAAAGTCAACGGGGGAAGCTGGTTTTGCTTAAATATCGTGCAATTCACTTAACAACAGAAATGATTCCCTTAACAATTGCGGCCACGACTCATTTAACTACCTTATTTAGCAATTGAAATATTGATGCCAATTGTGGTCATAAATCAAGGATTTCAAGATAAATGTATTACTTTTGCTCTTTAAATAATCCATATTTACTTGTTTAGTGATTAGCAGTTGCAATTGCTCCATTATTATTATTATTAAATATCGAGAGGAAAACACTTTAATAAACCAAAATACTGCTTCTTTTAAACATTGCAGTATTTATAAATCCACAGAGTGTGCCAAGAGAACTTATTCAAATCCTCTGTATGTATTTGCACACCATCATGGCAGAATTCAGCTAACAGCTGGATGTTTTCTTCTTCGATTAATTGATTTTTTAACCTTTATAAATTATGAAAAAAAAGAGCAATACTGAGTCATGTGATTGTGATGAAAAAGAAATTTCATTCCACAGTGAGGATGGATGGGATCTAATTAAGCACTGCACTAAATGGATATTATCTGATGCATTTTTACCCATTAAGTGAAAAGTTATTGCTAGTTTCTTTATTAGATATGTTCACATCTTATAGCTCAGTGGACTTGAAAATATATTGTATCAAGAGAAAAAGGAAAAAAAAAACATCACTTTTTCAAGAAAGTATTGTGTAATTTATGTACACAACTTTTTCATTGAGTCTTTGGGAATATTCACTTTATTATTAGCTTTCACTAATGACAAATGTATTTGAATTTGTTGTGGGAGTATATGTGAGGTTTGCTGCACTTTTTTAAGCCTTTGTAGATACTAACCAGCTGTTTTAAGAACCCAGTTTGGAGTTATAAAAATAGTTCATTGGCTAAGTTTATCTGAGACACACTAATTTGATCCAATAACCATATAAGGAGCAATTATAAAAAAAATAACCCATAGAACAGACCAGTCTAATAGAAGAAATAGAAATGGCTGCTTTAATAAAATCACCCATTAGATGGTAAAAAAAAAGTATCTACCATATTTTTTGGACTATAAGACGCACGAGTATGAAACGCAACAAGATTTTGAAGAGGAAAACAAGAAAAAAAATTGTTTTTGCCCTCCCTGGCTCCCAGGAGCACTCTGCAGGCCTCCCAAACCCTCTGCATGTCCTGTTTTTGAGAAAAGTGGGTCCATTTTTGGCCTCCCAAATCCCCGTGTCCCGTTTTTGCCCTCCCTGTTCCCCAGGAGCAGTCTGCAAGCCTCCCAAACCCACTGGGCATTCTGTTTTTGTGAAAAATGGCCCTGTTTTTCATAAAAACAGGATGTGCAAAGGGGGGGGGGGTTTCAGGAGGCCAAAAATGGCTGTATTCAGTCTATAAAACACACTGACATTTCCACCCTCTTTTGGGGTGGGGGGGGAATGTGTCTTATACTCTGAAAAGTACGGTAATTACAACAAATATTTAAAAATGTGAAATTCCATATGACATATCACAGCTTTCGGGCTATAATTTTTAAAACCCTAAATTTTATTTTCTGTTTTTTTTCTTAAATGCGTACATAATGTTTTTCTTCTGATACAGCATGTGATACAATTTACCCTCCAGGGAAAACCTCCCATGTCATGCCTGCGGGTTGATTATTTTGAGAATGGGGGAAAATGCAGAAGAATTTTGATAGAAAATGTTGACACTCTTTCCTGAATGATATGGAATTGATTGTAAAAGATTGAGGAAATATACCAAGTTAGCTCAGAGATCTTTTCCATAAAAATACATCAATCACTACATTGGGTCACTGAGCTAACAGCTCAAAAAATACTGACAAACTGATGACAGGAGAAGAAACAAATAGTAATATTCTGAATCGTTCTCAGTCTCCCAGTTCTTATTCCACCCCTATTTTCAGTCTCACTTCCTAATTGGGACATCCATAAGTGGTCTAATTTAAAGAGAAATACATCGGGCCCTGGGTTCTATGTTTCTTTATTGTTCCATTTTCCCATCATGGTCATTGATATAAAGTTTTAAAGGTTGGTTTTTGTAGTGTAGCTGCTTTCCACTACTTTTATGGTACAGTAGAAAGGTCACTACAAATAGGTTTGGGTTGGAGTTTAAATTTAAGATTCTTATTATTGTTTTAATGTTTTATAGTGCATTTTATTCAATGTCTGTAAGCCACTTAGAGTTGCTTTTGGGGAGAGGGATGACATACAAGTTAGTTCAATAAAATAAAGACTCGCTTATTGCTTGAGAATCCTTCAAGGAAATGAAAATAAGTTCCAAATTGTCAATGGAGATTCTCAATTGTCCAGGTCATGGTTGCCCCAAAGTTGCTTTTCAGTTCTTCAGGAACTGAAGAAGCTTCTTGAATGAGAAGCAAAACATTTTCAAGGAAAAAAAAACCCAAGGAAGTCCAGTTACATTTTGGAAAGCACCTTTGGGTCTGCTCCAAATTATTCCATTCTGCCTTGGGAACTGGGCTTCAGCCAGATTCAATATACATTCTTACTATATATTGAAATAATGTAGAAATAAAACATACAATTTAGGACTATGCTGCACTTCAGATTAAAAGGGGGAAAGGTACTTTACAGTATATATGAATGCACATGTAACACTTATTGACAACTCCTTAACTCAAGCACAGATTTTTCTGTGATGCGATGCAGCTGTATAGGACAAAAGCCCAATCCTAGAGAAAGGCTTATAAGTTTTAGGAGTTGTCATGGAAATGTACCAAAATTTAAATACAGAAGATAATATATTGCACAAGGCTGTTTGTGAAGCAAATTGCATGCTAAAGAAAAAGATAAGATCAGATTTGAAACATAAATGATACAAACGGAAATTTTATTAAATTATCTAGATGAAAGTATTATTTTCCTAGATCCAGGGCTCTTTGGCATTTGATCTACATATTTGTTGAGATTTTATACTCCTAATATATCCATTACAATGTGAAATACTTGACATTATTTGAGAGACCAGTGTATTTTCTAAAATTATGTCAGTAACTTGATAGAAGTCCAGTTACAAGGATAATTACAGTTAGAATTAGTGATCTGGCCCATTCCTTTTCTCATCTATTCTCTCTGTAGATGTTACATAGTTTAAAAAAAAAAGAAGAATTGACTCAGATTGACTCAAAACCTCTTAGCTGAAACTGAGAAAAAAAATACTGCTCAGAGTTACTGCATCTGCAGAAATCCAATTTTGGAGAACCTAAAGGTGCTTCTGTAAACTGGAGATAATGGGGAACATTAGTATTCCTGCAAGAGATTGGACATCGGTTCCCTTTTTAAGGATACTTTGGACATTTTGTGGATCAATCAAGAGAGGGAAGGCAATGGGTCCTGGGTCCTTACCAAATGATGGAAGATGAACATTCACTTGGGCGATTAGGTAATTTTAGCCTCTAGACTGTATAATTGTGTCATTCCCTCCTTTTAGACAGCAGTATCTGTTATTGGTAAATTTCTGAATCATTCCTGATGCATTTGGGAATCTTTTTGCTCATTCATTCTTCTGAGCAATGACTCAAAAGGTTTTGAGGATATTACTGCAAATAAATCCCTTCAAATAGGAGAAGATCATTATTTCTGTAGTTGAAGACAAACTTGGATTGGTGTTACACATTCAAAGTCCTACAGATTAAGATCAGAGGTGGTATTCAGCTGGTTTGGACCGGTTCAGGTGAATCGGTAGCGGAAATCATCATGGGTGATGATTTCACCCATGATGATGGGCACCCACCTGCCCAGGCTCTATGATGTCCTGTTTAGGCACATTTTTGAGGCTGGGCACATGTTTGGAAGGCACATGTGCGAGCAAAGCTCGTGCACGGGAGACCGGGCATGTGTGCGAAAGGCGGGCATGTGCGCGGACAAGGCATGCACATGTGAACTGGGTGTGCGCGTGCATGGTGAACTGGTAGTAACAAAATGTGAAACCAGCCACTGATTAAGATGATGCAAATACTCAGAAACTGAGCCTTAGGTTTTATGGTGCATGCAAGCACAGACTTTTCCCCTATCCTTAACTTTGCTTGATCCAGTGGACAAGAGGACAATTTGTCGGTAACAGCTTCTTTGAATTCTTGTAAGATCACATTTGTGCTATCAATCATAGCATCTTGCTGTTTTCTGCTAGCCTCTCTTACTACTGCCTTGATTTTTCTTAGCAGCAAGAGCACTACTCTTTCCAATTTATTATAACAATCACATTTTTAAGCCTTTCACGCAACCCTAAAAGAGAAGATTTGCGTTTGAAGTTGTCTTAACTTGAATGGGTGGATTCTTTGGAGCAGCAATATATTTTTCCAGGCTTACTCAGAAGCCCAAAATAGCAGAAAGGTTCTGCCCTCATATGAGGTGTCGAACACTTATTCTGAATCGTTTTCTAACAGTGCACAGTCCTTCTACCATTGGTGTTAGAGCAGTAATTAAGAAAACATCTGAAACAACACAGCTGGTGACCAAAGAGATTCTTGTCAATTGTAGATTCTTCAAGTTTTTTTGAAAGCTAGTATCTGCCCTGGTTATCAAACAGCAACAAAGTTAGTACTCTCTCCAAACCAAACTGGCAAATTCTAATTGGTGTTAATATTTAATTAAATTTTGCAGTGAGCATCAAGTTGCCACAATTAAGATCCAATAACTCTGGAGATGTGATCGTATAACAGTGCTTTTAGTCTGTTCACTAGGCTTGGATGTTAAACAAAGTACACGGAGTGTGTTATATGCAAGCTAAAAGGCAAGATAAATGCCCTGCTCTCTGCTATGATATTGATCAATGCTGCACTCCAAAATAGCATATGCATAAATATTAGATACTGAAAAAGTACTCTGTCATTGTACAGTAGAAGCATTTCATTTGCTGCAATAAATTGCTCACCTGACAGGCTGAAGATTCAGTCTTCAATTTACTGGGATTTTTATTTTTTAAAAAAATATTCTTAACTTTTGTCTTGTCCTGGCTTTATGATAATTTATGCTTCTCTTTTATCTTGTTACAAAGAGGAGCTACAGTAAATTATTTCTACATTCCCTTTAGCCAATCATGGAGCCTGATTATTTGCAGTCTAATTATGGAATAATAAATGGGGAAGTAACAAATTTCCTCTTCCTCATTTATTCCTGTAATTAAATGGCAGAGTGTGCATCAATCAAGTAATCTATGCTATTAAGATTCACAAACTTTTGGGGAGAGGGAGATCACATTTTGCTTTGCTGGCAGGGGGCATCCATCAAGGTTTATAGCCACCTGTCAGATAATCAAAGAACACTAAATAGCTAATAATGACCTCCAGGTAGGATGGTAAATAATCAGCCAGCCAGTTTGCTAAGAGGTTTTCAGGAACCTGCCTTTTTTTGCATTAGCAGTATAAGCACACGGAGGTATGCAATATTTGGATAGATTTTGTTCAGTTGCCAACTGTCCCCAATCCATTTTATCTAGATTCTGAAAGCCCTTTGAAGCATAAACCAATTTCTAATGAAAAAGGAAAGAAAGAAATGTGATTAAAGCTAGAGTCGCCAAAACTCTATTGTAGCTGTGAGAACATTAGTTGAATTGTGTAACATACACACATTTTATATGTCATGGAATGAAGGCCCCGTTCAGCCCCCTCAATTTTTGTCAAAAGTGATGTTGATCTTATGATGAGGTTAATTTCTCTTGGAAATCTAGAGATCAGTTCCAGCTGAAGAATTAAGTATGGAGTAGGTAGACAATCTAATTTGATGAAAAACAATCTGTCTCCATAATTCATCCAAATAGAATGTTGAATCATAGTGAAGCTCTTATTGCAATAAATTGATAATAAATAATTGTTTGGCCATGAATACTGACATCCTGACATTTTATTATGGTTGAGGAAGTTGTTATAGTTTGTGTAATAGAGACTTAGCTAGGGGAGGCAGGTGGACTGGCATAGTATTGGTGGAACCAGAGATAGATTGGGGATTGTGTTAGTGTATTACTTCTCTGATGCTTATTGGAATATGTGAGTAAACTGACAGAGTTAATATTGAAAACCCTTAGTCTTATCGTACTGAGGAACATCAATATCCAATTTGGGACTAGTTTGTGTGGAATGGCTCAAAGGTTTATAGCAGCTATAAAAACAATGAGCCAGTTTGTCATAAGACCAACACATCATGCAGTTCATCTATATAATTTGGTATTTTGTTTTTATCAGGAAACACTATAATGGAACCTCAGTTTCCCCATTAGAATAGACAGATCACCTTCTGCATTAAGGATGGATTAGTGGCTATATTGCAGTTCTGAGGATGCAATGAAAAACAATGCACTGAAATTGATTCCAGACAAAATGGAGATGCTCTTTGGTAGGACTACAATGTTAGAAAATTATGGATATGCTGTTCTGAATACCATTGCACTACAGTATGTAATTTGGGGGGCATTTCTTGACTGAAATTCTCTAGTCCCCCAATTGAGGCAATGACCACGATCACTTTAAATCAGCTTTTGCTGATATGCCAACTGCATGACCTTAACACTGTGGTAGGTGTCTAATAAGAAACATAGGCCTAATCCCTTCCCGGTGTCACGTGGCCACTTTTGAGTAGTTGTTTGCTATGAGAAAGATGTTGATCACCATATTCTTGTTACAATTCCACTTCTAGCCTGGAAACAGCTAGGCCTTGCCCTTTAGAAAACAATATATTACTAAGGAATTCAAAAGAAGGAAGGGAAGGAAATTCTCCACTTATCTGAATAAATCAGGACTGTGTTAGAGCTAAGAAATGGCATAGGTTGTACGGTATATGCCACTAACAACCTTACAGTCCATCATAGACAGTAAGTTTATTAACCCTTGTATAACAGAGTGCACAGACATCTACCCTTGACCATGGCATGAGGAATATGTTAGCTATATGAAGAATATGGCTGGCTTTGGATACCTTCCATCTGTGACTTTTGGACAGATGGAAATATATATGTACTGTTGCATCTGAATATTTTGGCAGCTTTTCACACCATCAGCCATGGCATCCTTCTGAGCATCTGGGATTAATCTTTTGCTCTGTAAATCACTATTGTCATTGATCTGCATTGCTAACGAAGATTAGCCAAGACCAGGCAATTCTGGATTAGAATGACTGAAATGACCACCTTCAGAACATCAGCTCCAAATGATGCATTCAAATACCTGATGACAATGTTGAGGTATTTCCAAGAACAGAGAATGTCAAAGACCTCAGTCAAATGAAGTGTGCAAAACTTTTGAAGTAATTATACAGCAAGTGCTTCTAAAGCCATCATTTTCTCCATTTTCACAGTAAGTGCATTTTAGAGTGCAGCTGGGTTAATGAGTGTTGAAGACAGCTTTAAAATTGGTCCAGAATTATAATGTTAATGAGGCAATGCTCACAATTTAATGAAATGCTTCAGTCATTTTCTATTGTCCACATTCTTCTTGTTGGCAATGCCCTCAGAATGGCCATGGCATGATTCCCATTTGCCAGGTTTTGTCAACCAAGAAAATTTTGTCTTTAAGGTTTGGAAATTCAAATTTCTTGCCGAAAAAGATAAAACTATCTGTTTGGCTTACTGCTCATTCTGTTGCTATGGGACATTGGCCATTTCTTTGTCACATAGAAAATTAAACAACTGTTTTATCAGGTTCCCCTCTCCTCCAATACCTTCCTATCTGGATTTTTAAAACACAACTTTCTTTTCTGAAAGTTCTTTCTTTTCTGCATCCTATAATATCCAGGCATTTTCCCCTTGATAGCACCTGATGAAACATCTTTCAGAAAGAGTAGCCTAATTCTCTCTGAAATACAAATTTCTGTCAGTTTTTTATGATACTTATATGTTTTAGTAAGAAAAAAAAAGTCTGCTTCACTTTCTCTTTTATAATTGATCAGGCCATAAATCTTCAAGTGAAGAAATCCAATAAACAGTCTTGAAACATACACTTATTACTTGTATTCACTAGAATGTTTGATAGTCTCTTGATATTCACCAAAGTGAAATTTTCAAGGTACATTCTAATTCTAAGGGACGTGTGTACATTTTTGAACAGATCATCAACGAGAAGATAATACTAAAGAAAAGGCAAGTGATTCCCTCTTGACAATTTTTTTCTTACCAGAAAGTCTTCTAGAGAAATCAGAGAAAGGTTTGGACATATCTATTTTTTAAAAAAAATTATAATAAACTTTTTTGTTTGCTCTGGAAAAGGTGGATGCCAAGTATTTCCTTTTGCACTTACTCTGTGCCATCGAAGAACCAGTCCCACTGCACTTATTCTGCTAAAAACCTGGGCTAATTTTTCTTTTGCATCCCTGTTTTTTGCTATGGGAAAAATGTTGGCTGGGAAATCAGTCAGCCTACAAAGTTTTGAAATGAAAACAAGCCCAAACTTTCAAGAACTGGAAATGGGAACAGTTCAATTCAGACATTCAATTATATTTAAAGTTATCACTGCCCTTTTATTTTTTTACTGTTGTATTAATTATGCCTCTTCCCAGCAGACCGTGTTTGATAATAAACTGGCATCATCTCCAGGAATGAGGAGATGGCTTGCCTCATCATTTAAATGCAATAATCTAACCCAGACAAGCATTGGGAGAACAACACTCTGGAAATGGTACTGTGTTACGATCCATCATTAACCTTCTGAGCTGCTGCATTACCGAAACAGCCCTCTAAATGAATAGGTCACAATTGATTTGCAGGCTCTGAAATGTGTTAATGCTATAGAGACTTATATTCTATTAAAATGCATGGAGGAAGTAGAAGAAAGAACGAAAACTAAGTACTCTCTGTATAGACTATATAGATTTAGCAGTAGAAATAAATGTCTAGGTTTGACATTACAAAGTCATTTTAGAGGGATACTCCATAGAACCTGAATGTAGGATAAGAAGCAATGGGTGGAACCTTGTCAGAGGAAGATCCAGCCTGAAAATAAGAAGGAATTTCCCAACAGTGAGAATGATTAATCAATGGAACAGTTTGCCTCATGGAGTTGTCAGTGTGCCATCACTGGAGGTTTTAACGAAAAAATTCAACAACCATTTGTCCAGAACGGTACAGGTAGCCCTTGACTTACAATAGTTTGTTTAGTGACCATTCAAAGTTACAACAGCCCTGAAAAAAAGTGATTTATTTTTCACACTTATGTATGTGGTAGCATCCCCATGGTCAGGTGATTTACATTCGGATGCTTGACAACTGACTCACATTTATGACAGTTGTAGTGTCCTGAGGTTATGTGATCACTATTTGCGACCTTCTGACAAGCCAAGTCAATGGGGAAACCAGATTCATTCAACGTAGTGGTATAGTCATGTAGTGATTCACTTAAGTGCGTTTTGCCCCATTTTACAACTTTTATTAACAAATTTCTCACTTAGCAACATAAATTTGGGTTCAGTTGTGGTCAGAAGTTGAGGACTACCTGTATAAAGTCTTCTGTCTTGGGCAGGGGGTTGGACTTGAAGGCCTCCAAGTTCTCTTCCAGCCCTGTGATTCTATGATAACATATATATTTCCTAAGGGAGGATGATATTCTGATTATATAAATACCATGTTCAATTCAGAGTTACTGTTGATTACCTATTACTGTTTTGATTCCCCCTCCTCCTCCTCCTCCTCCTCAACGAATGTACTTTTTCCTGATTTAGAGTATATATCTTCCCTGGTAATCCCACCTAACTAAGAAAGTCACTATGGCAGCTTCTTTTTTATATTAAGTTTTCATGAAGTTCCTCATCTCATACCTGAAGCAGCATTGGGTCAGCCTTAGCTGTTCTGGGGTCAGAATTTTCCTTCTTAGCCTGACACTTCTCCCCACCCACCCCCCTTTTTTTGCAGTGGATATAATTTGATATGCTTCACGACCCATTATGCTCAGGGGCCATAGTCAGGTGACCCCTTGGAAGTTACAGAGAAAGTTTTCTATGCAAATATTTATCTTAGGGAAAGGGCAAATAAGAAAGTTAAAAAGAAAAAAAGCCAGCTCTATCATGGAGCTCAGAAGAGGGCCTAAAAGTTAGTACAAATTAAAATAGCAACTTCTAAAGTGAAGGAGCAATTAATGATAAATTAGCAGTGCCCTTCAGAGTAGACATCTAGAATTGAACTTAGGCAGGTTTAAAGATTAAACTGTTTAATTGCTGCTTTAGGAATGCTGGATTTTTCATAAACGTGAATCCAGGTGTTAACACTGATTCTTCTCTGTTCCATTCCGATAGCAGGCCTCAATTTCAAACCCAATTAATAGGAAGTTTCAAAGGCTTTGTCACAATTTCAAAAGCTTTAGTTTAATCAGAGAAAAGGCAGCAATCTGGGGATATTGCACAGTGCAGAAACTGAACAGTAGGTTTTCTTTCTTTCTTTTTTTAAGCATTGCTCTCAAGTGAGCTGTCCAAGGTTAACATTTCAGGCAACACTTATTTTCCTGCTATGTTTTAGGCGGTTTGATCTCCTCTTAGAAGGCTGGTATTGATACACTGCCAATGCTCATTGGAATGAATGAATGAATCTTCTAAACTCTTTGTGGTTTGGCTTGATTTATATTTCCTGAAGTTCACTTCTCACAATCAGGGGATTCCTCAAAAGCTTGTGACCCATTTTTGTTTGTTTACTTAACTGTTGCTTTCTTAGCAGAGAGGATCAATTGTCTTGTTCTGCTTTTATCCTCCGTGTTTTTGCGAGTGCAGGGGAGAAGGTTCATGTGGAACAGTTTGAAAATGTGTCTTACAGTACTTTTATGCTGAGCAATTGATTTCAGCCATGGGGTCATTCTGGATATATCAAGAATATTGATACAATAGGTCTAGCAAATAGCCAGGTTTTAAGGTGAAGGCACCAAAAGATTAGTCTATAAAGAGTTTGAGGAGTAAGCTACGTTTTAGTTTATATCTAGGTCATTTAAAGGTCACTCAAAATCAATTATACTTTGAACATGCTAGATTTCAGTCATCCTAAATTTCAGGTCTTTAATAGGGTTTAAAACAAAAGTCGAAACTACTTAGTTTTACCTACAGAGATTTGAGGGCAAGATTAAGAAACTCTGTCCACTACACCAACAGATTGTGTAATAAAAAATTTTGAATGTGCAGAAATGGACAAACTTACTATAGAATTAAATAATAAGGAAGACTAGGAATATTACTCAACTTGGGAAAACTGGTATCAATGGATAGAAAATAAAAATAGGAAATATATAGATCAAAATAAGACATAAATTGTGTTTACATATATTTGATCAAGAAGGAATATCTGAGAATATATGAATAGAGTTAAGATTTGTGTACTGTTAGAACGACGTTGAATTGTACAATTATCATGGACATATTTTTATTACAGATGTATTTGTATTTGTATTTCAATACTTTAAATTTTAATAAAGATTTTTTTGAAAATTAAAAAAAAGAAACTCTGTACAATGGCTAGAGAAAGGAGAAAAGTTGGGGGAAAGGCTACTACTCTTCATATGCTCAAAGAGTAATTTGCATGTACAACTCTATATTCAATGGATGTGTATATACCATTAACATAATATAAAGATTGGAGAGCATATAATATTTTGGAGAAGAATGGAGTTTCCTATGTGATGTTGTTTTTGCAGCTTGTGACCCCACCTCAAACAGCTCCTGAAATTTCTCTTTGAGGAAACAGATTTTCGGGGTTCACAGGAGGTTGCAAATAAACAGAGTTCTCTTCCAAGGTAGTATCATGAAAGTTAGAACAGCAGCAAGCGACTCTATTGAACTTCAATATAGTGTAACAAACAAGAACAGTAAGATTAATAGAATGAGAATATCCAGAGTGTTACCATAAAAAAGCCTCCTTTCAATCAATAGGAAAAAAAATCATAATTGATTTATTTCCCTCCTTTTTCTCTTTCTCTTTCTCTTTCTTTTTTATACTTTTATTACATTAAAAATATTTCATATCTGTATTTGTACTTTTAGCTATCTACTACAAGTTGTTCCCAATCTGCCTCAGACATCAACAGTATAAGAAATATGGAGGACAGCCCAATCAGAAACTTGATTGTAGCAGATAGAAAAGATGAATTAGATTTATGGGTTGTGTTCAACACTCATTGTCTGTTGTATCCCATTGGCAGGCTATACAGGTAAGTAGGCATTCAGTCTGAAGTAAAAGAAAAATAAATGCTATGGAACTGAATTATAAGAGAACAATTTCAAAACTGTATAGGGCTCTGAAAAACTCTTATATCAAAATTTGTATAAAAGACTGTCACTTTCAGAGAAAGATCACTGAACAAGTTAATGAACCATAACTGTATCTGGAGCAGAATATATTAACTCTTTTAACTGAACAAATAACAGCTTAACCTAGAAAATAGAGCTTTTTATCTAAATATGAACCACAATATCTTCATAATATTATTTTCATAATATTACTTTTTTGGTAGGCAAGCTGCCTTAATGTTTTAGGGCACAGGTCCCATAATGCACCATCCTGATATGATGGCAGAACTAGAAATCAAAAGGTTTTGGTAGGAAATATTTTACTTAACCAATTCAGTATGAAATCTTTTCCTATTAATCTATTAATTAGCTGTATATTCTAAATCTTAATAAAAGCTGTTTTGATCTAGTTCAGATACCAACCCTTGAAAGTACACAAAGTAAGGAAGCAGACATCACAAGAAGTGCTAAAATTCTACTTTATTGATATACAATACAGAAACTTGAAGGTTTGGCAACATGTCCTCTTCCCTCCATCTTAGAATAGAATAACAGAGTTGGAAGGGACCTTGGAGGTCTTCTAGTCCAACCCCCTGCCTAGGCAGGAAACCCTATACCATTTCAGACAAATGGTTATCCAACATCTTCATAAAAACTTCCAGTGTTTTTATGTGTTCTTATAACAAAATGTTCTTATAGCAAAAAGCATCAAAGAAGAGCAATCTTCTTTCTCATGCCTTCCTCTTTTCCCAATCTAAGTTCATATTTCATTTCTAATGATTGTCTAATATTTTCTTCAGGACTACTTCCATATCCCTCTGCACCGTACAATTACTTGCCAGTCACAGAAAAAGACACTATTTTAATTTCAAACACAGATTTTATTTCTTAGTAAGCTAAATGATTACAAATAAATTTTCCTCACATCAGTTAGGATGCAGTCCCTAACATAGAATTAATCAGCTAAAATTGGCTGAAGAAAACAGACGTGTTTTCTTAATGTGATGATTGCATGAGTTTCCTAGCTGAAGAGAATGAACCTAGAGTTTGCCAACAATATTTACAATTCAAAACACCTATTTAGCCTAGATCAACTCATTTAGAAAAGTCCAAATTAACATTGTTTTGTCAGCTAATTCTAGAATGCCAGACCCAGACTCTGAATAGAAATAGTTATTACTATCTATGCTTTTATAATATCAGGTTAGATGCTGTAATGTATTGTACGTTGTGATGCCTTGGAGATCTGAGGTTTGGAGACCACATATTATTCAAACCACAACCGCTAGGCTGCTTAGTGGGATCAGAAATTAAGAATACATCACCATTGCTTCTGATCCATTTCCAGATACAAAGCTGAAAGTCTATTTATGGCAGGAGTCTTCTTTCCCTCCAGAAAGTAAATGCTATCCTGCAGAATCTCAGATAAAGGATTCTCCCCTATGGCAGGATTTATCTGATATTCTGCATTTATGATCACTAAATGAACATTAGGAAAATATGGAAACCACCTAATGAAATCACATTTTCAATTTTTAAAGACACAGGCATATTTTTCAGGGGGGAAAAACAGTTATAGTTGCATTTGTGCATTTCTTTCCATCTCCTCCATTTTTAAATTCCCTTTTAAACCAATTGTTTACTAATAAATTAATCCAAAATGATTTACTTGTCAAAATAATGTCATGTACCCCATGTGATTTAATAGCAGCTTTTAATACAACTTTCATTGTAAAGATATTCAATAGCATTCCCTGAATACTATATCTTTTATATCAGTGAGCAGAATTGTGCAATTCCTATTCTTGTACCAGAAGACCGATATCCAACTTAAGGGAAGGCAATATGAACTATAGGAGTACTATAATGTTAAAGAAGCTAACTGGTAATAAATATGGAGATGTTGCAATAGAGCTGGAAGGAGGTTGTGATTTCTTGACTGACAGCAAATGTGGGGAGGCTTAATAGGTAGACACTAGTTGATGAATATAGGAAGATTGGGCCACTTGATCCCTTATCACAGACACAATTTGTGAATCACTACCCCATAGAGTTGGTCCTTCTTTCATTTTTCACATATTGGAAAGATAAGGTTTTCTTAGCTGTTGAACCCCTAGTGCATTTTACTCCACACAATAGTATGATCTGTTACTATATTGTGTTTCCTAATATGATACTGTCTTGGAAATGTTAAGAAGAGTCCACAGATGCTTTAACTGAATAATATGTGGTTAGACTTCATTGATTTTAAAATATCTTACAAACCTTTTCTTTGTCATATTTGGTTACTACATCTGCTTTTCTCCCATTCTTGATATATGACATACTTTATGGTGATTAATGAGACCCCGGAACATTGGTAATTTTCTGCAGTTGCATTCCTAGATTAGACAATATGTTCCCATTTTATATTATATCAGCTTCATACTCTTCTGATCACAAACAGAAAGGCTTCCTGCCCTTTGAAGATACTGTCTGACTTGGAGCTACTCTGAAAGGTCCAATTCTCTATTGTTAATCTTGCTTTAGAGTTGCTGGCAGAGAAGAGGACTGCATTTGATTTTATGGAGCTTTTTTTCCAAATAGCTGGTGGATAAAACGGGGGACAGTGCTTGGTTGACCTTATCTGGGCTTCAAAGCTAAAGGCATCAAGCCTGGTTACTGCTTGGATAAGAAACTGCTCGGATAGGAAATCCCAAGGCTATAGGCTAAACAAGAAAGTCAGACAAAATATTGTGAGGCAATTTCAAGATACTTATATACTGTAGTCAAAAATACTGCATGAGTCACTTCCATGAAGTTACCAGGAACTGAGCTTCACATGAAGGACCTGTATATGAAAACCTAAATATGATCAGCTTTTGTTCAAGATGTTCCCAACTACGTTTGTTTTCTCTGCCTTATTTATTCCTTTTTGTTCTACATAGTTTGTGTTGTTTCTTTGTTTTTTTAAAAATTGTTTTTAACAATATATAAACCATTTGGAGTCACTTGGAGTGGTGCAGCATATACCATACATTTAATAATTTGTCATTATTATGGATAGTTGATGACCCTGACATTTTGACAATATTCCTTCTTAGAAGGACATGTTTGCCCACATGTCATAAAAGGGTACTAATGTGCATGGAAAGTGGCTTTGCCGTACCATGAGCATGATAAGTACATTATATCAAATTCTATTATGCTTTTGAAAAACGTTTCTGTATTTGGAACTTTATGTAAACATTTCATTAAAGAGGGAGCACTTCTATGAGACAATTGTGGTATATTAAAAAAAATAAAGAATTGCTAAAACAGTTATTTTCATATTCAAAACTACTCCCAGAACATTATAGATCAATAGGTTAGAAGTCAGTAACTGCAGGCAAAAAGTATTTGAATTATGTATGTGTAATATTCATAATTTCACTTTATTGCCACATTTTAAAATATGACACAGTTAATACAATGCTTTTTTCACTTTTTGTTTGCTTTGTTTCTTTATGTCTTACAGTTAAGACATGTTTTAGGGGAGATGTATATCAAACTCAAGAGGTAACTAATTCCAATATACTTCCAGAAATTTTGTGTTTCTAGAACTTAAGTTGATTTGGTAGATCATAGGATGTGTGCACACTGCATGCAAAAATTGCATGAATGTGCACAATAAAATATATGCAAGTAGTCCTGATTTAATGTCTGCTCTGTTTAGCAACCAGTCAAAGTGATAATGGTGCTTGAAAAAGTAACTTTACAACCAATCATTACACTTATGATTGTCACTACATCCTATGATCACATGATTAGTGGCCATTAGTGCATTTCACAGCTAGCTTCCAAAAAGCAGAGTCAATGAACAAGCCAGCAATCATTGCAAGTTGTAGTCACATGATGTCTCCCTTAATCACTGTAGATGATTTGCTTAATGACTGTGGCAGAAGTAAATGGAAAGTACAAGGTTTTACATTCAGTCCACAGTTTCTGACATGGATTTCTACTATTCTGAAGCACAAAAAAAATGTAATATAAGATTATATTGTATTGTATTGTATTGCAGGCTAACTCTGCCCACTACCAGGAGTTCGATCCTGACCAAGATTGAGTCAGCCTTTCATCCTTCCAAGGTCAGTAAAATATGGACCCAGATTGTTGGGAGCAATATGCTGACTCTGTAAACTGCTTAGACAGGGCTGTAAAGCACTATGAAATGGTATGTAAGTTTAAATGCTATTGCTATTGTATTGTACTGTACTATGTTATAATAAAGCCTTAAACCCATATACTCAATCTTTCAGGAAATCGATAAATAACCATAGGCTGTCCAAAGGTAAGAAATGACTTTACTCACTTGGCTCATTACTCCACCTTGATCAGGGCTCCTGCCTTTTGAAAATCTGTGTCCCAAAGCTGCCAAAAGTGAGGATACCGCTGATAAAAATAATTGAATCATATAAAACTGTATGGGTCATGTTGAAATTATATTATCAATGTCACAAAGGACGGGAAGGCATAGCATCTGTTATATTTCAATTATTTGAATCCTATTAGAATGTAGAAAGAAGACCCAGCTGGAAGTAAAAGGCACCCTATTCCAAATGAATGAGTTACATATAGCTATGTAGGGGGTCAAACATCATCTCAACAACTTTGTCTTCCAATTTCCTGACAAATATGCAAAACCGTGCTTGAATTTATTTATTTATTATTAATTAAATTTCTATACCGCCCTTCTCCAAATAGGACTCAGGGCGGTGCACAGCCAAAGTAAAAACAGAGCATACAAAATTTAAAAACAGTATTAAAATAATTAAATATTTTGGCCGTAAATTAAAACAACCCAATTTAAAATCAATTTAAAATTTAACTCAAGCCAGCCCAGCCCAAATCATGAATGTTTCATGATTTTAAAATTATGGATTTTTCTCATTTGTTGTCGGGTTTAGTACACATACATTATTACAAGTTACTTTTTTAAAAAAGGGAGTTTGTTATTACCCATAGTCTGCTGAGACGCAAATCAATTTCTAGATGAAATAGTAATAATTAACATGTTCCAAATGAAATAGTCTTAAATCAAGAATAGAGATAGGCAACCCCATCATCTTTCAAGTTTGACAGAGTCCAATTCATTATCCTCAGTTGCATCCTAACAATGTCTAGATGATCATCCAATTTTTTATCCGGGAACCATACTTTCATGTTCTGAAAAGTTATTGCAATAAAGAGTCAACTTGCTTTGAATAACAGCAACAACAAAATGATCAGATATTGGATTGTTACGGTTAGTTTTTATCTCCATGTCTCAATTTCATTGTCAGGAAAGTAGAATTGATACAAACCACATTTTCAGTAATTCACCTAATGCACAGCTTACTGAGCAAATGTAAAATAACAAGGTTTTTTTGTTTGTTTAAAGCAAGCTGTTTTAAAACTATTGAGCTGAAATCAAATCAGGCCCAATAAAAATGTACAAAGCCACACAGTCAGGTTGGTTGCTGGAGAAATTATTATTGGTCCTTCACCCGAGTCACCAGAGACTTATCTTTAAAATTATATATATATCAGTTATGGCGAACCTTTTAGACACCGAGTGCCCAAACTGCGTGCGTGCGCACACCCAAACTGAAAAGTGCACATGCATGCACAAACATGCATGCACATGCACAGACATGCGCACTCTCATGTGAAGACATGCGTGCATGCACAGCAGAGACCCAAAGGCTAGCTGACCAGCAGGAGGCAGGGCATCCCAACACCGGCAACGCGGCAAGAGGTAGATCTTTTTCTTTCGTGAGCTTCTGTTTTGTTTGCAGGGAAACTAAAGCTCATGAAAGAAATGCCATGGAGATCTGACCTGAGGCAATGGCGCACGTGCCAGCAGAGAGGTTTCTACATGCCACCTCTGGCACATGTGCCATAGGTTCACCATCACGGATATATACCAAATCCATAGAGCCAGATAATTGTCAAGATGGTCCATATATTTCCTAGGATCTTGCTTTGTACTCATGTAACAGTTTATCTTGTGCAGCATGTGAATGTGCCCATTGACAATATTGCAATCTATGTTAGCATTCATTTTTGGTGCTTCTTACACTGGAGTTTGGATAGAATTATCAGAAAGAGTCTGAGAGCTTATTGGTTGATGGATGTTGTTGTTCTCTATTAATCCTTCATTCTCTGCTAGTGTGCATTTTTCTGTACAACCTCCAAAATACAGTCTTCAAATTATAGCATTATAGGTATTCCTGTTGGGAAAGTGTGCTACAGTTTGATATAGGCAAACCACCGCAGTTCACTGAATCCTTTGCAGAGGGAGGAATATCTCATCAGCTAAATCAGTACTTACCCTTGTTTCTAATATGTTTGACAGCTTCCTTTACCATGAATGATGCTATAACACAATGCTTACAACACTTGCCTTGAAACCCAGATATTTTTTTAAAACAAATTGTTAAATTTTTGAATGAATACATGATGAATTGCTGGATTTTTTTAAAAAGAAGCACAAAAAAAGTAGGGTTTTTTTTTTAAAAAAAATCTGCTGGATTTCAAACCAACAACTTTCTATATATAAGAGGATAATCCAGTGTTATTCCATTGCACTAGAATATTATTTTGTTTAAATGATTACAGGTAGTCCTCAATTTACGATCACAACTGAACTCAAAATTTCTGTTGCTAAGCAAGACAGTTGTTAAGTGAATTTTGCCTTATTTTATGAACTTTCTTTCCACAATTGTTACTGTACTTACTAAGCTAGTAGCACATTTGTTAAGTGAATCTGCCTTCCTCATTGACTTTGCTTGTCAGAAAGTTGCAAAAGCTGTTCATGGGACTCCAGGACACTGCAACCATCATAAATACAGACCAGTTGCCAGGGACCTAAATTTTGATCACATGACTACGGATCCTGCAATGATCATACATGTGGAAAAGTCATAAATAACTCTTTTGAATGTCATTACAACTTCAAAAGGTCACTAAACAAATGATTGTAAGTTGAGGACTACCTAATACGCAATCTTATTAAACACTTGGCCAGTCAACAATTGAGTAATTATGGAAGGGGAAATAGCCACATTGCCAAAATACATCTAGTAGAAACTTCAGGTCCCGTGAAAGTCTCCTCAGTATAGATTAGAATTTGATAATTTCCAGAGGAGGTAATATCACGGTCTTTTGCTCTTTCCATATAATTCGAGATTTCTTAGTGTTGCCAAGTCGCATATAAAAGACAAAAACTATATTAGTTCACACAACATTGAAAAAAAAGTCAGCTGGGCCTGTTAGTGGTTAATATTGTGAAAATTAATTTAAGTAAATGTAGTTGGGTTGTGACATAAAGAAGCAGAATATGCTACTTAATAGTTTGAGTGGAACAGCATTTTACATGAAATCCAATTATGTGAGTTTCCTTTTGACTTTGAACTATGTTGCAAATCATCCTATGCTTTGGGTCACTGTAAGTAAAGTAAATAGTTTATTGAATAAGTCTTCAGACCATTTCAAATCTACTTCGGGTCACTGAAATACCTATGCTTTTACTTTGGCAAGCAAAGGACAAATTTATCCAGAAGGCAGGCGAAAACCCCGTGTAGATGTACACCAGCAATTACACAGTTCTAACAAATGATCATAATAATGAAGGGCTGCTGAAGGAGTGGATGAGTTAGCAGGACCTTCGCATTGTATGAGCAGAACTTCCTTCTGCCACGGTGAATAGAACATCAGCTGTGGGAGATCTTACAGACTCCAGCTGCTGTTCAATCTAGCAAAAGAGACAGGAAATGCCACAGACCTGGAAGAATGCCAGGGGGATCTTCAAAATAATCCCAAATCCTCCCTCAAGACAAAAGGGGGAGGAGCAAAATATAAGGGGGGATTGTAGTTTTCCACATTAAACTATTAGCTGTATTACCCCCATTAATATGAACAATAGACAAAATATATTATGGTACCTATTCTGAGCAAGGACTCTTTGGTAGAAGTGAACACAAACCAAATGAACTATTAGGGCTGCAGGGGATTCTGAATCAGTTCTACATTGAACTGCCTGGGATTTTGGTTATAAAACCATTTGGCTTCTCTCTTTCTGGTTATAAAACCCTAGAATCCCCTCTCAATCATCAGTGGCAACCACTGAAATATCTTAATCAGGTCTTAATGGAGAAGAAAGACTCTCTGACCCATTTCAGATACCCTCTGCATGAATTTTTAACTCCTGCTTGCTGTGCAGAACATTTGTTCTTCATAATATTCTATCCCAAATCCAGTGTATCTGCTGAAAATTGCACTGCTTGCTCTTAACACCTGCTTCGTCTCCCTATCATTAGGAGGCTTTTGTTCATTAGGCTGGAAGTCGAAAAACCGTAGGGCAAAGAAAAATTCAGATGGCTTTTGGGGTTTTTTCCAGCATCAAGCAAAGCCTATTTTCCTCCTGATCATTGAGTGGATTCATTCTACAGTGTATCAAAACCAAAACCAAAACAAACCAAAGAAGGAACAGCTGTTGTCAAAAAACCACACACTCTCAATACAAAAATCCATTGACCACTTCTTTTTAGGTGAGAATGCTAATTTGGGAAAAAAAATATAAACCCACATGAACTGGGAGGGAAAAAAAAAACCCCTTAACTACCAAGCTATGAAAGTCAGAGAACTGTGAATCACATTTCTGATGAGAGAATAAAATTATACATCCGGAGAGAAAGCGAAAGGCACCTGTACTTTCTCACCTCAGTATCTTGCATCTGAAAAGAGGGCTTTCTGGACCGTTTACACTTCATTCATACCAGGCTAATTGAAAAAAGAGGGATGGGTTGTCTATCGCCAGGTAATTTATTTAGCCAAGATAAATGGGAAAAGGAACTGACAAGTCTGATCTCAGACCTTGCAAATCTTATTTGCTTTAGTTGAATTAAGATCTCTGTTTGGAAAACTACAAGTAATTGTCAATCAGATGTACCAAAAAAAAAAAAAAAAAGTTCTCAATATTTTTTTCTTTGTTTCCAACAACCCCCCTCCATATCTTCCTTAACTGAAAGATCAACATCTTAGCACCCAAGCATCTGTCATCCATTTGTTTAAAAAAAAAAAAAAAAACCAACCCACAAGAATGCTTAAAGTCACATCCAAAATCCTAATTCCAGCATGGCACTTGTTATAGAACAAGACTGCAGTTAGTTTAAAAAGCCTTCTCATTTCAAATGATGCAGCCTGTCATCCTAAGTCTTGCCCACTTTCCTTAGAACTTATTCAAGTTTTCGTGTTTTTTTTTCCACCGCTGGTGGGATAACCTTCTCTAGCAACAGACAGATGCCTTCTCCTCCAGTTTGCAATGTCTTATACTATCTAGTGAATGCAGCAGTGACACATCCTGGATCCAGGATGCCGAAGCCGTCTGTTTAATCCCCCTGATTTGGTTTTACTTTTTTCGGGTGGGGGGGAGGGAGAGGAGAAAAGACGAAGGCTTACCTGCTGTACGAAACTGCAGCGGAAGCAGCGCTAATATATAACAGCAGCTCCTGCTAAGGGAATCTTGCTTTCTACTCCACCGTAGCAAGAAACTGCTTTCTCCACAAAGTCCTTTTTTCCCCCTCTCCTTTTTTCTCCTTTTCTTTTCGTTCACCGAATAGATGAGAACGGAAGACCGAACAGACAGGTTGAAAACCACGTTCTTTTTGGCTGAGGTCCTTCTTTCTTCTCAGAAATGACCGGGGAATCTGGCTCCGGGCTCTCCCACTCTCTCTGGCTCTCTACACGTTTACGCTTCAGATCAAATACAGCTCTTTAGCAGCAGCTTGAGCTAAACTGCAGCTGATAGAGCCCAGCCAATAGGTACCGAGGATTCCCCCCCCTCCTCCTGTCGCCCGCCCTCAAAAAGAGACACGCAAACCATGTATCGGAGAGGTTATTAGTTGTGAACGAAGGAGGACAATTAATCTGAATCCCTTTGCCAGATCACTCAAACCTCTCTCAATTTGCGTGTGCGCGCGCGTGAGAGCGAGAGCCAGAGACTTTTCAAGCTCCGCTGTTGTTTTGCCTGATGAGATGCCTTGACTAAGCAAAGAAGCCCCCAGCTGGCATCTTTAAAGGAGAAAAGTGCCTTAACGCAAAAGGCTCAAACAGGATCCACAGGGCTTCAAACCTTGCTGGCCATCCCTCTTCTCACCAGCGTACAGAGAGCGCGTACGTCAATAACGAAAGGATTCATATATTGGGAATGGGCTTTTCATACGCATGTATTATTAGATGGTATTCCATTTGACCATCCCGTATAATTAAGACCCCCAGGCGCTGTATTTTCTCCTTTAAAACTCAAAGGCTGTTCAAGCTGAGATCTTTTACTACCTGGTTGGTTCGTCTAGCTCAGCACTTTCTAAGGGACAGACAATTCAGTTTCCGAGTCCATGGACTTTCCATTGATTTCTACCAATTGCTCTATCTGTTCCTGGATTGCTCCGCAAATTGTTTTTCAACCATTCCATTGAAGGGGCGGGGAGGGGGGGAAAATCTCTCTACGATCACTTTCATGCTGAAGGCTGCCTAGCTAAATTCCAGATGGCATTTCTAGTTAAAAGGATCTGGAGTGCAAATAAGAGAAGGCACCCGGAACATTAAAGAAAGAAGTCAGAACAACACTATTTATAAATGACATATTCCCTTTATATGGAAATCTTATGTGGCGACTGCTACTGTAATCCTGCCTGGGTATGCTTTTCAAATGCTGTGCTGTTTATGCAAATGGACAGTGTTGAATATATTTGCAGTTATCCTAGACAAGTTACATGTAATTTTTGGTTGGAAAACTGCAATAAAGGCTTTTGCCTAAGATCTTCGACCAATGCTACCAAATGTGTTCATACGGAAAGATATGAGATTTTACACTTCTCAGCAAAGAGAACATCGTGATTTGCTATTCACAACTCAAAAAAAAAAAGTAATCACTGTATTCAGTTCACCTGATACTAGGTGCAATGTAATATTTCTCACATAAACAACTCCTTGCCTCTGTATTTTGCTTTAAATTGATACCTTTCTCCTAATTCTCCTTAGCAATCCAAAATATATATTGACTTAGTCAAAGAATAGCTTAAGACATATCTCCATCTCAGCCTTGACTCCTGGCATCATAAATTTTATTTATCTTTTATCTATTACAAAACACAGGGCTAGTTCATATATACATGAACAGAAACACATTCATAGGTTGTTGTTTTTTCTTGAGTGAATAAGATGTTCCACTTTGTTTTATAAACTATTACTAGCAGCCATGCAATATTAATTTGTAAGGAACTGTATCCCATAAATAGGATATGAAGTAATTAAACATTTCTCCTATGCCATTTCCAAGTTCACATCTAGAAGGCTAATCTGGACATTTACAAAAATCATGTTGCCTAATTCTACCCAAGCCCTGAAAGATAAGTCTAAGGCTGGAGATCTAGTTGGAAAAAATGATGCACCATGGGATCACATCTTGCCTGAAACAGTCTTCCCTGAAGATACTTGTGGTCCTTATCCTGGACAGGCATTTTGCAAGCAAATAAATATGTTATTCTAATGCATTTTCAGCCCTTGTTGATTGTGATGTCCATTTCTCATTTTAATATAAGTTTATAAAATATAAACAAATATAAAATATATTTATAATCATAAACAGTTCTAATCATCAAATCCCAAAATTAAAGTTTCCTTTATTTTATTTTCAAACAAAAAGTCCAAAAAGAGTCTCCAAGTAGAAACAACACAGGATGAAGTCTTTTCTTTCATTGAAGTAATCAGTTTTGCCATCTCAACCAGTTCCATTAACTTCACCATCCACTGTTCCATTGGGGAAATTTGTACGTTCTTTCATCTCTTCATGTGTCTTGCTGCTGTTGTCATACAAACGAACAAAGTCCCATATTTCTCTCAGTCTGTTTATCCATGAAACCTAAAAGGAAATGGGCCATAGCATTCTGAACTGCAATCTTTGAGTAGCCTAAATGGATGGTGTTGAAGGCATGAATCACTTAAGAAGATCTTTCCACTCTGAATATGACCACAACTGGCAGACTAGCCAAAGCTGAGCAAAGGGTCCCTCCACCATAGTTTCCATCTTTTGTTCTAGAAGGAACCATGAGTCTATAAAGACTGTCAAACCCCAGACCACATCTCTTCCCACCCCCTCCATCAAGAGGAATCACTAGAGACAGAGAACCTTAATGCGCAAATAGTAAACCAATCTTGCTAGGTTTCATTTTAAGACTATGCTCTCCCATCTAAACCCTCACAGCCTGAGCTAGGACATTAGCAGTGTCAACAGCATCTAGTTTAGGATGCTGATGTAAAGTTGGTGTCAAGCTCTGCAAAATTGGCAAACTCAGGATCCTCTTGGACTTTTAGAAATATCTTTATTGCTAGTAAGGTAATGTATCAGACTCTTGAGAACCTATAACTTGCATAATTTATGCCTAGCAGAATTGCATTGAGTCTCATTCTTATACCTCCCTTCTTTGCAAGGTTGAGATAGCCCGTAGTCTGTTAGACATCCAATAACAGCTGAGCATCATCAGTATATTGATAATACTGAATCCCAAACCACTGGATCAGTTTTCCCAATGGTTTCATATAAATATGAAATAAGAGAGGGATACCATCAACTCTTGTAGCAACCCCCAAGATTTTTATTTTGGTTCCTGTACTTGTTGCTTGCATCCAGAATTCATCAGGGTTGGAGCAAATAAATAATCCACATGTCTAACATTATAAGGCAAAGAGTAGATTCAGGTAGGTGGAAGTCAACTTGAGAAAATTAACTTTAATTCCTTGTCTTTTGTGGTTCTGCCCTGTTTTGAATCATAATCTCCCTCCCACAGCTGCTATTAAGAATTATAACATGTGTTTTAGTTCAACTTTTCCAATCCACTTGAGTTTTTTCCAATACACTTGGGCAACTGATGCTATTGAAAAGAGCTCAGTGTATAGAGGATGTGAGTTGATATCTCTTAGTAATTGTTCTATATCTACCTTATTTCAGTTCACACAAGTTAGCAGTAGAGCACACCCTTAGGTATGTTGATAGGTTTTCATAGTATTCTTTAATATATCAACAAAGGAACCGTTCATGCTATACAATATGATTTCTGAGCCAATGTTCCTTTTCACAAAGGACAATTCCTATGTCACCTTCACTATGGAAATTCACATTGTATAGGACAGGTAATACAAACCTTTATTTAGCACAAGCATTTCAAAGTCAAAATTGAAAAAAAAACTTGAAGGGCAAAGTGAAGGTCATATGACTATAGGTATCATCAGTATCCTCACCAATAGATTTTTCTCACCTGCGTCATGACAACAGAACCCTTGGAAAGATGTCAAAAGCCAATTATACATTTAAAGTAAACCATAATCTCTGCCAGATAATATCTTCTAAAGAGCAGAACAGCTGCTTGTAGACTAATAACATTATATGGTTGTTTCTATTTCCCATTTCCACTTATCCTCATCCATCATTTCAAGGTATATTTATTTTCAGATTGGATTTGTATCATAATCTCCAACTCTCCTTTTTTTTAAGGAAAAAAAAAGAACGATATAAGTTGTTTCTATACTCTCAATGTCCTGGCATATAGGCAATTGTTTCATTTTATCCTGCGATTTAGGAATAATCCCTGGTACCTAGATTTCATGTGTTCTTGAAGTGTAGACATGGTGTTAGCACCTTTACTTTAAAACTGTAGAAATAATGATCTCAGGGTATATGTTGTCATTCCAGTTACATTTTTCTGTGTCTGTTCTTTGTTGCTGTTCAACTTTGAGATTTTCCTTTGGCTCCAATGTTCTTTCTTCTTAAAAAAGCTTGGTGCAACCTCAAAGAAACAGGATTAGGGTTAGGAAATGGCAGTGGCTGTAAGTGAGCAATAATTGTTGACTACACCCAATTTCCTGAATGTTAGATGGGAATATTCTTTTTCTACTATGAATAGCATATCTCCCGCCATCCCTTTTTTTTTTTCTTCCACTACCCCTTCTTGAGATTGCTCTTAAATTGCTAGTCCCTAATGGTAGTGAGAGAAAAGTGATTTGAATGGAAAAGCTGAGTGGAAAGGCTATACATCCATCTGGAGAATGAAGACCAGTGACAAAAAAGACTCAAATTATTTCCCAGCAATCATGTGGTATGGGTTGAAATATGTGTGTATGAGAGAGAAAAAGTGTCTGTGAGAGAGGGAAAAGGGGAAGGGGAAGGGGAAGGGGAAGGGGAAGGGGAAGGGGAAGGGAAAGGCAAAGGCAAAGGCAAAGGCAAGGCAAGGCAAGGCAAGGCAAGGCAAGGCAAGGCAAGGCAAGGCAAGGCAAGGCAAGGCAAGGCAAGGCAAGGCAAGGCAAGGCAAGGCAAGGCAAGGCAAATGTTTGAAGTGTTTTGTGAATGTTAAGCTTTCACCATTGTTGAGCTGAATTGCTATCTATCCATTCTTCAGTTGACAGGATACTACATCAGCTTGAAAATACAGTAGGCTTTTCTATTGTCAAGGTCTATCCTGTTGTCACTGCCAGTCATGTGACTGATTGCCCTCCAAGGTCACAACTGGCAAAGATGACTCAACCCTGTGTAACTCAAGGGTTGGGAAGAAGGTAAATGCAAAATTCATGGACATCCCATAAAAAAAAAGAGATCACTAAGAAATGTTTGTGCTGTCGTGCCATTAAATATAACTAGGGAAAATGCAGAGAGAAAAAAGTGCCTTCAAAGGAGAGAGGGGCAGGCTGGGACTTCTAGTTGGATTTCAGCCCAGGTTGTATATAGCAGGTAGGCCTAAGAGTAGTGACTTTAAACATTTACTAATAATTTTAATTTGGAATTTAGCTTTAATTAAATTTTACTTCAGTTCTCCTTATTGCTTCCTTTCCTATTTTATTAAATATATTCCTGTCAGCAAATATTTTGGTTCCCAGTAACATTTTTTCCCCAAGCCTTACTTTTAGCAGGTAGAAATTTTCAAGTATTTTCAGTGTAGGGCTTCTATTTAGAGAGAAGAGATAACTTTCCCAAAAATACAATCCTGCATAGAATAAAAGAATATTCCTATATTCCTATAATCAGCAGATGGAATATTAATATAAATAAAGAGTTAATTTACTCATGATTCAAACATCTTTATTTCTGAAGTTGGAAATCAAGAAGCTTAAATGTGAATGAGAACAAGGCAAAATGGCAGTATTTTGTCACTTGTGTTTTACAGGTTAAAGAAAAGGACAAAAAAACCCACCCTGTTCTAGCTATCATCTAAAAATTTCTGGAACCTTCATTTCATGTAAGTGTGCATGCAATGCAGAGGGTACCAATTTCCATATTCTATATATAGTTTTTATGCAGGTGCATATTACAGACACATATTTATTGGTCAATGATCTGTACCGTGCCTCTGAATGAATGTGTAGACTGTACATGTTTTGTTTTGTTGATAGCATTCTGTTCTGTTTAGTGCTGTTTAGTGCCGTTTAGTGCTTTTCAGATTCAGACTATACTTTATCTCAAGACAGCAATATTTTCCTCCTCTTGTAAAACTTGTGTCTGATTTTTACCGGGACTCGCCCAAATGCAGAGAAAAGAAGTTCATCAAGGTGAGTTTTAAAGGTATGTTATTCATTTTCACCAGCTCCTTATGCTGAGTGTCTGAAGAATTAAATTTGTGGGAAGGGAAGACAATGTTAAAACTCCCGTCTTATTGGCAGAAGAAAAAATAAGAAAGGTCGGAATGGTAAGTTAAAGAGATGTGGTTTCCATCTTTAGCTTTGAGATCTTTTGCATTTCAGTTTATGCTTTCCCAAGTGTTGGAAAATTCTGGGTCCCTTTTAGCAGGGTCAATTTCATTTTAGAAGAGAATGTCTGAAAGACATATGCTGCTTTTGATTTTTAAAAAAATCTGTTTATGAAAAATCCTATTTGCAAGCAGTCTGAGCAAGAAGCATTACGAATAACACCTTTAGCAGGCATTAATCTTCAAAACAGCATGAGTTCTCAAACTATTTTTGGCATATCTAGGACCATTTGGGGTCCTCACTGCTCATTAACATATATTTTTTTTTCAGTACATGGATATGGTAATAATATACAAGGTAGGTGTTTTGAAGACAAACAATAGTGGACTAATTGGGGTCTTAAAGAGGTGAACCCTTTCATGGATCACAGCCTTGTCATGGTGAAGGGGCTTGCACAGCACAATGAAGCTATGAGCTATGCTGTGCAAGGCCACCCAAGACAGACAGGTCATAGCAGAGAGCTCTGTCAAAACATGATCCACTGGGACTTCCGGTTTGCTGTTTGTCCCCGCTGGACGCTCCTTTGGGATTGTCGCACCCACTGCCTGTAAAGAGCCGCCTTTATAGCGGAATGGCGGCTCGAAAAAACTCCGTTTCCATGAGGAAACGGAGATAGAGCAGGCTGGGGTGGGTTGAGTCCTCTGCCTAATCCCAAAAGTTTTTTTTTTTTACTTTTGGGACGGAGCGGAAGAGACTCCCCGTATCCCCAGCCGATGCTCCGGGCTCTGGGAGATCTCTGCTATACGCAGAGCTAGGTGGCAAAAGCAAGCCTGTAAACTTGTTAAACTAATTAAAGAAGACGTGAGCTGGACCGCTGACCCTGAGGCGCAAGTATTTTTTTTTCTTATTTTAGAAAAGTTACTGAAGTTGTTTAAGAAGTGAAAGGAAAAAAGATTTTTTAAAATGGCGATTGCTGAGGCTTGAAGAGAGGCTGAAAAGGGAAAGTCCTTCCGTTTTCTATTACAAAGTAGCGGAATGAATACTTCTGGCCGTAATTGAGGCAAAACCTCACTCTCACTCTTGCTTTTTTTTTTTCTTTTTTTTTTCCTGGGGATCTGATATTGATCTTGGTTGGAAACAAGCCTTTTTTTTTTCTCTCTTTTCCACTAAATCTTGTCTGGGAAATGTGGGAAATGGCATCGGGACTTACACAGCTAGACAAACGGGGGGGGGGGGGGGAATTTCCCCCATTAATAAATTACATCAACAAGTTGTAACTCTCCAGTGTCAGAAACCTGATTTTAATATAATAGAATTTCTTCTTGAAGAGATTGTAAGAAGGGATGAGATTGTGAACCAGCAACTCGAAAAATTTAAGCAGGAAATTAAAGAAATTGGTGAATTGATGAAATCAAAGTTTGACTTTTTGAATCGAAAGATTTTAAATACAGCTAATGGTTTATCAGACTTTCTGATTCGGTTGGATGCAAAGACTAAATTATTAGAGTCTAAAATGAAGGAAACTGAGGAGAATTTGGATGACAAGATTCAAAAAATTAAAAAGGATTTGGTAAACATTCAGGATAATAGCTCAGAAGACAAATCTAAAATGGAGGTTGACCAAAAGACTGGTAATGAAGAAAATGTGCAACAGAGGATTGAAAGAGAAGTTTTAATGATTCAATATAATTTTACAGAATATGCAATTAGACTGAGAGGTCTGCAGGAAAATAATAGAGATGACTTAAAGAAAATATCTTCTGAAATTCTGGCTGGGATTTTAAAGGTTCAACCTGATGAAGTGTTTTGCAGGATTGATAGAATTTATAGAATAAACTCCTGGTTGGCAAAGCAAAGGCAATTGCCTAGAGATGTGGTGATCTATTTTACAGATAAAGAAATTAGGAATAATATTGTGCAGAACTCTTTTAATTCTACTTTGCAATTTCATGGAAGAAAGATTTGGATTTTTAAAGAGCTCCCGACTAAGATGCTAATGGAGAGGAAGAAATTTGGCTTTCTAGTGACTGAGTTAAAAAAAAGAAATATCCTATTTAGGTGGGATGCCCCAGTTGGTTTAATATTGAGACACCAAGGAGTAAGATATCAACTGAACACTGTTGAAAAAGCAGAAGAATTTTATCAAAAAATTTTAAAAATGAACTTAACATCTTTAGGCACAATACAGGATAAGCAAAAGGAGTTGGAAACAAAAGGAAAATATCAAATTACAGAGGCTGTGGTGGATACATTGTCTTTGGACTCTCTGGATACCCCAGCTGGACTGTCTATAAATAAGAGAGCAGTGTCATCCGACTCCAATGTGATGAACCACCAAGTCATAGACAAGTGCGCAAATCAACCAGTTGATATACAAGTGATGGAGAAGAAAGATGAGATGACAAAACTAACCCAACAAGATCAACTCATAAAGCAGAATGAAAATCGATCAGCCGACACACAATTGGTAGGCACGAAACGAGGATGGAAATTCAACCCGCAAAAGAAAAAGAAAAGAAATAGATCTCATAGAAACAGCAGTTTCTAAACCAAGCAACAGTGAAGCCAGGGACTTTAAAAAATGAATGAATATCTGAAAAGATAGTGGAGGCGAACAATTGTTTAATACTATCCTGAGGATTGTGGCAGATCTCTGTAATGCCGTGATTTTGGGATGTGAAAAGAGCCTTACCTTGTTGGATTTGAATTATCTACTCTGGATTTCTTTTACTGGTAAATATATTATAATTATTTTGAGTTACAAGGCAGGAGAGTTATGCTGGGGCATGCAGAAGATCTGGATGTTACCCATTAGGAGGATGGGAATCAACAATCCTGATGAACACCACAACTATAACTATATGGATATAATTATAATGTCACTCGGGTGGTTGTTTTTACTTTTATATATATACGAGGATATCTACTACTGATGGGGGCAGAAGATGATTGAAGATTTTGAACAAACTGTTGCACCAGCATGTTATTTTACCCTATTATGGGTGATGGGCAGTGGATTATATTTAGAATTGTATTGCATGATTTTGTAGGAATTGAAGGGTTGAAATAGGTTAGCTTACTGATTGATTAGTCTAAGAAAAAGGATCTTTAAGTCATATATTTAGGGGAGTGGAGGAATTGGATAGAACTGAATAAATGTTAAATTTGGATGTAGGGAGAAGGCCGCTTTAAAATGTTATATTAATATATATAAAAGATTAAATGTTAAATTGTAATAATACACTATAAGTTTAGGGGAGGAGAAAAAGGGCAGATTATCGTAAAAATGGGAGTTATAAGAATAATATGCTAAGGGTCAGTATTCTGAGGAGGGAGTAAGGGAAAGGAAAGATATTATGTATGTAATTAGTTATGAAATAGCCTATTGTTGTGAAGAAGTCACAGGGGGGGATGGGTGGTGAGGGGGGGTTAGGGAAGAGGGGTGGGAAAAAGGGGGAAAAACTTGTATTTGAAAACTTTTTCAATAAAAAAAAAACGTGATCCACTGGAGAAGGAAATGGCAACCCACTCCAGTATCTTTGCCATGAAAACCCCACAAAAAGGCAATACAAAAAGGCAAAAGGATGATGCTGAAAGATGAGCCCCTCAGGTCGGAAGGTGTCCAATATGCTACTGGGGAAGAGCAGAGGGCTAGTACCAGAGGTGATATTCAGCTGGTTCGGATCGGTTCAGGCAAACTGGTAGAGGTGACTGCGGGTCCGCCCACCTGCCCAGATGTAATGCTATCCTGTCATGTTTTCAAGGTTGGGAGCATGCACAGAAGGCACGCAGGAGCAAAGCACATGTGTGGAATGCAGGGCACATGCATGGAATGCTGGGCATGGAAGGCTGGGTGTATGCATGGAAGGTGCATGTGCAGAGAGTGTGCAGAAGGCCTGGCACATGTGCGGAAGGCACAAGCGCACAAGGGAAGCAAACATGTGAGCGGCGGACCGGTGGCAAGAATATGTGAAACCCACCGCTGGCTAGTATTAGTAGCACCAGAAACAGTGAAGTGACTGGGCCAAAGCTGAAAGGACACTCAGCTGTGGATGTATCTGGTGGTGAAAGGAAAGTCAGATGCTGTAAAGATTTATTCTCCATAGGAACCTGGAAAGTAAGATCCATGAATCAAAATGAGGTGGACATGGTCAAACAAGAGATGATAAGACTGAACATCGACATCTTAGGAATCAGTGAACTAAAATGGACAGGAATGGGTAAATTTAATTCAGATGAACATCAGGTATACTACTGCGGGCAAGAATCCCTCAGAAGAAATGGAGTAGCCTTCATAGTAAATAAAAGAAAAGGAAAAGCAGTACTGGCATACAATCCCCAAAATGACAGAATGATCTCAGCAAACCACTGGAAAGCATTTGCACTCGCACGGTGCCATGTGTTTTGCCCCAGCTATGGACCCCAAAGAATGTAGCACACACAAAGTCCATACAAACCTTAGTTTACTAATTAAGGACTACTAATGAGTTTTCCTAGTAGTTGTTCCAACACAAGTACAGTTTAAATCAGTCTTTTCTGAACAAGGGCTGTTAATTTAGCTTCATTAACAGCCGGCAAGAATCCAAAGAATAATAACTCAATTCTGAAGCACAGTATTTCAGATAACCGTAATCTTACTGTGGTTGACAGAATGCCCAGAAGCAATTTGCAGGAAAACTGACAAGAAAGAAGCAAGAGCTGATCAGACGTTTCTAGAATCAAGATGCAAAGGAATATGAACAAAGTTGTTTCCTGCAAATTGCCTCAGTCGTCGTCCTTCCTTAAATAGGCTAGGGGAGTGGCCAATTAGCCCCAAGCCTTACTCTTGAGGAGACCTCCTCCTGAGGAGCCACTCCTGCCTTTTGGCAGCTCTGCTCACTCATACATCAAGAAGAGGCTCCTCCTCTTCTTCCTTTTCACTTATGGGAGCTTCCGGAGGTTCTGAAGGCCCTGGCTGAATCCCCGCCTCTGGCACCACATCTTCTCCAGCCTCCTCATTGTCTGACTCGAATGCCAGCTGCACAGGCTGTTGGTGCATCACCACATCAGCCTCCTCGCTGTTGGAATCAGCTACTAGCTGCAAAGGCCGCTGATGGGCCACAACACCATGAGCTTCCATCAGCAGTCCTGTATGGCAAGTATAAAAGGATACATTCACAGAAAGACTCTGTCCCTGTGGCTCAGGAGAGGTGGAGACTGTGGGTCACATTCTCCTTAGATTTTCTTTTTATACGGAGATTAGGAAAAAACATATTTACCAATAACTGCTAGTTCTCCTGGCCGTTCCGACACGACCTATCTTCAGTGGCTGCTTAAGGATGAACAGTCCATAACTACAGCACAGGTGGCCAGATTCTGTGTGGCAGCACTGGGGATTCGTCACAAACACATGTCTTCTCCACCATAGCGATGTTATATAATAATTGTGGCAAACCCTTTGCACTGCTTAGTCATTTCCCTTTTAGCATTGAACATACAATGGGCCACACAGTTTACGGATTGCAACTATTATATAGTCAGACCATGTATAATTGACACTGGATTTTATTATAGATTTTAGTTGTTATTTATTATTTTACCCTAGAAGTTTTAAATGTATATATGCTGAGTGCTTTTATTTGTTCTGGTCTAAGACTGTAATAATAAATTGTTGTTGGTCTTGGAGTACAAAATGAGGCAGGGCACAGGCTGGTAGAATTTTGTCAAGAGAATACGATGGTCATCACAAATAATCTTTTCGAACAACCCAAAAGATGACTCTACACATGGACATCACCAGACGGCCAACACAGAAATCAGATTGACTATGTGCTCTGAAGCCAAAGATTGAGAACCTCTATACAGTCAGTAAAAACAAGACCAGGAGCTGACTGTGGCTCAGATCATGAGCTTCTCATGGCAAAATTTAGGCTTAAATTGAATAAAGTAGGGAAAAGCACTAGGACACTCAGGTATGAACTAAATCTTATCCCTGATGAATATACAGTAGAGGTGACAAAAAGATTTAAGGAATTAGATCTGATAGACTGAAGTGCCTGAAGAACTATGGATGGAGGTTTACAACATTGTACAAGAGGTAGCAACTAAAACCATCCCAAAGAAAAAGAAATGCAAGAAAGCAAAACAACAGTCTGAGAAAGCCTTACAAATAGCTGAGGAAAGAAGGGAAGTGAAAGGCAAGGGAGAAAGAGAAAGATACACCCAATTAAATGCAGAATTCCAGAGAATAGTTGAAGAGATAAGAATGCCTTCTTAAATGAACAGTGCAAAGAAATAGAAAAAAAAAACAATAGAATAGGGAGGAGCAGAGATCTCTTCAAGAAAATTGGAGATATGAAGAGAAAGTTTCATGCAAAGAGGGCATGATAAAGGACCAAAATGGCAGGGACCTAACGGAGGCAGAAGAGATTAAGAAGAGGTGGAAAATTACACAGAAGAACTATACAAGAAGAACGTCCCTGATAATGTCCCTGATAACCATGATGGGGTGGGTACTGACCTCAAACCAGACATCCTGGAATGCAAAGTCAAATGGGCCTTAGGAAGTCTGAGCAACAACAAAAATAGTGGAGGTGACAGTATTCCAGCTGAGCTATTCAAAATCTTAAAAGACAATGCAGTAAAAGTGCTATATTCAATATGCCAGTGAATTTGGAAAACTCAACAGTGGCCACAGGATTGGAAAAGGTCACTTTACATTACAATTCCAAAGAAGGGCAATGCCGAAGTATGTTCAAATTACTGCATCATTGCACTCATTTCACATGTTACCAAAAATCCTCAAAATCCTATGCTCAAAATCCTACAAGTTAGGCTCCAGCAGTATGTGGACCGAGAACTACCAGAAGTGCAGGCAGGTTTTCGAAGAGGCAGAGGAACTAGAGATCAAATTGCCAACATACACTGGATTATGGAGAAAGCTAGGGAGTTCCAGAAAAACATCTACTTCTACTTCATTGACTATGCTTTAGCCTTTGATTGTGTGGATCACAACAAATTGTGGCAAGTTCTCAAAAAAATGGGAGTACCAGATCATCTTTGTCTCTTGAGAAACCTATATGCGAGTTAAGAAGCAAGTGAAAACTGGACAAGGAACCACTGATTGGTTCAAAATTGAGAAAGGAGTTCGGCAAGGCTGTATACTGTTACCCTGCCTATTTAACTTATATGCAGAGCACATCATGAGAAAGGCAGAGCTATATGAATCACAAGTTGGAATTAAGATTGCCGAGAGAAATATCAACAACCTCAGATATGCAGATGATACCACTCTAATGGCAGAAAGTGAAGAAGAACTAAAGGACCTTCTGATGCGGGTGAAGGAGGAGAGTGCAAATGTTGGTTGGAAACTCAACATTAAGAAAACTAAGATCATGGCTCCCGGCCCTCTAAATCTCTAGATGGGGAAGAAATGGAGATAGTGACAGATTTTATTTTCCTGGACTCCAAGATACTGCACATGGGGACTACAGCCAAGAAATTAAAAGACACTTGCTCCTGGGAAGGAAAGCTATGGCAAAGTTAGACAGCATACTAAAAAGCAAAGACATTACCTTGCCAACAAAAGTGTGTATAGTCAAGGCTATGGTTTTTCCAGTTGCAAGGTATGGTTGTGAAAGTTGGACCATAAGGAAGGCTGAGTGTCAAAGAATTGAGGCCTTTGAACTATGGTGCTGGAGAAGACTCCTGCAAGTCCCTTGGACTGCAAGGCGATCAAACTGGTCAGTCCTAGAGGAGATCAACCCTGACTGCTTTTTAGAAGGAAAATGAAACTCAAATATTTTGGCCACTTAATGAGAAGGAAGGATTCACTGGAGAAGAACCTAATGCTGGGAATGATTGAGGGCAAAAGAAGAAGGAATGGCAGAGAATGAGGTAGCAGGATGGAGTCACTGAAGCAGTAGGCTTCAGTGGTGGTCTCTGGGCGATGGTAGAGGGAAGGAAGGCCTAGAGGAAAGTTGTCCATAGGGTTGGATTGGGTGGACACGACTTCACAACTAACAACAACAAAAGATGTGAAGAAAGCAGTCTATTATAATACAGTAACCCATAATTTATGTTTCAGACAAATAATGGATTTAGACAATTGTTCAAATCTGACAACAGTAGGATCTTTACCTTGTGATCTCGTGCCCTGATATGTAATGTTTTTCCTTTAGTCTTTTACACTGAGAGGTGGCAATTGGATTTTTTTTAAAAAAAAAAAAAGAAAAAGAAATTGCAACAGTGACTGATTGCTTCCAGAAAATGAGTTACTATATATAAGGGAAAAGCTAGAAATAACCAATGCATTTAAGTTTCATTTTCTGTAATACTATGTATTTAACTGCAAGTGATTATTTTAATGCGATCACTTTGCCAGTTATTTTGTTCATCAGGTTTTCTTTTCACTTGGTAGCCTCCCTTTTAGTCTCAGTATTCTATTTATTTTCAAGCCATGCAATGTGATCTAAAGTTGTTAATTTTCTTTTAGATTTAAAAAAAAACACCTTTCTGTAACCCATGAAGCTTTTTTTTAAAGTAACATTACAGCAATAGCAACCATTGTTACATGACCTTGAATCATCATCATTTCACATTTCAAAATCTGATACGAAATTGCCTGTGTGTAAATATGCAGGATTGAAGAATATGAAGTCAACCCACTCCCTTATTTCTTATGTTTAAGGGATCATCTCGGGTGATTGTATTCCATTTATTAATAATGCTGATTTTATTTTATTTTTTTATTTTACTTTAGATTTATATACCGCCCTTCTCCCTAGGGACTCAGGGCAGTGTACAGCCAAGTAAAAACACATAAATACATAATACATAATACATAGATTAAGAACAGATATGATATGCAGTAGCTTTTCTCATCCCTGTAAACAGTTTCCTGTGGTAGGAAGCAGCCATGAGACATTGATGCAGATCAGGGGTGGGTTTCAAAATCCGTCGCTACCGGTTTGCTCGTGGCCACATGCGCACACGACACTTTTGTGCATGCACAGAAGCTTCCAAGCGGGTAGGCGGAGCCTCCCTCCATCGCCGCTACTGGTTCGCCCGATCCTGGGTGAACCGGTAGCAACCCACCACTGATGCAGATTCAAATTGGCCCTGCTGGAAATGGAGAATTGAAGTATGCTCATTCCTTGTCCTTATTGCCAATGATGTTTAGAGGAGCAATCCATATCTACATGCAAGGGAAAGGAATTGCAAAACCAGTCTGCCCACCCTCGTTCTCCAGCATAATTAGATTTTGCATTAGACTCAACCACTGGATGGGAGAAAATATCCCATCAAGATTATATTCAGTGAGAGATTGTATTTATTTGTAAAATTATTATAAATTTTCTCATTCCAAAGCCTTGAAAATTCTCCATAGGCCACAGGTGTTCTTTTGCATTTATTCTCTTTACATTTCCCAATACCAGAGCGAAAATAATGCATGAACTGAGGTGTAAACAGTCTATTTCATTTAATAAGATCAGAGAACTGGACAACCAGGGAGACATCAAGATATTATTAACAGGGGTAGCCACAGCAATGATCATTGACTTTTAAAAAATCCCCCTTTTTATAGGTAGTCAATAAGCATTAAAAGAGGCTCTTGCCAGATTCAACATTTAATTAATCTCAGATTTAATTTTCTTAAAGAATGTACCATCGGTCAAAGTACACCTCCATCCTTGTGGTAATCATTAGTTTTGATTCAGATTTATTTTGCTCAAACAAGGCTCAAATTCCTGATCCCCAAACAGTCTTTTTGAAAGCCTCTTTTTTGGACTTTTTTTTTCTATTTCATTTTTTTTTTCTTTAAAGGGTTTTCTAGAGTTGTTGTTATTAAAAACAGGGGAGGCTGTATTTATTCTCTTTCCTCATTCAGCTTTAAGCTACCTTGTATGATTTGAAATTTTCATTCAAATGAACATGGGTGACTTTTATGTCCTACCTCTGGGGTTCTGGTTCAGAGGTCTACACAGATGATCTAGCTAGGAAGAGAAAAATATGAACACAAACAAAGCATTATTAATTCTGGCTTTTTCGAGTATATAATAGGAGCAACACTGATCTATTCCAAAAAAAGGAAGTAATGATGCTAAGTATTCCCTAGAGTTCCCATGGGGCACAAATGCATTGATCCTAAAAGGATATCTCTCCCACTCAGCTACCTTATTACAGCAAAGGTAATATCTTTGGGTGAAGCTTAACTGCTGGTAACCTCACAAATATGTCCAATATTTATCACGTACCAAGATATTTAGCCTCAAGTCTAATCTCTTCCCACAATTTCTGGATCTAATTTCTTTTTCCCTTTTTCTTGTATGTGAAAAATTTCAAAACATTTTATCCTGACTGATCTTTAATTGGATTATTTTGGGTTTAGAGACATTCTGAAGACTAGAATTGTTTAACATGTAATTATCTATCTGTCTATCTATCTATCTATCTATCTATCTATCTATCTATCTATCTATCATCTATCTATCATGGATCACTGCCTTGTCGTGACAAAGAGCTTGTGCAGTGCAATGAAGCTATGAGCTATGCCATGCAGGGCCACCCAAGACCGATAGGTCATAACACAGAGCTCTGACAAAATGTGATCCACTTGAGAAGGAAATGGCAACCCACTCCAGTATCTTTGCCATGAAAACCCCATGGACAGTACCAAAAGGCAAAAAGATATGATGCTGGAAGATGAGCCTCTCAGGTCAGAAGATGTCCAATATGCTACTGGGGAAGAGGGCTAGTACCAGGGGTGAAATGCTCCCGGTTTGAAGTGGATCGCCCGATCTGGTAACGATGGCAGCGAGTGGTTCGGAGTACCTGTAGCAAAAATCCCTGCACCCACCCTCCCCACCATGCCCAGCTGAGCTGCACGATCATCAGAGGCTTTTTTTTTTTTACTTTTAAAAGCATTTTTTCTACAACCTCTTCCGACGAAAAAATGCTTTTAAAAGGTTAAAAAAAAGCCTCTGATGATCACGCAGCTCAGCTGGAATCGTCAGAGGCTTTTCAAAGCATTTTTTTCTGCAACATCTTGGCCAAAGAGGTGGTAAAAAAAATGCTTTGAAAAGTCTCTGATGATCCCAGCTGAGTTGTCTGATTGGCAGAGAGGTATTTTTTAAAAAGCCTCTCTGATGATCCCAGCTGAGTTGCCTGATCGGCAGAGGCTTTTCAAAGCATTAGAAAAAATTGAAAAGTTAAAAAAAAAAGTTGGCCATGCCCACCCAGTCACATTACCCCCCCACACACCAAGCCACACCCACAGAACCGGTAGTAACAAATTTTACATTTCACCCTGGCTAGTACTAGTAGCACCAGAAAGAGTGAAGAGACTGGGCCAAAACCGAAAGGACGCTGTGCTGTGGATGCATCTGGTGATGAAAAGAAAGTCCAATGTGGTAAAGATCTATACTCCATAGGAACCTGGAATGTAAGATCCATGAATCAAGGCGAGGTGGACAAACCTTAAGGTCAAACAAGAGATGACAAGACTGAACATCGACATCTTAGGAATCAACAAACTAAAATGGACAGGAATAGGTGAATTTAATTCAGATGAACATCTGGTATACTATTGCGGGCAAGAGTCCCTCAGAAGAATTGGAGTAGCCTTCAGGGTCAATAGCATTGGCATCCTTCAGTCTCAAAAGACTATGGTATTGTGCTCTGGAAAGAGGTCCTAAAATAGAATCTAGTGTGACTAAAAAGGCCAATTTGAGACTGGCAGTTCCTTCCACACTGAGGGCAGATACATACTGTCCCCTGCCCAGCCCCCAGATTTCACTGGTTCCGGGACTGCCTCTTTGCCTCAGCCTGCCGAACAAGTGTCTCTTTGAATTGGAGAAGGCCATGCTGCATCTTTAGCCTCCAAACTGAACGATAGGAGGTCAAGTTGTTAATGTCCATTCCCAGGGCCTTTAGGTCCCTCTTGCAGATATCCTTATATCGCAGCTGTGGTTTCCCTCTGAGGCGTTTTCCTTACACTAATTCTCCATGCAGGAGAGCTTTTGGAATCCGACCATCAGCCATTCTCATGACATGCCCCAGACAGCATAGACGTCGCTGTTTCAATAGTGTATACATGCTAGAAATTTCAGCACGTTCCAAGACTGCGCTATTTGGAACTTTGTCCTGCCAGGTGATGCCAAGAATACATCGGAGACAGCGCATATGAAAGGTGTTTAACTTTCTCTCATGCTGTGCATAAAGGGTCCAAGACTCATTGCACTACAAGAGTGGGCTCAGGACGCAGGCTCTATAGACCTGGATCTTTGTATGTTCTGTCAGCTTCTTATTAAGCCATAATCTCTTTGTAACTCTGGAAAATGTGGTGGCCGCTTTACCAATACGTTTATTCAGCTCAGTATCTAAAGAGAGAGTGTCATAGATAGTTGAGCCAAGGTACACAAAGTCATGAATGACTTCCAGTTCTTGTGCAGAGATTGTAATACAGGAAGGTGAAGCCACATCCTGAGCCATGACTTGTGTTTTTTTCAAGCTGATTGTTAGTCCAAAGTCTTGGTAGGCCTTGCTAAAACTGTCCATAAGTTGTTGAAGATCTTCAGCAGAGTGAGCAGTGATGGCAGCATCATCAGCAAAGAGGAAATCCCATAAGCATTTCTTCTGGACTTTAGACTTTGCTCTCAATCTAGAGAGATTAAAGAGTTTTCCGTCTGATCTGGTCCAGAGGTAAATACCATCTGTTGAAGTTCCAAAAGCATGTTTCAGCATGACAGCAAAAAAGATCCCGAATAAAGTTGGCATGAGGACACAGCCCTGCTTCACTTCACTTCCAATATCAAAGGAATCTGATGTTAAGCCATCAAAAACTACAGTGCCCTTCATTTCCTCATGAAAGGACCTGATGATGTTGAGGAGCTGAGGTGGACATCCAATCTTGGGGAGAATTTTATAAAGGCCATCCATACTAACCAAGTCAAAAGCCTTCGTAAGATCTATGAAGGCTACAAAAAGTGGCTGTCTTTGTTCCCTGCATTTCTCCTGCAACTGTCTAAGGGAAAATACCATGTCAGTAGTGGACCTGTTGGCTCGAAATCCACACTGTGATTCTGGATAGACTCTCTCTGCGAGCACCTGGAGCCTCTTCAGTACGACACAGGCAAGCAGCTTCCCTACAACACTAAGAAGAGAGATGCCACGGTAGTTACAGTCACCCCTGTCATCTTTGTTTTTGTACAGTGTGATGATATTTGCATCCTTCATATCCTGTGGTACTCCACCTTCCCTCCAACAAAGACAGAAGATTTCATGCAATTCAGTGGGATGTTCTCTTTGCAGCACTTCAGAACTTCGGCAGGGATGTTATCTTTCCCGGGTGCCTTGCCAGAGGCAAGGGAGTCCAGGGCTGCATTTAGTTCTTCTAAGGTTGGTTCACTGTCAAGCTCCTCCAAGACAGGCAGGCACTCAATGTTATTTAATGCTTCTTCAGTTACCATATTTTCTCTGGAATATAACTCAGAGTAGTGCTGCACCCAGCATGACATCTGCTGTGCTCGGTCCTGGATAATCTCACCAGGGGCGGATTTCTTCTGTGTTGGACCTAAAGCCTGCTTGATGCCATCATACATCCCCTTGATGTTGCCTGTATCAGCTGCTATCTGGATCGGAGAGCAAAGTTGCAGCTAATAATCGTTAGCACATCTCCTGGCAGTCTGTTGGACTTTGCTACGAGCAGCTCGCAGAACCTGTAGGTTGCACTCAGTGGAACAAGTTTTATATGCAATTAGAGCTCTCCTTTTTTCCTCGATGGCTGGTGTCCTTCAAATGGGCTTCAAACCAATCTGCTGTCTTTCTGATCTCTTACCAAATACTGAGAAGGCGGTGTTATAAACAGCATTCTTGAAATATTCCCATCGTTCAGATGCATTTACTTCAGCCAGGCCTGAGAGAGTTTCCTTGAGTGCTTGTGCAAATTCCTCCATTTTGCCCTGATTGCGGGTCTTGTTGATGTCAATTTGTGGTCTTCCTTCCTTCTTTGAGTGATGCAATCTCTTTGTTTACAGTTTTATTCTGCACACCAAGGAGTGGTCTGCATCACAATCAGCACCCTGATAGCTGTGTGTGATTGTAATATTGGGGAGGTTAGAGCGCCTGGTAAGAATCAAGTCAAGCTGGTGCCAATTATTCGATCTTGGATGTCTCCAAGAGACTCTGTGTTGAGGCTTTGTTTTAAAGTATGTATTGCTAACACAAAAACCATAGTAGCAGCAAAACTCCAGCAGGCGTTGGCGATTTTTGTTAATCTTCCTGATGCTTAACTGACCTAAACAAGTGGGCCAAGAACTATAATCAGTTCCAACTATGGCATTAAAATCGCCAAGGATAAACAGTAGTTCTTTCTCAGGGATTTTCTTGATAGTAGCAGCCAGATCGTCGTAGAATTTGTCTTTGGATTCTGCTGAAGATGATAATGTCAGTGCATATGCACTAAAAAGAGTAACCAGCCCTGCTGATGAGTGGAGCTGCAAGGACAGAATTTTTTCACTTCCTGCAGCAGGTGGAGTAATGGATCATAGTAGGGTGTTTCTGACCGCAAAGCCAACCCCATATTCCCTAGACTTGTTTGATGTTTTTCCCTGCCAGAAGAATGAGAAGTTTCTCTCCTTAACAGATCCCGAGTCTAACAGGATATTGAAGGGCAATGATGTCCATCTGCAGTCTGTTCAACTCCATGTCAATGGCAGCTGTCTTATGTACGTCATCTATCTCTTGTAAATCATCAGAAAGGCCGAGGGTCATTGTCCGAACATTCCAGATGCCCAACTTTAGGTCTAAAGTTTTCTTATGTTTGTTGCATGGTGCAAAGTTATCGATCTGCTTGTCAGCTTTGACCCTAAACCCCACGCACCCTGTGAGGTTAACAGACCGTGGTGGGGCAGCACCTTACTGCTGGGGGCTGCCCAGCTTAAGGCAGGCAGTAGCTGCCCAATGAGGTACAATGACCTCTCCCATTGACAAAAGTGCCCCCTGGCATCACATGCCAATCAAGCAAAGACTTATAACTGGTAACTGCCACTTCCCGTGTTATTTCAATGCTGTGTGCAAAGCTGGAGTGTCCTCTCCAGAGCAAGAGGCCTGGGTAGATTAATATGGAGGATAAGCTGTTACCCAAGCAGCAGATCCGCCTGCTTCACATTGCTGAAATAGTCCAATGGAATGGCAAAGCCGATACGATTAGTTCCAGCTGCATCACAGGAGTTACCAGAACATGATAATACACAGTCACGAACTGCTTCTGGGACTCCGGCTCTAGATTTTGCCTATTTACTACTGAAACAGGCTTCAGGAGACCGAATCCTATCTACTAGACCACCAGGGACGAATCCTATCTATTAGACCACCAGAACCTGAATCCTAACCACTAGACCACCAGGGACCGAATCCTATCTACTAGACCACCAGGGACCGAATCCTATCTACTAGACCACCAGGGACCGAATCCTATCTACTAGACCACCAGGGACCTGATCTGTCCCCGTCCCCACACACACACAAACACAGCCAGCCGAGGGTTAAGGAAACACTTTGGAACGCACCCAGGTCGTATCTCCCACTTGGCAGTGATAGACACACCGTCTGCCAAGTGACTTTATTTTCACAGTAAAACAGAAAGATAAAATACTCAAGAGTCCAAATGTCCAACACTTTAAATCTTTCTCTCAGCAGTTCCGGACGAGGCTTTAGTGACTATCCAAGGTTTGCTTTTGTTCGTCACAAGGATCCCTGACCACTACCCTCTATTATATAGTCTCTGGGGTGTAGTCCAGTGACTCAGTTCTAATCCCTAGCACGCCTCCTAAGCTGCTGCAATCGTTTATCACGCCTTCGGAGGCGTGCGTCCAGGAATGATGTTTCTTCATCACTCTGAGATGAACCAGCTGTCTCCCTACTAATCTCCTCTCCCTCGGCCGGCACCTGAGACAATGCCAGAGGGGAGGGGCCTGGAGAGGGAGGCCTGGCTGACTCCTCTTCCTCATGCTCGGAGCTTTCTTCCTCCGATGGGACAGGCCCAGAGGGCGGGGCCACAACAGGACCGAATCCTATCTACTAGACCACCAGGGACCGAATCCTATCTACTAGACCACCAGGGACCGAATCCTATCTACTAGACCACCAGGGACCGAATCCTATCTACTAGACCACCAGGGACCGAATCCTATCTACTAGACCACCAGGGACCGAATCCTATCTACTAGACCACCAGGGACCGAATCCTATCTACTAGACCACCAGGGACAGAATCCTAACCACTAGACCACCGGGGACCGAATCCTAACCACTAGACCACCGGGGACCGAATCCTAACCGCTAGACCACCAGGGACCAAATCCTAACTGCTAGACCACCAGGGACCAAATCCTAATCGCTAGATCACCAGGGACCAAATCCTATCTACTAGACCACCAGGGACAGAATCCTAACCACTAGACCACCAGGGACCGAATCCTAACCACTAGACCACCAGGGACCAAATCCTAACCACTAGACCACCAGGGACCGAATCCTAACCACTAGACCACCAGGGACCAAATGCTATCTACTAGACCACCAGGGACCAAATGCTATCTACTAGACCACCAGGGATCGAATCCTATCTACTAGACCACCAGGGACCGAATCCTATCTACTAGACCACCAGGGACCGAATCCTATCTACTAGACCACCAGGGATTGAATCCTATCTACTAGACCGCCAGGGACTGAATCCTAACCACTAGACCACCAGGGACCGAATCCTAACCACTAGACCACCAGGGACCAAATCCTAACCACTAGACCACCAGGGACCGAATCCTATCTACTAGACCACCAGGGACCGAATCCTAACCACTAGACCACCAGGGACCAAATCCTAACCACTAGACCACCAGGGACCAAATCCTATCTACTAGACCACCAGGGATTGAATCCTATCTACTAGACCACCAGGGACAGAATCCTAACCACTAGACCACCAGGGACTGAATCCTATCTACTAGACCACCAGGGACAGAATCCTAACCACTAGACCACCAGGGACCGAATCCTATCTACTAGACCACCAGGGATTGAATCCTATCTACTAGACAACCAGGGACCACCAGGGACAGAATCCTAACCACTAGACCACCAGGGACCGAATCCTAACCACTAGACCACCAGGGACCGAATCCTATCTACTAGACCACCAGGGACCGAATCCTATCTACTAGACCACCAGGGACTGAATCCTATCTACTAGACCACCAGGGACCGAATCCTAACCACTAGACCACCAGGGACCGAATCCTAACCACTAGACCACCAGGGACCAAATCCTAACTGCTAGACCACCAGGGATCAAATCCTAACCACTAGACCACCAGGGACAAACATATTTTTTTTTATTTTTATTGTTGTTGTTGTTAACATTATTATTAACATTATTAACATTATTATTACTACTAGCATTATTATTATTATTATTATTATTATTATTATTATTATTATTATTAAATTATTATTATTTTTCTATTGCTTTGCATGTCTATTGAGAGCTTCTGCACTGGAGACAAATTCCTTGTGTGTCTAGATCCGTTTCTTCGTTGAGCAGTTCCTGTTGTATCTTATCAGTTTTCTGAATCTGGATGAGTCAAACTGGAGTATGTAATTAAGTCTTTCTTTTTTATAATGGTGGTCCTTGGAGTAAAAAGTGTTTGATGGAGTTGCCAATGACGAGATTACCAAATTTATCCTTACTTTTGAAATACACTAAAAGTTTAACAAATTTGTGTTATATGTCCTTCCAAATTCTTTTTGTTCTTTTGTTTTTTTTTGTACCATATATACTTGTGAAGTCCATTGACTAGACCTGTTCCCACTATTATTGGCATTCTACTATTTGGAGATTTTATCCATTCCATTAACCATAATATAGATAACTTGCTATCATCTATAGTACAGCCTAAGATTGGCAAATGGTAGTGTCTTTTTCTTTTGAATATTTTTTTATATGTTTACTCTTAAATTTTCCCCCCACTGTATATAAATCTGTTAATTATTCTTTGCCAATCCTGTAATTTTTTTTAAATCTGAAATTGAAATTGGTACCATTTAGAGTAGAAAACTCATCTTGGTTTTTTTTTTTTTTTTTTTTTTTTTTTGTTATCACAGTAAATCCTAACAAGGAATGTTTTAAACTTTTCCACATTTTCAGATTTTGTTTTATTTTTTCCCCATACTTTGTTGGAATTGTTTTAAAATATAACTTCATTATGTCTCAACAAGTGGAGTTCTAGGTATTTTTCTGAAACTTTTGTTATCACACAGCCAGTCTATTTTCTCACAAAATCATGTATGTGAGAAGTTAAGTGACTTGTTACATTAAATTTGCTTTTCATTAACATTAATGGTAGTCAAAGTCTTTATTATTTGCATTGATTTTTGTATGGAGCTGTATGGTTGTGTAATTGTTAATACTATGTCATTTACATAGTATTTCATTTTGCATTGTTCATGAAATTTGATTCTGATTATTTGTTTATCTTTTCAAGTTCTTGCGAGCTCCGAGTTGCATGGGGCATCAGGGAACAGAGAGCTTCAGTCCAGCAAAGCAGCCAAAGCTGGAATGACCACATGGGAAGCACATTGAGCCTGAGCCAAAGGAGTTGCAGCTGCAGCAAGTTAGCCTGGAGGAGCAGCTTCATGAGCAGTTTCCAGTGGCCAGTGAAGATGAGGAGGTGAAGTCCATATTTCCTCCCAATCTAAGGATGCACAGGGCAGAGAGGAAACAGGTACAATGCTGGTTGGCCAGGCTACTTACAAGGAGGCAACCTTGCCCATTGTGAAGGGTCACATTGACATTGTCTATTTAATCCCACTCTAAGAGATGGGAATTGCTGGAACAACATGTCCAAGTTCCTTGTTCTGTGTGTCTTCCTCCTCGGACTTCCTCCTTGAACAGTTTGGACTGATTCTGGATTGTGTATTGCATTTTGTGAACTGGGCTTTGCCAAGAACTCCCATATCACAACAGTTTTGTTGAGCATGGCAGCAGGACATGCTCATCATGTGAACTTCTTTTGAATTGCTGGGGGTTTGAATAAAGCCATTAACTCACTATGGTGTGTGTGTGTGAGAGAGAGAGAGAAGGCAAAATACCTTTGCTGTTTGTCATTGATGTACGTTAACAATAAATTATAATTGCAGCTGTGCTGTACATTAGTTGGTCCTCCCACCAATCGTTCTGTTTGTCTATCTTTAGAAGTTCTCCGGGTGAGCATTGCTAGGAAAAATTCCTCACCATGGAGAAAATTTTCACCTAAAATACTCAAATTTACCAGGAAAGTTATGACAGTTATACTGTGCTATAAGTAGAGCAAATGTTATAAAAAGGTTCCAGAGAGGAAAAATCTGTGTCAGCTAATAATGGCATTGTTAACTTTCAGGTACGGACAAGTTATGGCATTTTCAGTCAAGAATAAAGCTGTGAAAGAGAGACAAAAAGTTGTCATATTATTTTTGAAGGTGCTATTTTTGAGAGATTCTTTATCTAGCCAGGCTGAATCTAATATGGTTTGCTTTTATCTTCTCACAAACTCAGATTTCTTTCTTAGGGAAAAGAAAGTAAGACTTCTAAGCCAAACTTCCAAAATTCCCTTTTAATCCCTGATTTCCAGTATGTTAATGGTAGCCATATTATAAAGCTGAAACTACCCAGAAATATGGTGATTTTTTTATATAAATTGGATGTAAATTCAGATAGCACTTCATAAATTAAATTTGGCACTTTTTCACATTAAATTAAATTATATCCAAGACCATAGTTTTCTGTCAATGCTATTTCCTTGGCTAACCCAGGAACCTCCAGGAGGTGAGCCAAGGTGAGGCAAGTGAAGTAATATTTATCATGAGGTCAGGATGCAAAAAATATATGTTATGTATTTGCATCAAATATTAGAACACAAACATGGATAGACAGGATTTGCATAACAAAATCACTACATGTATGTCTTCATTTGGATATAATTGTGAGTTGCCACAGATATCTATAATACCATCTTCTTTAGTGAATTAGTTACATCAGGGGTGTCGATCTCATTGAGGGCTGCATCAGGGTTGTGTTTGACCTCAGGGGGCCAGAGTGGGTGTGGCCAGGATGGGCATGGCGGGGGCGCCTGTGGTGGCCCGAGCACTCTGCCAGAGAAAACTAGTTCCTGAAACGTTTTCAGCTGCAACAGTCTCAGCTAGTGAAATTGGAGCTCGGGAGGGCCACATGTGACACTCCCAAGCTCCGTTTTTGCTGGCAGAGGCACTGCGGGCAAGTCCTTCACTGTTTCCAGGGCAGCTCCATGGGCCAAATCTAAGCACCCTGTGGGCTAGATCCGGTCCCCAACAGGGGTGGGTTCTACTTACCCTTACTACTGGTTTGCAATGGGATCATGTGCATGAACGAAACAAGCTTCTGTGCATGTGTCTTGCTTCTGCACGTGCATCTTGCTTTTGCGCGTGCGCATGCGCAGATCACTGATGATGACATCCGGGGTGGTGGGTGGGGCCTCCCACTGGTTTTACTACTGGTTCTTGTGAACCAATCCGAACCAGGGGCAACCCACCACTGGCCCCCGGGCTTTGAGTTTGACACCCCTGGGTTACATGCACTGAAGTGATTTGCCACAAAACTTCTAGGAATTGGCAACTAAATTCCTGTAGGCATTAGAGCATCCATAATATCTCTAAAACTTCTTCTCATAATCCCCCATTCACAAATCTGAAAAAAAAAAGTTTTTGTTTCTGTTCAGGTAACTACAAAAAGTCCATAAAATGTTCAAAAATGTATATATTATAATAAATATATTATTATGTATAGTAATTATTGCTTTTATTTCATTTCATTTTTATTGACCTCTCCCAACTCTTCAAGGATCCTTTGAAATGTCTCTAGTATCATAAATTTATGTGTCATTTTGTGAGTTTCAGTACTTTTCTTTTGAATCCAAAATAAAAATAAAAATAAATCTCATTTCTTTCTTTATTTTCCCGCCTCTCTATCATCCAAATTCTATAAAATCTCAATAAATATCTCTGTTGGCACTAACTTTTTTACATAAAACAACCAAGGTCAATGTAATTTTTCCAAAAGAAATAATACACCAATGTAAAAATATAAAATAAAAAAGCCCAATAGCAAAAAGGTGACTGCTACAACAAAACATTAACTAGCTATTAAGGACAGGCATTTATGTAATATCTTGTCCAAAGGGCGATAATAACATAAACCAATATATAATAAGTAAGCAAGGAAGTGGGCTAGCTATTCACAAAAGGGTCACTAGGAATCATAACTTCAACTTTATCGACATTTTTATTTTTTTATTTTATTTTTTGATAAGAGCAGTCCATTTAGGTTTTGTTGTGATTTTTTATAAAATCAATCTAAAATATTCCTATAAGCATGTTTCATGATGATTTATAACTGATAACTCATTTTAAAGTATTTATGGAGAGACACAATAGAGCAGGGGCCATCAACCTTTCGGACCTCAGGGGCCACTAAATTCATAATTTTAAATCCCGTGGACCACTAATATGATCTGCCTAATAACCAGCTGTGTGGGGTGGCTAGGTGGTCATGTGACTGGTGGGCATGGCCAACTCCTTGCCTCCCCACCTGGGCTCCTTAGGGCCCCAATAGGAAGCAGTTGATGGAGCTAAGCAGCCACCATGTGAAAGAGTTGGCAAAAAGCTGGCTCAGTTCACATTGGATCTGACCAAGAAGGAGGCTCAGCAGTAGCACCTCACTGAGGACTACGAGCATAGGCTTTCTAAGCAGAGGGAAGACCTGCGGGAGTGCAAAGCCAGGTACCAGCACCTGGAGGCTCAGTGGGTTGAGATGGTCAGTGAGTTCCAGGCCATGATGCAGTCCCACTGGAACAAGATCCTCCAGCTCTTTGCCACCAGTGGCACTTCCCTCCAGCCTTTGCTAAAGCCCTGCATCAGGAACCTGAAGCAGACCCCAAGTAGGAATTTCTGCCCCCCTCTGACCCACACAAAAAGACCCCAAAGGTGGAGACTCTCTGCAGCAACACAAACGTTCATTGCACGTATCTGTCCCAGGGGCTGTCGTTTGAGGACACCTGATTTAGTGCAATATAAAAAATGCAAATAATTTTTTTGCGGCCCACCAAAATTTTCTCACAAACCACCAGTGGTCCACGGACCACCAGATGGGACCGCTGCAATAGAGGAACTGAACACTTCAGGAAGATTGATAAAGACACTGGAGAATTAGATTCAAACTCACCTGGATTTCAATTGGCTCTCATTTAGTGCTGTTAATTTTTTAATATAGTGGTTCACTATTTTTTATGGAATGGGTTATTTCCAGCCAACTCTCAGATGGGAAGTTTTTTCACAATGACCTAATGACATTGATGATATCTTATTACAGTGATTACTGTTTGAACAATCAGAGAATAGGCTAATGCCTACATTATCAACATGATTAGTCATGAATTTTCATGATATATGTCAGATCAGGAAGTACTGTTGCACTTCCAAGTGAAACCCCTAAGTGAAAAATTGTCAACTGAATATATTGTATTTGAATGTAACCTTCAATAAATATTTATATTTAATATCTGATTACTTAATAGCAGGATTTCAGAGGTTTCATACAGTAGGGCTTCACACTGACAGCTGCAATGAGGCAACAACACTTAATATATGACAATAATTAGTATGTAGTATTTGCTAAACTCTGAAGCCCACTAAAATTAAACTACCGGTAATTAAGGAATGGCAGCATATCTAAACATATTTTATTGCTATATGAATAATCCATATGTTGCTTCATGTCAAGTATTCTCAACCTTTTGGGGGAAAAACTCCCATTTTTCGCTTCCTATCTCTATGAAGACAGGAGCTTGAGGCTGTGTGAAAGGGCCAAAGCTATTTTAACTAGTATAAATTTCTACTGAACATCAAGTCTGCCTAACTTCTTGTTTTGATTAAGGAAGCCCAATCACCTGAAGAGTCACAACAATTCTGGGCCAGCAAGAGGATTTTTTTTTTCCTGAAGCATTACAAATTTAATGTACTAGCTAAATATCTGAATTTATACAGTAGTGGCCAAAATTGTGGAAACCTTTTGGGAAAAGTGTATTTTCTAAAACAAGCTAATAAGACCACTTTTTTTGGGAGTAGCACCATAAAATTATATATCAATGCAAAGATAATCAAGAATGTAATGCAATAGTTTTTACAGTATAAAGAAGAAAAGTGAAACACATAGAAAAAACGAGATATACAAAAATTATCACTATGTCAGTTAATCAGTGGTGGGTTACCCCTGGTTCAGACTGGTTCACAAGAACCAGTAGTAAAACCAGTGGAAGGCTCCATCCACCAACCCCGACATCATCAGGAAGTTTCTGTGCATGCACAGAAGCACACGCGGCCCCTTTGCGAACCGGTAGTAAAGGTAAGTACAACTCACCCCTGCAGTTAATACTTAGTTGGATAACTTTTAGCATAAATTACAGCCTTACAATGTCTTCCCATGGAGTGAACCAAGTCTTTTAGTCCTGCAGCTGTTTATAATGCGAAACCAAGATTGAATGATTGCTTCTGTTAACTGGATTTTATTGCTGGGTCGCTTCTGATTAACAAGTTTCTTTAGTCGGCTTCATAGATTTTCAATTGAGTTAAAGTCTGGGCTATTCCCAGGCCATTCCAGCAGTGGAATATCTTGAAACTCAAAAAAAAAAAAGAAAAGAAAAGAAAAAAGAAAAAAAGAAAAAAAGAAAAAAAGAAAAAAAGAAAAAAAGAAAAAAAGAAAAAAAGAAAAAAAGAAAAAAAAGAAAGAAAAAGTGGAGTTATTAGCCATCGAGCCTCAAAAATATACTTTTCCCAAAATTCCACAATTTTGGCCACTACTGTAAGATAAAAACTGTTAAGCATTTGGTGAGTAGCTTGTAACATCAAAATGTTAGGCACATTAAAAGGAGGTGACAATGTTTGTTAGCCCTACAAGGTGGAGCAGATAAAAAAAAACCCAATGCCATATACAGTAGGTCAGGACAATTTTTATTGTAACAGCTGTAGTAACAGAATCAGGTCTGAATGAGCTTCGTCTTTCTTCACTTATCTTCATGTCAACTATGGAGAGGTTTATCTGCAGTGTTTTCTCAAATTAGTTTCATGGAAGGGGCTCAAGTCCCACTTATCAGATCATTGTCTTGATAGCAGCTCTTCCTCCAGTTCTTCTGAGCTATTCCCTATGTAATCCACAACCATTCACATAATTGCTTGTCCAAGAATATATTGTCATTGCTATTGGGAGAATTTCCAAGAATTTCCCATGTTTAATTGTATTCTTTTTTCCCCTGAAAAGAAAGTTAATAATCAGCAAAATTGTCCTAAAAATAAACTAGTGCCACATTTTCTCTAAATAATAGCAATAACACTTAGACTTATATACTGCTTTACAGTGCTTTTCAGCCCTCTCTAAATGGTTTACAGAGTCAGCATATTGCCCCCAACAATTTACCAACCTCGAAAGGATGGAAGGCTGAGTCAATCTTGAGCCTGGTGAGAGTTGAACAGCTAAATTGCAGTCAGCTGGCAGTCAACAGAAGTAGCCTGCAGTACTGCACTCTAATCACTGTGTCACCACAGCTACTGGACTTTATGTTCTTTTTACATAATGTTTCACTTACAAGGCTAAGAAAACAACTATCTAGTGACAGTATTTGCAAAGTAGAAATTGAAACCTATGAAAAAATTATCCCAATCCTGTGCCATATATTCTATGTTTTATGTCAAAGGTCTATAATACTTCTACAGCTCCTCCCAAGGAACTTTCAATATGGCCTACATTTGTGTGAACTGAGATTACCAATTTGGTGTAATGATTAAGCCATTAGAGTAAAAACCAAGAGACTATGAGTTTTAGTTCCTCCTTAGGCCAAAAAAGAACAACAACCCATAGCTGGATGACCTTGGGCCAGTCTTTATGTCTCAGCTCTGGAAAAAAGGCAATGGCAAACCACATCTGAAAAAAATCTTCCAAAGAAAACTGCAGGGACTAATCCAGATAATTGCCAGGAATAAAAAGAACCTGACTTGAAAGCACCCCCAAAAAAGATATGAATTGAAGTGATTATGCATATAAGAGGAATGAGACCATTTTCACTTTTAAGCAAATAAGAAATGAAGTGTTGGAAGAAATATCCATCTGGTTCAGTTCCAAGCCAGGAGAAAGATACTGGAAACACGGAGGCTGATTGGAAATATGGTTTAATGATGAAGCAGAATCACCAAGCACATGGTTCTGGTGCAGCTGACCACATGGAGTTGAGGGGGGTGGGGATTATACCTTCTCTTGGGCTTTGCACTTGAGCTTCCTGTTCCTGTGTAAGAACATGTATTCTATTGGCTGTTGTCAGACTCCCATGGGGCCATGTAGGGGTTATGTAGGGGTCATAGCTGGCTCTATAGGCAAAGTACAAATCCTAGGTGTTTGTCTGAGCTAAATTTGGTTGAAGTTTGGAGGGTGATGCAATGTCCTTAGGATATTGTGCACTGTAGTGAGCTTTGCTTCTAAATGGTAGCGGGTTAATCCTATTATGTCCTCAAGGGTCATGTCTTAGTCCCATCATCCTGGAGCTGAAGGTCTTTTGTTTTGTAGATAGCCTGGCCCAATTTTTCTCAATGGGCACAAAATATCTGCTGGGGGGAAGGAGCTGGGGCTCTGAGCTTCTTTCTCCCAAGATTTTTTATTTCTCTTTTAGGGGAAATGTTTTATTCTGCCTTTTTTTGTAACACTCCTCAAAACATTTCATTCTTCTAGGAGGGCAGTGGGGGCTTCCCAAAGAAGTAAGTTAGGGAAGGTTAAGACTCATGAAAACAGATGTGAGGAACATGGGATTGGTTTCACGATTGCTCTTAGAATTCTTCTTTAAGTTTCTTGCTCGGTTGCCTGTCTCTGTAGGCTTCCCTATCCTTTCTTTAAATTAGCATCTAGTTATTTACAGTTCAAAAAAATCCAAATTCTATGATGAGGCTTGTTTTGTTTATTTCCCTGCATTAAACATCAACAACATTGTAAGTAATTTCAAGGAAAGACAAGACTTTCGTTAAGCCAGGCAAAATTTCTCAAGGGGATTATAGTTCCTGAGGAAAAAAAATAAATAGAGAATTTGTTGAGTTGTTTACAGCAAAAAAACAAAAAAAGACAATCTCATAGCATGAGGGTGTAACCTCCTTTTTTAAAGCTTTGGTTTGATAAGTGTTCAGGCAGTAACTGCTCTCATTTCAGCTTGTTATTTTTGTATTTTTTATCTAGTTTTCTGCATTTCCAGAGTCTACTATTTCATCTTAGAGAACAACTTGTACGTTTATTAATCCTTTTTTCTTAATACATGTTTGTGGCCATACAAACATATCTGTGGTATGAAAAGCCTTGAGTAGGCTTCCTCTGAAGAAAAGAATGATGAATGCACATTTTTAAAAGCAAAAAAAATATAAAAAAAAGTTTTGCACACTTACCGCTTGTTCCTCTTGATATTTATTTAATGAACAACACAAATCTTGAAAAATGATACAAAACATCCAATTAATTTCCATTACAGAAGCTTAATTCATCTTATTTGACTAAATTTGCTGGGAGAATCTTCAGTAACTTAGATACGATGAAACCACTTTGACGGTTGGAGGCAAGGAAGACTCCAGGAATCTCTTGTTGAAGGTGAAAGAAGAGAATGCAGAAAACAATGTACAGTTCAGTTAAAACAAATGTGAGAAGTCCCCCCCCCCCTCTAGAAGAATGAAATACTTTGGGAAATATTAAAAAAGCAGACTATTATATTTCCCTAAAGAAGAAATGGAGAAACATGTTTTTAGAGGCAGAAAGCAACCCCCAGTCTTTCTTAATAGTCCACAGGAAATGCCAGCACTTAAGGAGATAAAGAGCTTATTGAAAGATGAAGTCAACTATCTAGATGGCTCCATTCATAAGCAAAGCAAATACTGCCGGCAGAAATCCATTCAAGACAGAATATTTCAAAACTTCTTGCAGCAAAGTTTGACAGCTAACAAAAGCAGAATGGTAGGATTAGAACAAGCAGCCCCTCACCCAAGATCCAACACAGGACGAAAGCCATTAGCCACAATAGGAATTGCCCAACACCCTTTTAAAAACACAAAGCCCATACTATACAAATCCCAAACTTCAAAGTTACAGAAACTATAAAGATCCATCCACCTATTCATCTATTTGGTCAGCTGTCCTAGAATCTCATGTGGTTGGTGGTTCTGTTTCATCAATAAATGGACCTTCTTTCCAATCAGCCTCCAGCCTCCATTTTATTTCCAGTGCCTTTCTCCAGGCTTGGAACTGAACCAGATGGATATTCCTTCCAACACAAACAAACTGTAAGCAAACAAACAATACCAGCCCAAATGGCAATAGGTATTCAATTAGTAATTACTATAGTAATATGAAATAGTAATAGACTTTATCTTCCAAGACTCTAGAATTCAAATGATGATTAGAAGACATGAAATAAAGAGTTATCTGATACATAGGAGAAAGATTAAGACAGACACCAACAAAATATTAAAATGTATAGGCAACAAAGAGACATATTGTCAATACTATGCTTTTCCCCATTGTAATGTGTCACTGTGATAACTGGGCCATCAGAAATGCTGAGCAAGAGAAAAAAAATGTTGCCTTCAATTTGTGGTAATAGAGGATACAACAGGAACAAATCCTATATTTATAGACGAAGAAAAATCAGACTGCTTATTTGAGGTATTAATAATGAAACTAAATATCCAATGTTTTGGACACATAATGCAAAGGCAAGGTGCAATGGGAAAAAAACTTGATGCTTAGGAAAATTAAAGACAATAAAAAGAGGCTGACATAAGATAATGTACCTAGATGTTATCTCTAATGATACAAATATGAATCTACAAAAACACAAGAAGCAGTTACTGAAAGCCAATCCTTGTAAAATGATATCTATCAGTCACAAAGAATTTGAAGCAACAGAATACTCAATGGTTTTTTTGGTTAACAGCATTATATCCACATTATTTGTTTACATAGTTGCTTCCCTTTGGATTAGGTCTTAAAAAAGGGAAAATCCAATTTCCCAAATCTTTACAAATCTTTACTTCATAAATGAAGTTGATTTTCAGCTTTGCTTTGGTTCACAAACATAAAACAAGGCATTCTATTATAGATTGGTCAATACAATGTGTTGCTAGAATCATTTACCTGCTCAGCAGATACAGGATACAATTGCTACTAGATTTTCCTAAAGAAAAATTGAAAGTCAAAGTGAGGTGCAATGGTTCTGTTATGCAAACTCACTGAGTGACTTTTTAAACAGCCACACTTTTACTCAGTCTAGAATTATTTAGGTTCTAATTGTGGGCAAAGGATTAAAAGAGGGACCTGGGAATTGCATATACAAGGATTCAGTGTACCTAGATCTCCCTCCTGGGGAGGTACTTTATAACAAAACACCTGAATTTAAGGAACGTAATCTAGCCTGTCTGGTTTAGGTCCAGGAAACTGCCTTCCAACCTTGTTCTGGTATCTTGAGATCCTCTGAGACGCTCTCTGATTTTCAAGATAGCTCACTTTGATTTTTCTTCTAATTTATCTCTTTGAGATCTCTGAAAGAATTGCATTAAGAATGGATGGAAGTAACATGCACTGTAGGTCTTCCTCAGGGTTCATCTGTTTTGTCTATTCCACCACATACTACCACTCCTCAGGTATTAGCTAGCTCTCATTTGCTTCATATGGGTATACTTCCCCAATTTTAACTCATATTTTGTCATTCTGACTACTCTGGATATTTATGATTTTTGCAACTGTCAAAAACATACGATGGAACATAGGGATGGACAAGTCATCAGGAAGATTGGTGGCAGTTGTAGAAATCACTGAGAAGATCAAGAGGGGATGGGCTGGTAGGAAGATGCTGAAAAGAGCAGGTAGGCAGATTGCTAATATTGGCAACTGGAGTGAGAAGACATTGGTAAAACAGTGGCCTGAAAGAGCGGAATTGGAAGATCCAGGTGGCAGCATGAGAAAGCATTAATAAGATTATGGATATATCCAAACCAGTTGTTACTAATTGATATCATTTCTATATCCTTTACTTCTCTGAATTCAATCCTGATTCCTTTGAGCAGGCCTAGGATTTAGTGGTTTAGATTATCCTTTTCAACTCTATTGTATCAATGAAAAATACGCCTCCTTGTTGAAAATGCACTGAGGAACTTAATGTCCACCTTCAAATACCTTAGAGCAAGAATCTTGTACAACATACCCAGCACTCTCAAATTATTAGAAACCAAGCTCTTAACACAATTTCTCTATGGCAGGGGTCAGCAACCTGTGGCTCCAGAGCAGCATGCAGCTCTTTGGGCCCTCTGCTGTGGCTCCCTGTCAGGTGATCCCACCACTGGCTGGCCCCACCCCTTGCCTTCCCCTCCAGTCACTCCTCGCCTGGCCTGAGAAAGTAAGGGCGATGGCAGGGGATGGAGAAACAGCCAGGGTAGAGACAGATACAGAGAGAGGGGGAGAGAGAGAGACATAGAGAGATACAGTGAGAGAGGGAGGGGGAGTGGGAAGGAGGGGGGGAGAGAGATATGTCAAAAGGATTTTGTGGTTCCCGGAGTTTTTTAACAACTGGTTCTCTGCCCTAATGACCAGCTGAGTAGGCGTGGCTAGGGGGTCATGTGACTGGTGGAAGTGAGTGACATTGAGTTGCCATGCCCACCCAGGTTTTGTGGCTCCCGGTGTTTTCTTTTCTGTGGGAAACGAGTCCAAATGGCTCTTTGAGTATTTAAGGTTGCAGACCCCTGCTCTATGGTATCCAGCTGGGGACCTTTTCTAATTGTGTATTGGTAGAACTAGAACCATGCAAATTTCTAAGAGTAGCTCTTCAAGTCCCTTCAGTGCAGCCTTGTAATTGAAAGTAGGCTAAACAAAAGTGGAGACTAGAGTATGAGAATATATCCTCAATTGTTCGCTAAAATTATTTTTTCTTTTCCCTGGCCTTGCCACAGTAAATATGAACTACGACTTTCAAGTCACATAGAAATAGGCAGGGACAGCTAAAATCTCATCTACGAGTTTCTCTCCAGGTCTCCTACTCAGCATGGAGATTGAGTAGGCAAAGCATTTATTATTAAACAGCAAATAACAGCTACAGTGTGTCAGTCAGATCTAGCCAGGGCTCCAAACTTTCTTTGCAGTAAATCCAACAAATATTCTGCTTTCTCCATGGCTTACTCAACTAAATTGGAAATCCTGAAGCACAGAAATGCCTTTACTCTGGCACAATGTCACATCCTCCCCTCAACTATGCTCAAAGGCTGATATAGGAAGGCTCCATACTGGGAGCAACAATACCCCTGCAGCTCTGGAACTAGAGAAATAACAGAGAATGTTATAGTACAAGCTTCTTGAGTGCTTGTCCTATAGAGACACTTGCACTAGTCTTATCTTACCACTAAATATCCAGGACACTTTTATGTTACCCTGTTGTTTCAGATGCTACCCTTGCATACCACATTTCTGTACAGCAGTGTTCAAAATTGGTTGGATGCTGACTTCGGCTTGTGTCTGAAACTCAGCCCTATAAAATAGTTTTATGGGTACCTAGTTTGTCGTAGTGGGATTCTTTGTAACTTGATAGTCATCCCCATACTAACTCTCTATATTCCATTACCATCTAACACTTCCACCCTCCTTTTTAGATTCTCATTTTTTATAACTTTTTATCACACACACATACACACTGTCTCATCTTTTATAACTTTTAGGTTTTTATTTTTCATATTTAAAAAGAATCTCACTCTCATTCTATCTTATCTGTCTGTCTGTCTGTCTGTCTGTCTGTCTGTCTATCTGTCTATCCGTCTGTCATCTATCTATCATCTACTGCAGTGTACACCCACCTCCTGATACTGCCTTGTGCTCAAAATAAAGATTGGTATGGTATGGTTTGGTATAGTGTGGTGTGTGGTGTAGTATGGCATGGCATGGCATGGCATGGCATAGTACAGTACGGTACGGTACGGTATGGTACGGTACAATATGGTAGGGTTTGGTATGGTATGGTATGATGTGTACCAGTGGTGGAATTCAAATTTTTTTACAACCGATTCTGTGGGCATGGCTTGGTGGGTGTAGCAGGGAAAGGATACTGCAAAATCTCCATTCCCACCCCATTCTGGGGCCAGCCAGAGGTGGTATTTGCCAGTTCTCCAGACTACTCAAAATTTCCACTACTGGTACTCCAGAACCTGTCAGAACCTGCTGAATAGCACCTCTGATGGGTACTATGCTTATGACTTTAGTCAATTAAAACTGGTATTTGTTTATGTATGTTAACTTTATACACTTTTGATGTACTCTATACTTGGGTGAGGATTACATATTGTTCCTCAGTGGTAGTAGCTGTCATATCATCTGCAATGATTTTCATGTCTTATACTCTCAAAGTACTTTTGTTGGAGTAATTCAATTGTTGGTTTCATGTCAAAAGGTAATCTACTGAAATTATGTGTTGTTTAATATGCAGAATTCTGCCTACTTTTTCTCCAGCTCTTCTTGTTATTAACTATCCTTTCAATAGAAATGAGTGAATTTTTTTCTTACTTGAATCAGGATTTTTACAATGTCATAATATCTTGTTGAGGTACATAGGGCCTAATAAATACACAATGATCTGTCCTTTTTCTGGATAATTACATGGTTATTTTTCCATGGACTTAACAAGAACTTTCCTGATATTTCTCTCACTTTCTCCAAATAATCTATAGTTGTCTTCAACTGAGTACCACAATATATCAGAAATTTATTTAGTTATGCATTATTTGAGATATCTCAGGTACACATGAATATGGCTGTCAAGAAAACATTAAAATTAAGTTCTTCAAATACTTCTAGATGTATCCTCTGATGATGTTTTTTAGTCTTTAGGTTGTAAAATGCTATTTCATGGATCACATGGATATGATGAAGGATAACATAAAGTGCTTTACACAACAGGGGAGCTTTTAATACTTTATGGTACAAAGACCTTCTTTGACCTTCTTTGTCAGTTATTTTGAAAATATACTTTATTGCTGCCTTTGGCCTAATCCTGGCCCTGAGTATTCAAGAGTATACTTTTTGTAAAAACTTTTTGAACACGTAATGGTAGGGAAGGATAATATAGTTTCACACAATTAAGTGTGAAAGATAAAATTAAGATTACAACACAACAGCAAAAAAAAATAACCCAGCAGATTTTTGTTCTGTATCCCAATATTGTGTCACTGCAATAACAAAAAATAAAAATAAAAATCTACATCCTTTTTCCAGCTCAAACTTACACATTTCTTCAAGATTTTGCAAAATCATTTTGCACTCCAAACTTAGGTTGTATCAAAACTGGACCTTGTTTGACCTTGGGATTATGTTGACAACTTTTGCTGAGAGTCGATATGTACTACTAAATACTTTGTCAGGGATTTCTATGTCTTTTACACTTTTAACAATTGTGCAAATTGTTGTAAATCTCTAAAGTCCAATATATTTCAGCAGTTTGAAAATCTTCTGGGTTTTTTTTTTTTATTTGTACTTGGCCATTGTGAAATATCTGAGGAATTTTCAGCTTTCTCTAAACCGGGGAGCATCTTCTCTAGTTCTAAATTGTTACTCAAGTGCAGTTCTGAAGAATGGTATTAATTTTGCACTAGGCTGTTTCTGACAAAAACAAAAACAACCCCCTCCCCAAACATTATCAAATAACTGTTTTTAATTTACCAAAAATATACCCCAACTGAAAGTGTGCTATTATCTAGGATGTAGGATAACATGGTAAATTTAGTTCATCTAAGATCCAAACCTACATGTCTCTCCATCTACAATGGCTGAATCACTCTCAAGAGTTGGTGAACTCAAACATTTTTCTAATATGTAGCATCAAATATCAAAGTTTATTTAGTCTGCAACTGATTATAGTGGGCTTTGCTTACCACTTATAAAAACAAGAGAATGATAAATCGTTCAAGGATCCCTGTAAAGTAATATCCTTGCCCCCTTCCATCCCACCCACCCTCCCTCCCTCCCTCCCTCCCTTCCTTCCTTCCTTAATACAGGTTTTAAAAAACATAATCCAAGTAATGTAATGTAGGTTTAATGTGACATAAAATTCATAAAACTAAAATATATTAACCTTAATGGTTGTAAATACTTGCTTAGCAGGTTTACGTGAATAATACACAAGAACATAGGAAGAGAAGCAAACACAGCATGAATTTCTCTTTAATATTCTTTCTAATCTACTCGTTCATTCCTATTTCAAATATTCAATGCAGATATGCATGCACACATATAGAACCAGAAAAAGAATAACATTCCCCTCCCCCACATGGAACTGTGCAAACATACCTCAATTGCTGAGGTAGATTTGCATAAGTGAGTGACACTTCCAATATTTGGAATATGTGTGCGATGTCTTTGGTTTACATTAATTGCATTATTTTCCAGTGGTCTGTTTATTATTTATTTACTTATTTGCAAAGATTCTCAACTAACTTCCAGCAATGTATAACTCCCCAAATCCATAATTTAGGTTAAAGAAACATACCAAGCAAAATTAAAACCATGTTTATATACTATAAAACAACCATACACACCGGGAGTCAAACATTCCCCAAATAACAGGAGCACAGGAAGATTTCTTATCCAATCATCCCTTTTGTTTCACTGGATGGTATCAAACATTTTTTTTCTTGGAGGTTTTCTATATATTCGACACACTCATACTCAACTAATTGTACTACTAGTGCTTTCTCTTTCAGATATAGCATTTGCACATTTACTTAACAGTAAATCCCGCTAAGTTCACTTGGATGATAATGCATTTTGCAACTGATGTTCTTCTATATATTCCCTGCCATTTAAGCGTCATTCTTCTGATCATTCCATGCTTCTGGCAGCTGCTAACCATTCCAAATCAAGCAGATCAGTTTGCTTGGAGAATATTCCAAGAATGTTTTTGGAAGCTTATATATATAAATTACAATATCCATTCACAGGAACTTATGAGCCAGAAAGGAAGGGAAATGGAGACAGAATATGCATTATGACTTGTCACACTGTTTAAATTTCATTTTGTCCTGAGAGTGTTTCAGAGGTTAAAAAAAATTGCAAGATAAGACAGGAATATCATTTTACTCTGTTAAAGACAACTATTAGTCATGTCCTGAGCAAATAGGGATTTATGACTCAGACATAATTCTTCCAAATATGCCGGCTGTTCATAAAAGGCAGAGATATATGACTCAAAAATAACATTGAGACAGGAATAATTTTACACTTCACTTTGCAACGTTGACTTGCCTCCAAAATATATGGCAAAATCTCCATGCTTTATGAATAGGTTTCTGTCAAAACTGCAGATTTACAGCTCACACTTCTAAATCAAGTGAATCTCTTAAATAAGAGAGAGATCAGCACAGATAGGAAGGAAATGCATATATAATACATGATCATTATTTCAAGTATCTGACTACGCCTCTTAGTTTGAGAAAGATGACGTGGTCCTTGCAAATTGGCTAAGTTGCCCTTTTGTTGCCAGGTGCAAATGCCAGGTGCAGAGCATCAGAGAGTTCAGAGTGTTTTAAGTTCAGATAACAGGACTTCCGAGCCAGTTTGGTATGGTGGTTAAGGCATCAAGCTAGAACAGAGGTGTTCAACTCAATTTCATTGAGGGACACATCAGGGTTGTGTTTGACCTCAGGGGGCCGGGTGGGCATGGCCAGTGTGAGCATGGCCAGCTCGACATCACTCATGTTGGGGGCACCTGTGGTAGCCTGAGTGTTCTGCCAGCAAAAATGGAGCTCGAAAGGGCCACATGTGGCCCTCCTGAACTGTTTTTGCTGGCAGAGGGTTGCAGGAGGCTGTCACAGCTGAAAACAGAGCTTGAGACGGCCACACACGGCCCTACTGAGCTCCATTTTCAGTGGCAGAGGCACCATGGGCTGGTCCTTTGCTGTTTTCAGGGTGGCCCTGTGGGCCAGATCCAGTGGTGAAATGTAAAATGAGTTACTACCAGTTCTGTGGGTGTGGCTTGGTGGTGGTGGTGGGGGAGTAATGTGACTGGGTGGGCATGGCCAACTTTTTTTTTTAACCTTTAAAAGCATTTTTTCTACAACCTCTTTGGCCGAAGAGGTTGCAGAAAAAAATGCTTTTAAAAGCCTCTGACAATCCGGCAACTCAGCTGGGATCATTAGAGGCTTTTAAAAGCATTTTCTTCTACAACTTCTTTGGCCGAAGAAGTTGCAGAAAAAAAATGCTTTTAAAGGCCTCTGATGATTAGGCAACTCAGCTGAGATCATCAGAGGCTTTTAAAAGCATTTTTTTCTACAACCTCTTTGGCCGAAGAGGTTGTAGAAAAAAATGCTTTTAAAAGCCTCTGACGATCCCAGCTGAGCCACACGATCAACAGAGGCTTTTTTTTTTTACTTTTAAAAGATCTGGCCCGTGGGCCTTGAGTTGGCACCCCTGAGCTAGAAAATGAGAGGCTATGAGTTCTGGTCCTGCCTTAGGTAAAAAGGCAACTGGAAAGGAGGCAATGACAAATAACTTCTGAAATAATTGCAGGGTTTTATTATTTAGTCTGGGAAGTTACCAGGTGTCAACATAGACTTGAATGCAAAAAATAATGCAGCTTGGATAAAGGAAGTGAAGAACTTAAAAAAAGAAGATGAAATGAAATAATTGTAATAGCAGCAGAAATGGTGGAGAAAAGGGCAAGGAAGATGAAGGACTGGTCTGCAAAAGGTGAATATGAACTTCATGGTTTTTCAGATTTTGAAATTGGTGTAGGAGCGGGTGTAGTCAAATGGCATCTCCTTGAAAATAAACTCTTTAGAGCTGAACAGAAAGGAAACTACCCAAATATCAGAGGACCAAAAGTTCAGCTCCTAACTGACTGGATGATTTTGGAAAACTACAAGAGAAGGAAGACCAACTTGAATTGTTTGGATTGATTACAAGAAGGCATTTGATTCCCTGCTACTTGATTGGATAATCAGGGAATCAAATGCCTTCTTGTAATAATTGATCCTGAATAATCAAGTGCCTAGAAATAACAGAGTCAGGAGAAATGTCAGAAGCTTTCTGCAAAGATCAATGGAAGACATGGTTGCTGGTTAATGGTGATAGATTGGCGAGGTTAACATCAAGAGAAAAATCTTTCAAGAAGAGTCACTATCACTACTACTATTTGTCACTGTACTGATTCATAGTCAGGCTATGGAGATCAAACATGTAAAACATCTGCCAGGCTATCTCACCTTCTTTATATAAACAATCTGAAAGTGTATAGAAAAATGTGATCTGAAATGAAATTTCTGCTCAACATGGTCCAAATTTGTAACCAAGAAATTGCTATGGAGTGTGGACTTAGAAAATGTGCTGCTCTTATCAATAATAGGGGAAAATAGTGAAAACTGAAAGAATCCAGTTGCCCTATGGAAATAACATCTGGATTATGAAGATCATTTCAAATACCTAGGCATCCTTCAGGATGAAAATATCAATCATACCAGTGGTGAAATCTAAAATTTGTTACTACTGGTTCTGTGGGCGTGGCTTGTTGGGGAGGGGTAATGTGACTGGGTGGGCGTGGCCATTTTTTTTCTTTTAAAACCATTTTTTCTACAACTCTTTGGCGAAGAGATTGTAAAAAAATGCTTTCAAAAGGCTCTGATGATCCCAGCTGAGTTGCCTGATTGGCAGAGGCTTTTTTTCTTTTTCTAAAGCCTCTGCTGATCAGGCAACTCAGCTTGGATCGTCAAAGGCATTTAAAAGAAAAAAAATCTCTGCCGATCAGGCAACTCAGCTTGGATCGTCAGAGGCTTTTAAAAGAAAAAAAGCCTCTGCCGATCAGGCAACTCAGCTGGGATCATCAGCTGACGATCCCTTTGACGATCCCAGCTGAGCCGCACAATCTTCAGAGGCTTTTTTTTTTTTTTTTACTTTTAAAAGCATTTTGGCCGAAGAGGTTGTAGAAAAAATGCTTTTAAAAATTAAAAGAAAAAGCCTCTGATGATTGTGCGGCTCAGCTGGGAATGGGGGTGGGGGTGGAGCAGGGATTTTTGCTACCAGTTCTATGAACTACCCGCCTCCATCACTACCGGATCGGGTGATCCGGTCTGAACCAGGAGCATTTCACCCCTGAATCATACTCAAGTCAAGAAGAAAATGAATTGTGAATGCATCAAATGAGTGAAGAAGATCTTAAGGTTCAAACTTAGTGGCAGAAAAATCATCAAGGCAATTAACACCTCAGCAGTTATTAGAGATATTCCTGGAACAATGGACTAGAGTTAAGTGAACTATAAGCCCTGGATATGAAGACCAGAAACATAATGACAATGAATCAGGCTTTTCATCCACACACAATGTTGACCAACTCTACTTACCACGGAGTATAGGTGAGGAAGCAATGTTGCAAGTACATCAAACAGTTGAAGAAGAAGAAAAGACATTGGAAGAATATCTGAAGGACAGTGAAAAAGATGCATTGAAGCTAGTATTTATTTATTTAAATAATAAATTATTGCAGGATGGGGAGAAGCAGGAGCAATTGTGCTTATTTTTTATTTTTTTTTTCATTTTTTTGAAAAAAAATTACTCACTTATAGCATTTTGCTTTGATACCCTCCCATTTTCATTTTACATGTTTGTGGTTATTAGTTTGAAAGTGTGTTCATTAGGAATTTGTACATGTAGACCCGTTTCACTGCAGAACATTTTAGAAAAAAAATCTCCAGACTTTGCAATGTTGCCTAGTCACCTGCTCATTCCACAAAATTCTGCTGATATTAAAACTGTATTTATTTCAACTGTTTTTACATTGCTTTAGTTGACAAAAATATAAATATTTGTAAGATTAAAGCCTAGGAATTGAGCATTCCATTTCCACAGAATTGCTACTCTAAGCAAGTCACACTGCTCTGAGTAGACTAAGATCTAAAACTGGAATGAAAATGGAGCAGATCTGGCTTTGGTATACCTTAAGACCAATTTAGCATCAACAGGTTTCAGAGACATTTCTTTGAGTCCTCTTAAGTTTCCTGATCTACCTGACTTTACAGTATTTTTATTTTTTTAAAGAGCTAATAAATAAGCAAGTAATCTGATGCAAAACCAACCCTCTACTGTCTTTAATTCCAAGACATTCTTTATAAAAATGATAGAAGTATATCATGAATCCACTGGGAATGGAAAATTTAAATTACTTACTAATAAGGTCATGGTGAAATTATTTTACATCCTTAGTGCATAGAGTTTCAAGTTCAGTAGAACAAAAATGATAAACATATAGAATGAGTCATTATTTATGGCAGACAGGAATGGAAGAATAATCAAGGACAATGAAGTTCTGGGAATCTGAGTAAAGAAAAAACAGGTATTTCCTTACTTTACAGATAACTTGATCATGGCTTTTACTCACCCTCTTCATTTTCCTAGCAGATAATGGAGAAAGTCATTTAAACCCTTTATCTATACAAGACAGTAATATCCATTCCCCCTCATCAAAGACTGCTCCCAATGCCATGCTATAATAGCACTCCAACCTCAAAATGAAGTGGAAAACTTTTTAAAATGAATAAATAGGTCAGAATTCTCTCTTCAAATATTTTACCCTTTCTAATGCTGAGTTTTTCACATCTCTTACCAAATCCCCTTGGAAATAAAAGACACTCATATCTGCTCACAAGTAATTCACAAATGGCATTAGAAATTTCATATCCTGATTTTTGTTCCTTTCTGTCCAGTAGGTTTTACATCTATGTCTGTGCTGAGTGCTATCTATGTACTCCTCTTTAAAGAGTTTATTGCTTCTGGTTCATATTAATTTTACAAGGTTCAGGGAGCAAACTGTTACACACCATTATATTTCAAGGATAAAGTTCAGAAATTTGGGACTGAACAAATTCATACCCAGTTATTGCTGTGGGGCAGCAATAGGAAATCTCCTCCTATTTAATAGACAGATGTTTGGCCATATTGCTTATCATCCTTTTTAAAACCAAGGGAAGGGAAACTTGAATTTTCATCTTATTTTGTCATGGAAAATTCAGAAGTACAGAGCACAACCCTGAGGAGAAAAACTACGTTTATTGCTAGGAACTTTGGGTTTGCAAGAAAGGGAGATCCTGAACAATGGGAAAACAAAGGTTTTTAATAGAAGTTAAGGGCTATAAGATGGGAAATTGTAGAGATTTGATTGCTGGCAACTTTTGGAGAAGCTAGACAGGCTCTTGTTTCTGAATTTGGGATTACTTCTGTTGTGAGGCAAACCTGCCCTTTCAGGAGCAGCACCAGAGACCTCATTAAAGAAGAGGAATATTGGAGTCATCAGGCTGATTGAGAATGGAATATTTATTTATTATTTATTATTTATTTATTTATTATTTGAATTTCTATACCGCCCTTCTCCTTTCGGATTCAGGGCGGTGAACAGCCAAAATAAAAACATTTATACATAAAGTACGATTAAAAATAGATTTAAAATAATTAAATTTGGCCCATAGTTTAAAATTTATCAATTTAAAATCCATATCAAAATTTAAAACCAACCATAAAATCATAAAATCAAGAGAGACCAGCTAACTGAAAGAGATGAGTTTTTAGGGCCCGACGAAAAGGTCGGAGGTCGGAGGTCGGAGGTCGGAGATCACTCATATCTCTGGGGGTAGATTGTTCCAAAGGGTAGGTGCCACCACAGAGAAGGCTCTCCTCCTGGGGGTCGCCAGCCGGCATTGTCTAGCCGACGGCACCCTGAGGAGGCCCTCTCTGTGGGAGCGAACTGGCCGGTGGGAGGCTATTGGTGGCAGAAGGCGGTCCCGTAAGTACCCTGGCCCTAAGCCATGGAGCGCTTTAAAGGTGATCACCAACACCTTGAGCTTTCTCTATATGGCAATTATTTTGTTAGGGCTGCCCTTGGATTCTACTGAGAGCTGGTGAGGAGGTTTCTATCCATTAGTTTATATAAGGTGGATGGGGAGAAGGGTAGGGTCAATTGGGGATAATAGGATCAGAGATGAGCTGGGTTTAATAATTGTTACTTTAGCCATTTAGTTATGTCCAATTCTTGCCAACTTTATAGGCAACTGCTCTCCATCTTACCTTGTCAAGCTTCTTTCAATTGTTGGATGTTCAACCTCGTATCAGCCAGGGAGGAAAAGAATGAGTTCTCTATTTTATTCACTATATTTATTTTCTCCACCACAGGGTTAGTATGTACAGTATTATGGAAACATTTGGTACATTGTTTTAAAGAAACCAAATAATAGTTTTGACAACAAAATTCATTTTCAAACAATGCATTTAGTTATCTCAGAAGATCATCAAGCCCAGGTTCTTTACTTAAATCCAGAATCTAAAATGACCTAACCAAAGAGAGAGGCAATTGGTGAAGGTAGGTTCATGGTAGGGGTGAAATCCAGCAGGTTCTGACAGGTTCTGGAGAACCGGTAGCGGAAATTTTGAGTAGTTTGGAGAACCAGCAAATACCACCTCTAGCTGGCCCCAGAGTGGAGTGGGAATGGAGATTTTGCAATATCCTTCCCCCAGGAATGGGGTGGGAATGGAGATTTTGCAGTATCCTTCCCCTGCCATGCCCAACAAGCCACACTATGCCATGCCCAACAAGCCACACTATGCCCATCAAGCCATGCCTACAGAACTGGTAGTAAAAAAAATTGGATTTCACCATTGGTTCATGGCTTGATGGACATCCAATGGCCTTGGGAACATGTGGCTTAAGTTCCTTCTCCTTCCTGTGCACCATTTTTTCAGGTGTAGGGAGTAATTTGCTATTCTTTTCAGTTCATTTAATAAAGCAAATATTACAGATTAAAGCTCAAACTTCTTTGGTATGTATGGCTGGTTTCAGTAATTGTTCAAGGCTGCAGAGAATTTGTCATCTATCCTGGTTCTTTATTTTCCAATAGTAAGGCATTGGCCTGTGTTAAAAGAGGTGTTTTTAAATAGCAGTCTTTTGTGCTTTTTCTTCCTTGCAGAGATATTCGCATCTACTCCATTTTCAGATGAATGAAATGCCTCTAATCCACTGAGGTTATGTAATTGCATTTTTTAAAGAACTCATTTTGCACTCCCTTTTCATAATAATTATTAAAGTAGTTTCTTTTTCGCTAGACACATTCCTGCCTCTTATATAAATGTTGGTGATACAGACTTGCTAGAGCTGGCATTCAGGAAATTTGTAATGGTTTATCATTATTTCCAAGGATATGCAAATCCTTTATGTTTTCTTTTGTATGGTCCGTTGCTTCCCTTTCCAGGCAGAATCACCAAGGTTAAGATGCAGTGAATTCAGACAACTCTGCTGTGTGATTTTCAGAAGATCTTGAAAATGAGCTAGGTCTTTCAATCTGTGACACTACATCGGTTGTAACTGAAATTTCATTTTATATATTATGCTAAAAGTGATCTTTGAATTTGGAATGTCCTACTTCACTTTGCTTAGAAAATGCTGCATCTGTTTTAACACAAAAGCTTCCTGAATGAAGAGAGCAAGCTTTGCTATTATTATTTTTTTAATACGATGTCTTACTTTACCAGCAGGAAAGAAAGCTGCTTATATTTAAATGTGGAAAAACACTATGATATTTTCTAACATGTTATCTGAACTGGTACAGTACAGAATTATAAGCATCAGTTTGCCATCTCCATTTCCATTTTAAAACATGAATTGTCTCTAATTCTAGTTGCATACTCTTCAGGGTGCAAATAATTCACTTGTTTTTAGATTAGCATGGAATAAAAAGGAATACATTCAGTTACTTAACTGCACAGTTTTGTCTAAGCTACTCTGAAATAATTTACACAAAAATCCCAGAGTAAGATTACAATCTTGCATTTATAGTGTGTCCTAGAGAGACAATCCCAAAGAATCCATTAATTTCTGATGGTGTATGCATAGGCTTTCTGTCAAGTACATGAAATCAAATGTCCATGCAGTACAAATGAATACAGCTCATTGTATGCTAATATTTTAACAAAAATCTGAACTACTAATGGTCAAAGCAAATTGGTGGTAGATAAAAGTCAATGGAATTCAAGGTGGGCTGAACTTAGATTGCTTGTGGGTGTGAAGGGACTTGAAACTGATGATGCATTTGACCCCTCCTTCGGGCTCAGCCAGGTCACCTTCTACATCACCTACCCCTCTTCCACCTTAGTTTCCTTCTTCCATGGGTTTGTCAATGCTGCATTCCCCCTCCTGCATTGATTCTTTGAAGTCCAAGTTCTCAGAGGACCTTGGCATGGGTGGAAGGGAAGTGGTTTCAAAGGAATCTGCCTTTCCCTCATCTGAAGGAGTTGGTGAGCCAGGTGGTTGTTGTCGAAAAAAATCATTAAAGGTCCTTTCCGTCCCCTGCCCAGGAGTTGAAGACTAGACATGGAAGGCCCATCTGGCAGTGGAGTTGATTAAGAGGCTGAGGGAAACTAGAGATCTGTTCTTAAGAAACTCCCCTGGTCAGGTGCTGATGAACACTTCACACTGGACTAGGAATGTTCTCATCTTGTCAGACCCATGTTGTACTGTAGAACATGGTGTAGAGCATGGTGTCTATTAGCAGTAGGCCTTGGGCAGTTGTGGCAGATTGTTGAGGTTGCTATGGAGACATTTGTTGAGTCAGGATTTGTATTTGCTGAAGTATCTGAAACACATTGGTCACTAAATTCTTCATCTCATCTTTCATGCTGTCTTGGCACCTGCTGAGAGTGTTAAATCTGGCTTGGCTGTTGTAGCTGCAGCTCTGGGATCTGAAACCATGGCTTAGATATCTTAGAGTTCATGAAAATGTTTGGTGTTGAGGAGAGTTCATATTAATGTCCAGTGCAGGAAATCAGGAGTCCAGGCAATACAAATGAATATAGGTTTATTGTATGCTAATGGTATCTATAAGAATCTAAATTACTAATGATCAAAGCAGATTGGCAGTAGATAAAAGTCAATGGAATTCAAGATAGGCTGGACTTATATTTCTTGTGGGCAGAAAGGGACTTGAGACTGATGATGCATTTGACCTTCCTCAAACAGGTTATCTTCTATATACTTTCAAATCCTAAGGATTTATTTTTTTATTTTTCTGCAGCAGTGTCCCTCCAGACAATTTACAAGTCTTTAGGAAATGTAAAGCCTTTTTAAGTTAAAGGTTTTTTTAACATTTTTTTTAAATCAATGGCATTTATCAAATAGTTTAAAATATCATCATTAAAAACAGAAATATTTTTTTACTACCTGATATACTACAGTCAATTATTTATCTAAAGGCTAAATATTTAACAACTATTACTACAATCATTCACTGGGAAGGTCAACATGCAGATAGATGATATGGATAAAATAAATTCTAGAAAATGATATCATGCATACTTTGCCACATTTCAAATATCCCAGTGTTAATATTGTAGCAGGATCAGCAGTGGACCAATTGAACATTTAATTTTAAATACTGAATTAATAGCAAATGTCATAAAGTGGAATAATAAATATTTTGCCTCAATACCTTTTCTCCCTGAAGTAATCTGGATTTATTATTTTCTTGAATTCTTTCTAAGGTTGTCAGAATAAGGTCCACCAATCTCTTTGTTTCAACCCTTGTTTTCAAATTTCCAAATTTCTATCTAGAGCTATGAAGAGAAGACAAAAGAGTTTTCATACAACTAACTATCAATTCTAGTGATTCTAAACATACATCTCCAGTGCTGACAAGTTGTTACTAGTTTAATTTTTCTGGTCAGGCCCAATATAAGAGACTGAAGCCTTTCTTATAATAAAGGTATTTAATTCTTGTCTTCCTAAGAAATACATTTGGACAGCCAAGGTTCTGACAGGAGCAAAAGCTTATATACAGAGGAGGCGGGGCAAAAGGTAAGTAGGGACCAATGGCAAGGAACATAATGACATCACATAATAACATATATACAAATACACATATTTACAGAGAACAAGTTAGGTATTTTCAACTGTAACAAATCCCCCTCTAAAATACCTAACCGATAGTGAATTATTAATATTATACATGTACATTAAGTTTAGAAGTTAAATATACATGTTGTTTGGTTGCTAATGGTTTAGTGAGAATGTCAGCAATTTGTTCACTAGTATCGCAATGAACAGCTTTAATAAATCCTATACTTGATAATTGTCTCACATGTTTGTATTTGATATCAATATGTCGAGATCTTTGGCCTATCGCTTCGGAAGCTGATATATCTATTGCTGCCTTATTATCTTCATTGATGATAATTGGATAAATAGGTTCATCCCATATATTAGATAACAAATCATCGAACCAGGTTAGGTTATTAACTGCTTTAGATAGGCAAATGTACTCAGCTTCTGCTGTAGAGGTGGCAATTAAATTTTGTTTGCCAGTGTACCAATGCACCGTACAACCATTTATAAGAAAAACATATCCAGAGGTGCTTTTTGGCTTTTTGGATCACCAGCCCAGTCTGCATCAGCGTAGCAGGTCAAAGTTGGCTTTTCAGAAATGAATGGTTCTAAGTATAGACATACATCAACGCTAGATTTCAGATATCTCAAAATTCTCTTGATTCCATCCCAATGGTATAAGTTAGGATTGCTTACATGTCTTGACAACAAATTAACGGCAAGGGTAATATCAGGTCTAGTCCAATTAGATATGTATAATAAAGACCCAATAATTGATCGATATAAAGTGTTATCTTTGAATGGCTCGTGCTCATTGTGCATGTTTCTATGAAAATCGGTTGACATGGGAGTTTCACAAATTTTTGAGTTAATCATATTGCACTTTTGTATGAGTTCTATAATTTTATCTTTTTGGGACAATTTGAAACTCTTATCGGTTTTATCAATTTGGACTCCTAAATATTTGTTCACCTTTCCTAATATTTTTAAGTTGAAATGTTTACCCAATTGTTCAGCAAAATCATCACATTTAATCTTATCATGTCCAAAATATAATATGTCATCAACATAAATCAAAACATATTCAATAGAATTATTATTTCTTTTTGTGAAAAAACATAAATCAGATGAAGTAGCTACAAAACCCATATCATTAAATATTTTTGATAAACATTCATACCCCCGTTTGCCAGACTGTTTCAATCCATAAAGACTCTTATTCAATAGCCAAATCTCTCCCTTTTTTGTATTGTTTCCTGGGGGCACTTTTACATAAATTTCTTTATCAAGATCAGCATGTAGATAAGCAGTTTGTACATCAAACTGATATACGTCTAAACTTAAGATGGAAGCTAATACCAATGCTGTCTTCACACTTTCTGATCTAATGGTTGGAGAGTATGTGTCCTCATAGTCATCTGGAAATCTTTGGGCAAAACCTTGAGCTACTAACCTAGCTTTATATAGTAATTTACCATCTTCTAGCTCTTTGATTTTATAGATCCATTTAGTGCCAATGGGGGACTTTTCTGTGGGTAGATCTGTTGGTGAGTATACATTTAGTTCCTTTAAACTGTCCATCTCCTTATTATCTCCTCCCACTTATTTTTTTCTTCTAGAGGTAACTTGAGTATGTCATCATATGTATTGGGAGTCAGATATTTAGCTTGGATAGACAGTACGTAATCATCTAACGTTTTAGGAATTGTGCCTCTATTAGATCTAATGGGTCTATTCTGGGGTTGTTCATTGCTATGCATATATTTAGTTTCTTTTTCAGTTAATTGGTCTACTTTCAATGTGGGATGTCCTTTCTTCCATTCATCATTAATTATTTTTGGGTATTTGAGTTTGTTTGTTGTTATAATTTTGGGGTTGGTATCTGTTGAATAATGTTCTGTCTGTGTGTGTGTAGTGTTTTTTGATTCTGGATATATCTCGTTGAGGTGTATTTTTGACCAATTCACGTGTTCATGAAACAGGGCAGATCTGGATACAATGAAATGGTTATTTTTATCAATGAAGTGATATCCCTTGGTTCCTGATTCGTATCCCATAAATATTAGTCTTTTGGATACTTTCTCTCCTTTGTGCCTCAATTGTGTGGGTACATATACATCAGCAGTTACACCAAATACGTGTAAATGCCCAATTTTTGGTTTTTTGCCATACATGAGTTCATATGGGGTTTTGTTGAGTGTACTTGACCATAAGCGGTTTAGAGTATAATTGGAATAAGTAAGGGCTTCAGCCCAGAATGATTGGCTTAAACCAGCATCGTCTAACACACATTTAACCATGGTTTGTAGCAAACCGTTTTTTCTTTCAGATACTCCATTTTGAAAGGGGGAGAAGGGACAAGATTTAAAGTGCAATATTCCTTGTAATTTTAGCCAATTTGAAAATTCATTGGATAAAAATTCCGACCGTCTGTCGGTCATTATTTGTTTAATTTTAATATTATGTTGGTTTTCATCCTTTTTAAAGAATTCCTTAAATTTTTTGAAAACTTCACTTTTATGATTAAGGGTGTATACAAACCCAAATCTACTGTAGTCATCGACTATGGTTAGAAAGTATCTTTTCCTATATTTAATTGAAGGTTTCATTGGGCCTACTACTTCCATATGAACTAGCTGAAAAATTGAGTGTGTAGTGTGAGTGGCTTTCTTGGGTTTAGGTTTATTTTTGAGTTTGGATGAATTGCACACGGAGTATTCCAAATAATTTTTACAATTTTTTATTTTTAAATCTTCGGTACATTCTAACATTTTCCGTACGACAGGAAAACTTGCGTGTCCTAGCTTTCTGTGGAGTAAATGGCTACAGTTGTCGTGTATAGGTTTTCCATTGTGTAAATTTTCAGATATATTAGTATCAGCAGTGGGTATATTATTATTACCCCCTTCATGACTATCTGGCTTTGCCTCTTTGTTTTTTAATTGATAGTTTGTGTAGATTAATTCGTTATTTTGTGGTAGTAGATATGTTAGTCCTTCATTTGTGAATAGTTTGCCAATGTTTCTGTTGTTTTTAGTCATGAATACTTTTCCACCTTTGAATGTGGTCTCTACTTCATTTTCTATGCTTAATTTTAGAGTTGCCAATATATTATTTGGAATTTCGGGTATAAATAGCACCCCCTCTATTTTTCCTATACCTTTTATATGCGTGTCACCTATTCCTCTTACTAGGACTTCATTTTGGTTTGCTACTTTTATGTAATATTCCTTTTCAGTGAAGTTGTTTAATATTTTTCTATTGTGAGTTGTGTGACATGTGGCTCCAGAATCAATGAGCCAAGTGTTGTGTGAATCTGATGTTAATGTATCACTGTCTCTTATTCTATATAGTGATCCTTTTTTGTTTTCCCTAGGGTTGTTTCTGCGTTTATATCTGTAGTCAGGGGAAGTTCTATCTAAGAAATGTATTCTCCTATCTTTGTGATGATATGTATCACTGTATCCTGCCTTCTTGGGGCAGTCTCTTTTTTGATGTCTTTCAGATCCACATATTGAGCATTCATGTGGGTATCTGTCTCTGACTCTAAAATCTGTCCTTTTTTGATTTCTACCTTTCCTTTGTTGTGCATATCGTTCCTTTCTAAGTCTGTCTTCAGCAATAAGTTTATTGGTAAGGTTTTCTAAGGTAATTTGTTCTAAACTTAAGTTATCAATTAAAGTAATATAGTTATCCCAGCTGTGGTCTAATGAATTGATTATAATGCTTTTCATAGTGTTATCAGAAATATTTTCCCCCCTTTGGATGAGATCTGATCTGGTTGCATTCAGATTCAGGATATGTTCACTCATAGATGTATCATGTTTTAGTCTGGCAGAATAGAAATCTCTTGAAATTTTAGTGGTTGTGGCTACGCTTTTGCTATAAAACAAATTAAATAATTTTTGGTATGTTTCAGATACGGTTAGATTATGTTCAATACTAGGAAGTATACTTGGGGAAATAGAAGCAATTAATATATAATAAGCCTTATGATGGAGGCAGTCTATTTCATAAGTCCAGGATTTGTCTGGTGGATTATCAATAAAAAATAAAACATTTTCTTTCAAATATGTAATTTGTAAACACTGGCTCCATTCCATTAAGTTGCTTCCGTCTAATTTTAATTTTATAAAGTCTGAAGATAGTGTCCCTGAGTGTTGTGAGGTGTTATTTATGTTCAGGAGCTGTCCATGGTTTAAGACCTTAGCGTACTCGCAATAAGGCTTAGGTATGGTAGATGCATGTCTGTATTTACTTATCTCTATGTTCTGGTTGGATCTGTGCTGACTTGTATTTATGTCTTCTTCTTTTTTCTCTGCAGGTTCATTCTGCGCATGCTCAGTCCTCATTCTTCCCCAGCAGTCGACGAGGGAGGATCCTGTGCCTACAGCTCCCGGGATGAAGTCCCAGTCGGCCTTCTGTTCTTCGGCTTTGTTTCCGGAGGGCCTCTGGTGACTGAAGAATGCCCGGGATGCTGTCCTGCTCGTTGGGAAGTTTCTGAAGTCGCGGCGATCGAAGAAAAAGCCACCGGAGGCTTGTCGGCCATTTTCTTCAAAGCGGTCAGGAAGAGGAGCTCGAAGCGGGCCGTCATTGGCGATGAAGCTGGGTCGCTCAGCAAGGTGTTCTTCGGCAGGTAAGTATGGTTGCCAGTGCGTCTTTTCTTGGGTGACTAGGTCTTATTTTAGACAGTTTATTTCTTTTTGACTTTTGGTAGGTGTTAGTTTAGAATTTTCTTTTTCATTTTCTGATTGTTTGTTTGGTATTTTTAGTTTAGTCCCGAATGCTGCAGTTAACACCTGTATAGCATTATCTATTTCAAGTTCAGTAGGTTGAGTGTTGTATTGTTTAAATAGTTGTTTTTTATTTATTTCTGGACTCGGGTAGGAATCTTCTTGGTAGGTTTTGTTTCCCGCTTTGTAGTTTAAAATTTGGGATTCATTTAGTGATTGGTTGGCCATTTTGGGAGTATTAGATAGATAAGATGGCCGCCATGAAAAAGGCGGGAAACTTTCACCATCTTCAGTGTCGTTTTTAAAGTCAGGAGTTGACTTTCTTACCTTTGATTTTTCTTGTTTGTTATGTTTGTTATCTGCTGCTGTTCCGTGGTTGTTTATCATGCTGCGGATTTTCACAAGCAGATTTGATTCAACTGTAGTTGTTTCTATTAATTCTAGTATTTTTCTTTTTACTTCACCTTCTTTGTTTGAGGTTGAGGGGGTGTCTTCTGCTCCAGCTAGTAGTTGTTTGTTTTGTGTTAACAGTTCATTTTCTTGTAATTGTATGTGTTTCTTCATGTCTTCAATTAGTGTGTTTTTGTCAGGAGTCAGCTGGGCTGCCATTCTTTTTGTTATATATCTAGTGGCAGGTCTTCTTTTGTCTTTTTGTGATTCTTGCATTTTTATGTTTGGTTGGGCCTACCAAACCATCCTCTTGCTACCAATTTGTTACTAGTTTAATTTTTCTGGTCAGGCCCAATATAAGAGACTGAAGCCTTTCTTATAATAAAGGTATTTATTTCTTGTCTTCCTCAGGAATACATTTGGACAGCCAAGGTTCTGACAGGAGCAAAAGCTTATATACAGAGGAGGCGGGGCAAAAGGTAAGTAGGGACCAATGGCAAGGAACATAATGACATCACATAATAACATATATACAAATACACATATTTACAGAGAACAAGTTAGGTATTTTCAACTGTAACACAAGTACATTAATTTCATTCTGCAGTATATAGGAAAAGTGTTGTAATTTTTCTTGTAAAAATCCAAGATCCAATAATTTCTTAACTCCTAGTCTCCGTTATCCCTCAATTAAATTTCACAAGTGTTTAATCTGCAACAGAAACTTACATTAAATACTCATAAGGAATTCAGGAAAAGAATTGTATTTGTTTATTCATTTATTTATATCCCACCTTTATTATTTTCACAAATAACTCAAGGCACTGAAGATATCCAACACACCTTCCTGCTCCTATTTTCCCCACAATCACAGCCCAGTGCATGATTTGGGCTGAGCGAGAGTGACTGGCCCAAGGCCACCCAGCTATGTTTCAAAGCTGAGGTGGGATATGAATTTATGATCTCTAGCTTTCTAGCCTTGTGCCTTAACCACTGCACTTCTGTATCTGCAAAAAAAATACTTAGTAGAACAAGGCTCATATTAACCTACCAAATTACTGGGTCCTCTTTATAAGAAGATTGATGAGAGCACAATGTTGTTCAGCCTTGTTAAAACCACCCTGTCAGAGTTTGTTGCAGCAATCAAATCCAGTATGTACACACAAGTAACTGATTCAGCAGGATTCATTAACTTCTCTTTATATGTAATATAACACATGAAATAAATATACAATACCAAAAACGGGTTTTCCAACATCGTAGCAAGTACAAGTAAACACAGGCAGAGGAGAGAAGAGTTTCAGTTTCAATTCAGCAGACAGAGAAGACCAGACTTGTTTCAGTTTTCAGAGCTGAGCACAGAGGCTAGGCTCTAAAACTGTTTCAGTCACCAATCAGCTCCCATTGGCTGACTTAGTTGCTATGCCTATACAATGGGCCCTACTATTGTTACTGAGCCCTATTCCAGTTCATGAATATTCTGACACACCCTTCCTCAGTATGTCTTCATTTCTGCAGCCTGTGAAATTTAGTTCTAACTTGCTCGCTGAATTTATTTCATGGTTAGCCCATTTAGTTCCAATTGCTAGTTTCACTCAAGAGATCCCAAGTCCTGGATCACTAGTCACGGAGGTCCCTGTACTTTGAGAATAGATCCCTTTTAGAAAATTTGCTTGAATGCAGAGGAGGATGGAGCCATGTACATTCCTGTTTTTTGCCCACTTTGATTTCATGCTGTAGACGGCTAGTGCTACTGAATTCATGTGGAAAGGAGCTGAATCTAATTCCAAAACTGGATAGATATTTTTTGTAGGGAGTTCGTTTTGAGGACTTTGTCTACTTAAACTATTATGCTATCATTAGAATGCACACAATGCTTTTGTGGATAATGTAAAACCCAAACAACTTGAATTGACTCTCAGTATTTAGGAAGTGAATTGTGTTGACCTAGAAACACTCTTAAGAGTACTTTTTAAGAATAGTTTCTTTTAATTTAATGGCATTCAAAAATCGGTCTTTTATTTGTAGATACCTAAAACAATTACATTTGATCTGGCATAAGAGTGATACTTCATTTAGAGCAAAAAATCCTTGTAATAGCAATAGCAATAGCACTTAGACTTACTAATATATACTGCTTCACAGTGCTTTACAGCCCTCTCTACAGAGTCAGCATATTGCCCCCAACAATCTGGGTCCTCATTTTACTGACCTAGGGAGGGTGGAAGGCTAAATCAACCTTGAGCCTGATGAGATTCAAACTGCCAAATTGCAGGCAGCCGGCAGTCAGCAGAAGTAGCCTGCAGTACTTCACTCTAACCACTGTGCCACCATTATCATGTGTCAAAAATCATTGTCATGGGGGAATTGTATACATCAATTTATTTTTTGAAAGAGAGCTACTCTTATAATACTATATATATATGTGGCCAGTATACACACAGAGAGAGACATACAAACACACATGATGAGCACTCCTATATGAGCAAACATCAATTCTTGCTAGATCTTTTCTTTGCCTTTTTTATTCCTCTGGGCAATCTAGAGTTTATCGGAACTCTCCAGAATAATTCTAGAGAGAGACAGCAGAAATTAAGGACAGGAAAAGTTTGTTCTATTGATATACTGGACTACAGACCAGTATTACATTCATTATAAAATTTATGCCTTTCACTGTAACCAACAAAGGATTTTAGAGATGCTTGAAAAAATATAATTCCTCATGATTGCAAACAACATTAAGAAATACATATTTATATCATAAAAAAATATTTCCTGAAATTTTCAAAGGAATTTAATAAATAATGTATGGAACACTTCTTATTTTCCTCAAACTTATTCCAAATTAATGGACAACTTGTCCCAAATGGCAAGCTACATAAGGGAGGCAGAGCTACAATGAAAATGGACCAGCAGTTTCCCCACTGAGTTCCCTATGAAATTTTATTTGTTCTATCCATTTTTATGAATACGCCACATAAAATTCTTTATGATATTTCCATTCAAATTCAACAACTGAACTACTATGGCTTAAAAATAAGTTAGCTAAGATGCCATTGAAGAAAAAGAACTTGGATTTAGTAACTACCCAGCATATTAAAGACAACTATATTGAAGATCTTGCAGATCATTGGCAAAAGCGAATCTTTATATTTGTATCGATAAAGGGCTTAAGAGGTTATTTTGATAAGAATAGGCAATGAGCTAATACAAATGTAAGGGGAAATGTTGAATGTTAGAACAAACTTCCTAAGAGTAGGAGCAGTTCAACAGCAGAACCAATTAACTAGATAGATGGTGAGTTTCCCTTCACAGGATGTGTTCAAGCAAAAGGCTAAGCAGCCATGTGTGAGGGATGCTTTAATTTAAATTAATGCACTGAGCAGGATTTGGTGGATATACCTTCTGGTACTCTGATTCTATGAAATGAGCTGAATTCTGGAGCAGCTTCAAAACTTCCAGACAAGTCCACACTAAACACACTATTAATGCAATTAATGCAATTTTAGAATTATGGCTAGCTGTGTTCTGTAATCTTATATTTAAGATCTGGGAAATAAGAATCAGTTTGTTTCCTTGGTCCCTTAAAATATTTTTTTTGGGGGTGGGGTGTTAAAAAGTATCTTGCTTGCTTCAGTGGATAATAGATTTAAAAAGTCAGACAGAAAGAATACATTATGTGGGATCTCTCACCACTGCCATGGTATTTTGAAAATATGAATATTGGTAATTTCGAACTGAATTAGTTTCATTCATCAAATTCTGACAGCTAGGAGTAAATTGGTGATACTAAGGGATCACTTTTCTTCCCCCTGACTTTAGTCCTGATCAGATTAAAGTCCTGTTGATAGATGCAACCTGATTTGGATTTAGATGTACAACCTGTACTGGCCAGGATTGCACTAAGGTGAAACATCACAGTAAATGCTTGGGAATGTTCATTATTGTGTCACTCTTTTTCAATGTACAGGTGGGATTAGTCACAACGAGTAACTTTTCAGTTTAGCTGGTTCTTCACTTAGTTGTTCATATCCTATTAGCTTGCACATTCGTTTATTATCTTGCAGGTGCGTATGCACAGGTGCAGACTGTGGCACCTACATTTGTATTGGGCCCTAGGAAATTTGATAATATTATACTGATCAAAATTACATTGGCTGCTTGTTTCTGATCCTGGTGTTAATTTCTGAAAGCATAAAGAGTTTGGAATCCATTTATTGTAAATATAATATTCTATTCCTTCTCTCTGTTTTGGTCATTTTATCCATTGGCAGAGTTCTTACTTGAGGCACAAATAACTACACTCAAGTTATCCTACTTTGGACCCATTATGTGAAGATTTATCTCTTTGGAGAAGTCTTTAATGCTGGGAGAGGTGAAAGGAAAGACAAGAAAAGGACAACCAGCAGCAAGGTGGATAGGTTCAGTGTAAGCCCTTCAAGGTAGACCAGATAAGAAGCACAGCTATGATTACCTACCCTATCTTTAGTGTAATCTTATATTAATAGCATCTTGTAAGTCTAAAAGTATGGTATTTCCACCTCTTTTCCTTTTACTTTCTAGGAAAATAGGGAGGGGCCCCTTTCAACTTCTTTCTGTGGACTGAGCTATATTTCATATGGTAGTTGTCTAATCTGTAGCCCTTCCTCTTGTCTTCCAAGGTGTTCCTCAGATACTAAATTACAATGGCAATGAGCATATTCATTAGAAGATCTGGAGGACCAAGTTAAGGACAGATTGTCATGTAAAAAAGCTTTCTGTTTAGCTGCTAAGAATTAATACCAACCTGATGACACATAATCAAAGTACCCTCTACAAATACATTGATCATGTGTGATTCAAATAGGTTTAAGTTAACAGTCTGCTTACTTGGAAATCTGTGGCTATTTTCAATTCAAGCACACCCACATATTGATTAACCAATACAAACAAAGATTATATTACACGCAGTTGTGTTCTACCAACTTAAATACTTCACTCAACCCAATTTTCTGTATTGTCACTAAATCTGCTCAACAATTTGCAGGACCTTTACAGTTGAAAGCTGACTAGATAAATGCATATAGGGAAGGCAAGGAAGACATCTCATCCCGGAAAATATAATCTGACATATAATGTACCTCTACATTATGTTTATGGGATATTAATTTTGATTAAACTAAATGTAACTAAGTTTAATTTGGAATAGATATTTTATATTTTAAATGGTAGTGCACCTTGAATATCACAGATTTTTGCCATACACAATGGAAAAGCAACAGGTTAACTAGATGTATCTCGGAAGAATCCTCTCAAATCATCAAGTCTGACTAGATGCAGGAAAGCAATCTATTGAGAAGATCCTTTTTCACAGTTATGAGCTGTTGAGTTTCCTTATTTTAATCATGTAGTATACGGATTAGAATAATTAGCATACTGCATTTTGACAACATCCAAGGATAGAGAAAAGACAAGTGATTTCAATATATATATATATATATATATATATATATATATGTATGTATGTATGTATGTATGTATATATGTATGTATGTATGTATGTATATAAAATTTCCTCTAGCTAGGTTTTTCCTACGTAACCAAGGTTTTTCTGCAGCCCTAGCTCAGTAGAATCACATCCACTCGATTCTGGGCTTTTTTCTTTCTGGCAGCCAGTAAATTCTTGCTGCCAGGTGAGAGACTTATATAGATCTATTTCTGGCTCGTTTGCTGTCATCAGTAGGCCACACCCATATCTTATGTATCCTCCCTGTAAAGGTACAATATCTATTTTCTTATTTCGTCGTAGGATTTATGTGTGTTTTTCCTCTAGCCAGGTTTTTCCTACGTAACCAAGGTTTTTCTGCAGCCCTTTCTGCCAGCAAGAACTTGCTGGCTACCAGAAAGAAAAAAGCCCAATGATAACTACTAGTTCATATAGGAACAAAATCTGAAGTAGCTACTTTTCACTTTTAAAGCTGCCTTATTGACATGCTTTGCATTTCTTTGCTAACCACAAAGCTGTCTCAATATACAGTTCACTCACTGTTCTCCTTACCTATATTTGTGATTGAATGTCTTTATCTTCACTCCATTTTGTTAGCATTTAACCACCATTGTCATTATCACCAGATACAATAAAACCTCACTAGAGCTAGATGTATTTTATTGGATTGTATAAATACTTTGCAGGATGTTACATCACAGCTGGCATTACCGGAGCTGTCCAGCTTCTACCATGTTTTTAATTTTTCAGATATCATAAATCATTTAAAACCACAAAGAATAATTTATTCCATAGTGAATATAATCTTTCCAACTATATACATATGAATAAGCTTCCATGCAATCAATACATTTTTAAAAACTTATCTTTACAGTGAGTTAAGCTCATTATGTATTGTTTTATTAATGTGTATTTTTCACTTTACAGGAATGCTATATTTACAAAGTCTCTAATTTAGAAATTGCTAATGTTTCCTTGCTAGTCTTGCAACTTGACAGATTGTTCAGTTTCTTTTCTACAGAGTTGTAAGACGAATCTAGTTAACATCACAATAAAATTGAATGTTTTGACAAGAAGCAGAATATAGGAACCCTAGAGATACAATAACAGTATCACAGGAGGCCAGGAGAAAAAAAACAAAACAACCCTAGTTACATTGTTATAGCTTTTTACACAAATTCAAATTGATATATCAAAGTATGTATCTTTCACAAATCAAATTTTAAAAAAAAAAAACAGAATGCCAGGAGAGATTCACAAAATCATCTGAATTTTTTTTAAATGTATCCCATATAAGGGATAATAAGAAAATTAAACATATATTATAAATTACTCTGGCTTTTCATCTTGTCCTTATTATTCAAAACTAATTTTGGAAGAAGTTTTGGAAGAGGTTCTTAAGTGCTTAGAATAGATAATCATTTTAGTTTATTTTAGAGAGTAAAAATTTGCTATTGGTAGTGTGGTACATTAATAAGGTATCACAAGTTCCTGGAGAAATTCATTTCTGGAATATACATACATACATACATACATACATACATACATACATACATACATACATGTGTGTGTGTATGTATGTATGTATGTATGTGTATGTGTGTGTGTGTGTGTGTGTGTGTGTGTGTGTGTGTGTGTGTGTGATGGATTAGCGAACTTCAGGCATTAAAATCACATTTTAAAGTTTGAAAACATTTAGTAGGTACACTCACAAAATCACTGCTTTTTATTTATTAATATCAAGCGTAGAAACCACCTATTTCACTCACAGAGAGGAAATTTGCTTTTACATAAAACTGGATGTGATCAATTACAAAACACAAATTCAACTATCTTCCAGGATACTGTCTACTATCCTAAATAGGCTTGGGAGAGGGGGGTGGTATTTTTGCAAATACCTAGTATAATAGACCTACCTATTTAATTATTTTAAAGAAATCTTTAGAAAAACCAATGAGTCTAATAGCAATCAGTCAGACATCTACAAACACCCTGATATCAACCTGCATCACAATGTCTCTACATGATATTGCTGGCTGACCTTCTCTAATGAAGAAAACTGTCTTCTGGAAGTCTGTTAGGATTCAGCTATATTTGGATGATCATAGATGCATTTAAGTTAGGACATTGGAACACATAACCAATTTCTTCTTTCTAAATCTTTCTAAACTGCAATGGCATTAAGTCATATTTCTTTCTTTCTTTCCCTCACCCCCTCTCCCCCTCTCCCCCTCTCCCCCTCCCTCCCTCCCTCCCTCCCTCCCTCCCTCTCTCTCTCTCTCTCTCTCTCTCTCTCTCGTCTGTCTTCAATTGCCAACTTCCTTTCACATCAAAATTAGGAAACTATAGTTATCTCAACTGGCTTCATATTGATTTTATCCATTGATACTGCCTCTTTTAAACTGGCCAATGTGGAATATACCCCTAATTGATTTTGGTATCTTTAAGGGGCTTTCTTATACTATCCCTGTCCTTGCTAGCGAAACCCCAAACATTCATGCTGCAGAGTTCACAAGCCACTGCTCTTATCTATCTTTACCCATTTTTTTTTAAAAAAATCAAATTTAGCGGTGCTGTACTCATGACCTCACCTTATCAGAGTGCATTTGCTCCAGATCTCTTGTGCTCTTTATTAGCACCTTGGAATAAACTCATCCCAAATTGGTGCTTGCAGAAGCATGTGATCTAACTGAGATACAGAAACTGTTACCGTTTATTGGAAGGGGGCATGATAACAATTCACATGGAGAAAGCTTATCAGTTAAGTTGATAGAAAAGAGAAATTCTCTTGGGCTTTGACTGTAAGAGCAGAATGCAGACCTCCACAATGGATGCTATTACAACTTTGGAAAGAAGAAGAAGAAAACTTGATTTCATTTAGTTTCCATTTAAAACAACTACCCAGAGCTACAGAAATAAAGTAGGCTGAAAATGGGATCATTAAAAGCAAGGTCACAGCACAACCGTGCCCAGTAGTGCTATAACTTTTCAAGTTTCTTAGTTTGCTAATGTAAAATGGTCTATTTATTCCATAACTGATTGTGCTCAGATTTCCCCACCCCCCTTTACTTATTTAGTTTTTAAAAATCCTGCAGCTGCAAAACTCTTGTTGGTTGGGAAGACGGAACCATATAAATAACTATAGACAACAAATAAAGAAACAAAAACAGCTTTTAAATCTGAGCATGAAAAAAAGCCAAATATGATCTAGCAGGTGAAACTGAGGCAATGCTTCTCAAAAAAGTGTGAATTCAGAATTTAAAGCCCTGAGGAGACGAATTTATACTGTGGACATATCAGACCCTCTGTTGTTGCTGCCTTATCTGAGTGAACAGCTGGAGATGTATATTATATCAATAGGTTTCAAAGATAAACAGTGGTTTTAGTTTTTTTTTAGTTTTGAAAGAGTTTGAAAAGCTTGAAATGAAAATCTTGGCTTACTGATATTTACTAAGAGTCAAAAATGTAGTTTTAAGGTGGTAGCAAAAGGAAATTTGAGGGAATTTCTTTTACCTGGAATTCCTCACTTTATGGAACTGTAACTTCCATGATAAAATGTTCTAGCCCTGTGATAGCGAACTTATGGCACGTGTGCCACAGGTGGCATGCGTAGCCATATTAGAAGGCATGTAAGCTCAGCTGATTTTCTGGCCTTCTGGGCCCACTGGAAGTAAGGAAACAAGCTGTTTCCTGCCTTTGGAGGGCCTTGGGGCGCTCGTGGTGGGGAAGGCCCATTTTTCTCTCTCCTCAGGCTCCAGAGCCTTTCTAGGAGTTGGGGAGGGCAAAAATGGCCTTCTTGTCGTCGTCCCCGGAGGCCATCCAGAGGCAGGAAATGGGCCATTACCGGAAGTTGGCAAACGGCCGATTTCCTGCCTCTGGAGGGCCTCCGGTGGGGTGGGGAGGAGGCCATTTTCACCCTCCCCAAGCTCCTAGCAAGGCTCTGGAGCTTGGAGAGTGAGAAAAACAGGCCATTGCATGCCAGGAGGGGGGGTCGCATGCTCATGTGCAGGGACGGGGCACACACGTGACCTCCCCCCTGCTCCTGGCAAAAGGGTTTGCCATCACTGTTCTAGCATCTTTCAAATCAAAACATTATGGATCAGTGGACTTCCGGTGGCACCGCAGGCGCCGAGGACACTCTTTTCTTGAGCGCCAGCTCCGCAATCATGTAAAGCCGCTAGAACAGTGCAAATCAGCTGTCTAGCAGCTTGGAATCTTTCTCCCCGGGAAAAGGTGAGGAAGAGAGCAGACGGGCGTAGGTAGAGCTTCCCAAAGAGCCCCAGGAACAATTCTGGGGCTCGAAGGGTGAGAGCTCCCTGGAAGCCTGACAGAGCTCCGGATCTGGGACGTTTCTGCTTTAAGCAGAAGAAGATGGCACGACCACCCCTGAAAACAACGCTTGGAATAAACATCATTCGGAAGCAGGCTGAGCAAACTCAGGAGGGATCAGATTTGCAAGTACTGAACTTTAACTCCAAATGTGTATTACTTCCTTCTGACTCATTAAGGGGAGAAAGTGAAACCAAGATGGTGATTGAGTTTTAATGGGGCGTGAAAGTGAAAGTTAAAAAGGAAAGTTTTGTTTAGCACTGGTAGCCCTTGTTCAAAATTAGAGATTTTTGCTTTAAAAAAAAAAGAAGATTAAAGGCTAAAAAGACTACAGCAGTGATTTTTATTTTTATTTTTTTAAAAAAGATTGATATTATTTAAAGACTGGGAATTTTTGGATTTGGTGGATTTACTGTTCTGGCTGCTGAATAAATTCAAATTGGAAACTAAAAATGGCTTCAAAACAAATAAAGACTATTGTCCCCAAAAGTGCTGGGAGCTTGCCAGGTCAAACATCCAAATTGCAATCTCTCTCTGTTCCAATGGAACCACCAATATTAACACTTGAAATGTTGTAGGAAGCCCTTAAAACACAAGCCTCTGTTACAGAAAAAAAAATACTTCGGTGTTTGAGGATAAAATTCGAGATGTTGCTGAGGAGATTGTTCAAATTAAAGAGATTATTCAAAAACGAAATCAAGAAATTAGAGAAAATATTATCATGGCAGTTCAAGGTCTGGCAGGCCATATTGAAGCAATAGATAAAAAAGTGGAAGAAATTAAGCAGTCTAATGAGAACTTGGAAAATAAAATGGGAGAGGTCCAGAATAAGATGGAAAGAGCAGAGGTAATGATAATGATACAATATAGCGATATGGAATTTGCTTTGAGAATAAGAGGCCTCAAAGAAAATAAGCAAAATAATTTGAGAGAGATCTTTTCAGAAGCATTTGCACAGATAATGGGAGATCAAAAAGCGAATCTTGAATCGCAAATTGACAAAATTTATCATGTCAATTCATGGGTTGCCAGACAGAAACATCTACCAAGAGACATTGTAGTTTATTTTACAACAAGGAGAATACGTAATGAAATCCTACAAGTCACTTTTAAAAATAAACTTCAAGTGCAGGGGCAGGAGTGTCAGGGCATCAATTAATCCCATGTTTGGCTCTGGGACTAATGACCCTGGTTTAGAGGAGATGGATCGTGGCTTATTCCAAGTTGCAATATTCTGCTAAAGAAAAACGCAAAGGAAAGTTTCTAATAAAACTCATTTATTTGTTATAAAGAAAATAAAACACCTCACTAACTAAGAAAAATAAATTGTTACATTTTGGCAAGCGAGATCTCCTGCCGGTCCAGCCGGACCTCTGGCAAGAGAACAAAGGAAAAAGATGTGGGAAGCAAGTGAAGGAATGCGGACATGCGTAGTAAAGTACTGATAAGGAACTTGGCAAACTACAGTAAGTCTATTAGTCCAAAAATAGTGAAGCTCAGCTGGGAAATAAAAAAACGCTGTGACATTCCCCTTCTTTTCCCAGTTGAGCGAATATCAGTACATCATCAAACAAGGCACATCTTCTTACGCAGATACTCGTGTTGAGCTGCTGGAAGTGGTTTGTTGAGAATATCAGCAATTTGATCATGTGTAGATACATATTGCATTTTGACAAAACCTTTTTTCACTAAATGTTTTATATTTTGATAACGAATGTCAATGTGTCTGGACCTAGAACCTGTGAAATGAGATTCAGAAATATAAACCACCGATTCATTGTCTTCCATCACGGTGATCGGTCGGATCGGGTGTGTCCAGATATCTGTGACTAAAGCATCAAACCAAGTTAGAGAATTACATGCATCTGAAACACAAGCATATTCAGCTTCAGTAGATGAACAAGAAACAAAATTCTGTTTACGTACTTGCCAATAAACAGGACATCCATTTAAGAACATTATATAACCTGAAGTACTTTTACGTGATTTCTTATCACTTGCCCAATCAGAATCTGCATAACAACATAATTCTGCATAATCAGTATGCGTTGGTTCTAACAATAACTTCAAATGTTTGGTGTATTTTAGGTATCTCAATAATTTCTTAATACATGTCCAATGAAACTGTTTTGCCTTACCTACATGTCGAGACAAAAGATTAACACTAAGTGCAATGTCGGGTCTGGTCCAACTACTAATGTACAATAGTGACCCAATGACTGAACGATAAAGTGTTTGATCCTCGAACTCAGGACTTGCTTCTTGTGTCAAGATGTGAAAATCTGTTTGCATGGGTGTCTTTGTTGTGTTAGCATCTTTCATGTTGCAATGATGCAAAATTTGTTCAATTTTATCTTCTTGTGAAAGACTAAACCCCTTCTGTGTTTTTTCAATCTGAACACCTAAATAAGTGCTAATGTGACCTAATGATTTCAATGTGAAGTATCTCTGCAAAGCTTTGGCAAAAATTTCACTCATTTGCTTATTTGGACCAATATAAACAATATCATCAACATAAACAAGAACTATCTCATATGCATTGTTAGATCTTTTTGTGAACACGCACTCATCAGTTTCGGACTTAATAAAGCCCATTGAATTTAGTTTGTCAGTAAGACATAAGTACCACATTAAACCAGATTGTTTCAGACCATAAAGACTTTTGTTTAGGAACCAGGTATCCCCTTCTTGCTGTCGGAATCCTGGAGGACTTCTCACGTAGATCTCTTCATCTAGGTCTGCATGTAGATAAGCCGTGTCAACATCAAACTGGAAAACTTCTAAACCAAGGATAGTTGCAGTTGCTAAAGCAATTTTTACACTCTCAGTTCTGACTGTCGGTGAGTAGGTATTTGTGTAGTCCTCAGGATAACGTTGAGCGAAACCCTGAGCTACAAGTCTGGCTTTGTACAATGACTCACCATTTGGTTTCTTTTTGATTCTGTAGACCCATCGAGTGCCAATGACCTTTTTGTTTGCTGGAGGTTTTGCAGGTGTAAATACTTTAAGTTTCTTTAGACTGTCCATTTCAACCTGCATTGCTTCATACCATTTGTCTTGCTCTGAATCAGGGAGCTGCTTGATTTGTGTGAAATTATCAGGTGGAAGTGTAACATTGCAAATCAAAGGCAAGGGTGCTTTTGTCAGTTGCCAAGAATATCGTTGTGGAGGGATTCCTTTTGTGGCCCTCTTGGAACGTCTCGGAACAACTGTCCAATCTTCTTCTTCTTTGTCCTCGTCCTCACTTTCGTCGCTAGCATCAGCATCCGCGGCTTGCGAAGACGGAACATCGGGTTGAGAAGGATCAGTGGAATCTTGATCATCAATCTGCGTAGCATCAGCAGTATCATCTCTGGGAAAATAAACTCCAGGATCATTGGAATGAATCCTGGACCAGTCAATATCTTCCTCAAAATTAGCAGATTGGGAAATCACAATTGCATGTTTAGAGTCAATAAATTTGCTCCATTTTGAGTTATCATCAATACCCATAAATCTCAGTCTCTTTGCTGCTGGACCTCCTTTTCTTCTTTGAGCTAAGGGAATGTTCACCATAGCGTATGAACCAAAAATATGGATGTTTTTAAGATCGGGCTTGTAGCCATATAACATGAAGAAAGGAGTCTGATTTGTTACACTGCTCCAAGTACGGTTTACAATGTAATTTGCATACTTGATAGCTTCACCCCAGTATATCATATCAAGGTTGGCGTCTTCTAGGAGACAACACATCATGGTTTGCAGTACCTCTCCATTGTGAGCTGATGTGTCAGGGGCCGACGTCTGATGAATAATTCTATTCTTACGCATCCAGTCCTCGAAACGCTGAGACATGAATTCGGCACCACGATCACTCTGGATTCTGGCGATGCGAACTTGGTGTTGGGTAGAAACAAGGGTTGCAAAGTCTTTAAAGATCTGAAAAGTCTCTGATTTTCCTTTCATAGGATATACATATCCATATCTAGAGTAATTATCAACAATTGTTAGGAAATATTTTCTACCACCAAATGATGGTGGGAATGGACCAACTATGTCAATGTGAACCAAATCAAAAATGCGTGTTGACAGGCGTGTAGCGCGTTTGGGAATGGCTGCTGCTTTGGATTTGGCCTTTTTGCAGACAGCACAATCCAGAAACACCTTACACCCCTTTAGATCCAAACCTTTTGCGAACTCCGGCATCTTCCTAAGAACACGGAAACTGGCATGCCCCAATCTTCTATGCCATTTGTGGATACACCTGGAATGCAAAGGTTTACCTGTTAGTGAATTCTCAACATTAACATTTTTATGCGGAACCTCAGGCTTGCTCTGAGCAACCTGTTTACCAATTCTATTTTTGTTGGCTTTAGGAGCCTTAGGAATAGCAACAGGATCTCTCACTGGAGCATCTCTCTCTGGGCCTGTGCCTTCCCTTTTTGGAGTTTGCATACTTGCCTGTGTTTGTGTTTTAGGCTTTGGCTTTAAGTAATAAACACCACCAATTAATATGGTTTCAGCAACAATATCTCCATCTTTAACTATGTAACTTGCTTTTTCAAGGTGGTGAACTTGGAACTTTAACATTCTAGACAAGTGACACTGACTAAGCAAATTACTGGTTGCTGTTGGTATGTAATAAACATCAGGAATGAATGCATCGAGCTCTTCAACATAAACAGTTCCTTTTCCTTTGACCTGACAAGGATGATTGGAAAAAGAATAAAGTTCACGTAGTTCAGGTTCAGGTTCATGCATCTCTGTGAAAAGTTCCTTTCTGTAGGTAACATGCAATGCTGCACCACTGTCCAAAGTCCACAGGAGTCGTCTGTCGTACTCTGGTTGAGGTTGTGGATCATTGGTTAAAGCCAATGTGGCGAGTGGAGTTTGTGGATCACGCCGGGGACCACGACGACCTTGTCTTCCGCCTCTGCCTCTGCCTCTGGAATCTGTTCCTCTGGGCTGGTATGTGACGGGAGCTGGAACTCGTTGGGGACAATCCCGGGTGGCATGTCCCACACGGTTGCAGGTGTTGCATCTTGGCATCCTTGGAGCGTAGGTCCTTCCTCGGAAGGGGCGCCTAGCTGGAGCTCTTGATGCGGGTGGTCCTCTCAAGTGTGGTGTGGCCAACATGAATGCCTCTTCTTCAATTAAAAGTCTACAGACATTGTCCACTGTGCGTTGAGCAATTGGGACTTGGTTAATTTTTGTAACAGCATCTTTCCATTCATAGTTCAAAGAGTTAATAATGATGCTGATCATTTGAATATCTTCAATGTTATGGCCTCTTTCTCTCAATTCTGTTCTGAGACCTTTCAGTTTGGTCAAATGTCTTCCAATTTGTTCACCAGGTTTCAATCTCGAACCGTGAAGTTCAGACATGAGTAAACATGAAGATTCAATTGAGATAGGCCTGTAGCAATTTTCCAATTCAGCCCAAATTTGACAGGCCGTTGTATTTGGTGGAAAAGTGACCTGCAGTTCAGTATCCATGGACATCAATAATGTTGTGCGAGCCCTTATCTCTAAATCTCGTATTGCAAAATCCCATGGTTGTGCAGGAGGGTTAAATACCATACAGTGCGTGCCTTCTCTAAGAAGCAATAGTGTAATCTCACTGACCCAGGCTTTGTAATTGTGTCCTGACATTTTTAGTTTTGACTCACCAGTTAGTGGAGAGACAGAAAATGCTGGTAAGGAGCCTGCACTTGGTATGCTGGCTGTGCTGGCAGAAATGCCTGTGGTATTTGCTGTGCCTGTTGTGGACCTAAAAATGGTCTTGGTTGTGCCATTGGAGGTGGGCCAGGAGGTGGCCCTATTTGTACTTGTGGCTGGGGCACATTTGCAGGCATTTGTGGCTGCTGTGGCTGATGCACTGGAATCTGCTGTATTCCAGTTGCCATTTGTGCTTGAGCTGCAATATTGGCATGACCTGCTGGAGATGCAGTCATTTGCCTTTGCTTCATAAAGCGTGCCTGTGTTCCATCTAAAAAGGCACCATCACCACCAGGGGGTGTTGGAGTTTGAGCCCGTGGAGACACTTGTGGCATTTCAGCTTGAAACTCTGAGCGAGTTAGAGACAGGTTTGCCAGGGTCTGCTGTAGTAATTTAAAATGTTCATCTAAGCTCCTTTCTCTTTCAGCTTCCTGTAGTAAATTATTTTCGCCAGCAGATGGTGCTGCACCTTTAGCTTCGGGCAGCTTTTCACTTACAAGGAATGATTGCGTGGCAGGTTTATATGTAACTTGATCAGGGAGACTTTCATGTGACGTATGCAGTGCTCTCTGGTCTGATTGGCCTGACACAAAATCCACCAGGGGGAGTGTCTTTGGCTCCGAGGAAGAAGACAAGATGGCCTCTTTTGAAAATTTTAAGTCACGGGACTCTGCCTTTTCTTGTTCAAGCATAAACAAATCTCTTTTAAATTGAGACAGTTCATTTTCATAATATTTTACATGCTCACGATAGGATTTGATGGCCATCTCACGCTGGGTGAGCTCAGGGCTTTGAGAAGAATAATGAATTACTTCTCTCTCTGCGTGGGGGTGAAAAAGCTTTGCCGTAGCAAGAGGCTGGAATCTTGAGGGCGTTACTATCTCCTGTTCTTCTTCCAAAGAGGATAACGCTCTGTGCTTCATTTTTCCTTTTTTCTTCTTTTTCGGCATCTCAGCAATATAATTAGCGTACCTCAGTAGCTAAAAACTAATTGCCTATGCGCTCTTATCAGAAATAACAAAACAAGGAAAAAAGCCATAAATCAACCGTCCGACTGCTACCAGATGTCAGGGCATCAATTAATCCCATGTTTGGCTCTGGGACTAATGACCCTGGTTTAGAGGAGATGGATCGTGGCTTATTCCAAGTTGCAATATTCTGCTAAAGAAAAACGCAAAGGAAAGTTTCTAATAAAACTCATTTATTTGTTATAAAGAAAATAAAACACCTCACTAACTAAGAAAAATAAATTGTTACATTTTAGCAAGCGAGATCTCCTGCCGGTCCAGCCGGACCTCTGGCAAGAGAACAAAGGAAAAAGATGTGGGAAGCAAGTGAAGGAATGCGGACATGCGTAGTAAAGTACTGATAAGGAACTTGGCAAACTACAGTAAGTCTATTAGTCCAAAAATAGTGAAGCTCAGCTGGGAAATAAAAAAACGCTGTGACAAGGAGGTTTTAATACTGAAAGAAATCCCCCCCCCAAAATGTTGAGAGCTAGAAGGGACTATGCCTTTCTGGTGGAAGAACTGAGAAACTGTCAGATACAGTACAGATGGGAAGTTCCAGCTGAACTAGTGGTGAACTATTCAGGAGAAAGATATCATCTTAACTCAGTGTGGAAGGCAAGAGATTTTTACACCAATGTACTAAAGGCTGAATGCCCACAGCCCCCAGAAGCCAGAAGGAAGACGGAAGCAGAGGGGGCAAGAAAGAGGGAGAAGGAAGAATTGTTGGCACAGGCCCAAAAGGGAGCTTTGATTACTCAAGAAGATTTAATATAACCTTTGACTACTGTTCAAGCCTTGGAGATAGAAGAACCTAAGGATCAAAGACAGACCCGAGCGGCAGCCAAGCGTCAAGAAGAATTAAGAGTGCAGCAACTTCAGATGATTCAAGAAACTACAAAAACAGAAGCAGTGGGAGGAGCAAGGCCAAAAAGCAAAATGCATGGAGATTTCCAGCAGATGCTCCATAAGCTTCAGGAGGCCAAGAATGGCAACTAGATTTTTGACTTGGAATGTTAATGGCCTAAATTCACCACAAAAGAGGAGAAAAATGTTTCATTATTTGAAACAGTTTAAAAATGATGTAATCTGTTCACAAGAGACTCATATTAGAAGCAAAGATCAAAAATATTTAATAAATGCAAAGTTAGGCATACATTTTGTTGCATCTGCTCCCGAGAAGAAGAATGGTATAGTTATATACCTAAAAAAGACTTAATTGCCAAATTAATTGAAGCAGATGATCAAGGAAGATTTATAGCAATTGAACTTTTAATAAAAGGAGAAAAAATACTTTTAATTGGAATCTATGCACCGAACCAACAACAGGAAAAATTTTATAAGCTTTTACATTCCAAGTTGCTACAATGGGATTATAAATCATGTATCTTACTGGGCGATTGGAATGAAATTTTGGACACTAAAAAAGATAAGAAGGGGTCCTTGCAGAATACCTCAACGCATGCCAGATTTCCAAAATCATTTTTTGAAATGATGGATGATATGGAGTTGAGAGATATCTGGTGAGAGAGGAATCCTGAAGAAAAAGACTTTACCTTTTTTTCCGATAGACATCAATCTTTCTCTAGGATTGATTTCATATTAATTACTAATGATCTTTTTTCTAGGGTGAAGAAGACGAAGATCTGCTCAAGAGCTTTAATGGATCATAGTCCAGTTTGGATGGAATTAGAGCATGGAATGGAATTTAAGAGGTCTTGGAGGTTAAATGAAAATCTGTTTAGATATGAGGAAAATGTAAAAGAATGTAAAAAAATTATGAAATAATTCTTTATCATAAATATGCATAAGGGTACATCTATGGAAATGGTTTGGGATGCAAGTAAAGCATATATGAGAGGTATTTTGATATATTTGGATAATAAACATAGATGTAAACAGGAAAAAAAAGGAAGGACTTAGATGAGGAAATTTAAAAAAAAGAACAAGCTTTGATATTGAACCCAGCAGACAAGAAAATAAATGAGGCAATTAACTTATTGCGAGGGCAATTTAATATGTTAATGGCAGATCAGGTTGCAACTAATTTGCAATATGCTAAACATAATACTTTTTGCAATGCTAATAAACCAGGGAGAAGGTTAGCATATCTGTTAAGGAAAAAACAAAAGTCACGGACCATAGAAAAATAGAATATAAAGAGGTTTATCAGCAAAATATGATTAAAAAAGCATTTTTAGAATTTTATACGAGGTTGTATGCTGGTAATAAAATTCAAGGTACAGGTATAGATAGATACCTACAGAAAGAGAATATTCCTACAATTACAAAAGAGCAAAGGGAGGGTTTAAATCAACCAATAACGTCTGAGGAGATTATGTTTGCAATTAAGCAGTTGAAAGTGGGTAAAGCTTCTGGGATGGATGGTTTGACAGTTGCTTATTATAAACACTTGCAGTTAGAAATGGTGGGACCACTCAAAGAATTATTTACTAACATACAATCTGGAGGAGATGTAACCCCATCCTGGAGGACAGCTTATATTTCTCTGATTCCAAAGGAGGAGCAAGACCACACCCAGCCAAAAAATTATAGCCCTATATCACTTTTAAATACATATTACAAGATTTTTGCTAAAATATTAGCAAATAGGTTAATGACAGTCATTCAACAAATGATTCATAATGATCAAACTGGTTTTATAAATGGTAGACAAATGAAGAGTAATGTAAGGCAAGTTGTTAACCTATTGGAGTATTTGGGGAAGAACAACCAAATCCCTGCGGTGCTGATATTTCTTGATGCGGAGAAAGCATCTGATCGATTGAATTGGCAATTCTTATTGAAAATAATAGAAAAGATGCAGTTTGGAGAATATTTTACACAATCTATTAAGGCAATATATCAGAAACAAACAGCGCAAATAATAATTAATGGTAATTTAACAGATACTTTTAATATAGAAAAAAGAACAAGACAAGGATGTCCTTTGTCTCCATTATTGTTTATCTTGACCTTGGAATTTTTGTTAAGTAAGATACGTGGGTCGGACAAAATAAATGGAATTAAAATTAGGCAGTATGACTACAGATTACGAGCATTCGCAGATGATTTGGTTGTTACTTTAACCCAACCATTACAGTCGCTTGTAGGTTTAATGGACATAATTAATCAATATGGACAAGTATCTGGTTTTAAAATAAATGCAGGGAAAATGAAGATAATAACTAAAAATATGACTATAAATCAAAAAGATGAATTAGAAAGACTAACAGGATTTGAAATTGTAAAAAAAGTTAAGTATTTAGGGGTCTATATTATGACATCAAATGCGAAATTATTTAAGCATAATTATGATCCGTTGTGGCAAAAAATACAGAGAGAGATGGAAAATTGGAAAAAAATTACAATTATTTTTGTTAGGAAGAATAGCAGCAGTAAAAATGAATGTTTTGTCTAAGTTTTTGTTTCTTTTTAAATGATACCAATACTTTAAAAAGATGAGAATTTGAAGATATGGCAGAATGGTATTAATAACTTTGTCTGGGCAGGGAAGAGACTGAGAATAAAACAAAAAATAATGCAGGATATACGTGAAAGAGGAGGTCTCAAAATGCCCAATTTAAAATTATATTATGAGGCAGCTGTTCTGTCAGCAATTAGTAACTGGATGAATTCAACAGAAGAAAGAATATTGAATATTGAGGGATATGATTTGATTTATGGTTGGCATGCTTATTTATTATAAGATAAGAACGTGGACAAGACTTTTAAAAGTCATATATTAAGAAATGCTTTATTGCATGTCTGGAAGAAGTATCAGTATAAATTAAACGATAAGTTACCAATGTGGGCAATACCCAGACACGCAATAGAGAATATAAGTGTAGAGCAAAAACAAGATGTGATTACTTATAAAGAGCTTCTTAATAAGGAAGAAGGGAAGGGGGGGAGGAGGGATGGGAAAAAATTGTTGTAATACTTTTTAAAACTTTTTAATTAAAAAAAAACATTATGGATCAGCATAATATATGAACCAAATCTGACAGAACTGAGGTTGAAAGTAATAAGGCTGACTTGAGGCTGCCAAGTGAGTTCAATGCAGAAATGAAATTTGAACTCCCTGCTTTGCGATTAGCTCAGTTTTAGGTGACTGTAGCAGCTCTTTCTAAGTTCCAGATAACATTTATTCCTTGAATCATATTTATGAAACTCTATGTATAAAAGTCCCTGCCATAATTTCCTCAAGGGGGATTATTGGTATTGTGCTTCCAGCAATATCCAAAAATAAAAGGAAATTGTCAAGCCATAAAGCATCCAACTTGCAGGTAAATGTAGAAATTTGTATGTAAAGCTATGCCTTAGCAAACGTATTTCATTAGTATGAGACTTTTATTATTTGATGTTTTCAGTTTTGATATAGAATTTAACAGGGCTTCGCGATGGAGCAATAATACCTTTCAATAATACCTGCTTGGACCATAAGAGAAAATAGAAGTTATAATTGGGAGCTATGCTGTGCTCATTTTACTCGAAATTCTGTGGGCCATGCTTGGTTCAAATGTGACATTTTTATAGCAGTGCAGCCTAGCTGGTGAATTGCGAAAGACCAAAGACCTTAAAAAAAACCCCAGCTAAATAGACAAAATTAATGACAAAGGATTGAACATGTCTTTAAGGTTACCTTCTCAAGAAAACTTTCAATTTAGCAAACCAACCAACAAAGCTTCTATTTCATCTTTCAGCCAACTATATATCTTCTCACTTAGACATAAAGCACACAGCATGGTTTACTTCACTTGGCTCTTATGCAAATAGAATGAGTCTAGATGTTCCACCTTTGAATGACACTTGAGAGGAATCTACTTCACACGTTGCAATAAACAATAACTTCTCTTTTAAATGTCAAGTGGCTCAAGTGGCTATACATTATAACAAGCCAGTACAGACGGAGTAACATTGGAAAAATATTTTCCAATTGGCTGTGGATGCTCTATTTTTTTCAACTTTTCCTCATTGCTTTGCTGATTTTGATTTGCTTTTCATTGTTCAGCTGATTACCATAATACTTACTTGCAACTGATTCACTATAGAAATGGATTCACATACCCCAATATCCATCCTCAAATATTGATGTAAAAGATTGCTGATTAACCTTCTTTGTTGACTATTTCCAGGGATTAAGAAGGAGGGGAGCCTGCCAATAAAGGTTAGGTGGTACAATTTCAGGAACTCATCTGAAACTCAACAGCTATGTTGGACAGGTAAAGAATGGATCAGTATGTTTCTTGATCTGCCATTTTGTTCCACAATAATTTTGTTCAATAGGATTGGAGACTTTCAATTAGCTTCATAGATGTATAAGGTGCTCATACTTCATTAGAACTTGATGATTAGATTGATTTTGTTGTTATAGAAATGGCTTAAAATGTTGTAAAATATAAGAAAAAAAGTTGAGGTTGTGTATATATATATATATATATATATATCTCCACTGAAAAAAGTCAGAAGTCATTACTCCCACCCCCATATTTTAACTTCCCTCTTTCTGTCTCTTATTTCTTTACCTTTTGTTTTTTTCCTGTATTTTTTAATCTTATAATGAAATTTAATAGGTAAAAAGCTACTCACACCTGAATCTTGTATCATTGGAGATTCCTACTTTGATGACTGATAGATAGATTGATTATTTTGGCCATAGCAAGGTAGCCTACCATCTTCCTTGTTCTTATTGAGAATGATAAAATCAAAACACAACAGCCATCTTATTATTCATTGTCAGCATGGGGTCAAGCACAATACCAACAAATTTGGTAAGTTTTTTTTTTTATTTCTTGAAAATTTCAGTGATATCTACATTGCTTTAATTTGTTGTGCCTTTTTAAATGTGCACCCCCCTTCTACTCAGATCCTGTGCCCCAAATCATTAAAATCTGTACTGTTTATTTTGCAGCCCAGACAGGATATACCTATTTCTAAAGAACATGAATGAACTCAAACAAAGGCAAACTTTCACAGAAATTGTAATGGTTTATTGAGTTGCATCCTTCATCGCCAGAATGTGATCTTCTGTCATACTCAGTAAATGTTCAATAAGTGGGTTAAGTCAAGAAGAATTTGGAAAAAGTGGACAAATAGATTTGTCTAGGTGAGACAGTGAAGCATCTCTGAATGTTAAATTTATGCATATGTAAAAGAGATAAATAAAAGATTCCCAGAGTGCTTTCTAATCCAGCTCACTTCAAACAACAAACATCCATTTTTTTATCTATTTTTTTTCAGGAACTTCCTTTTTCCTTTATGCTGTTTATATTTTAATAAGGTTGAATTCAGCTCAGATTCCCCAAGCCCTTGAAAACACTGATATCGCAAGGGGAGGGAGCATATATTATTATTTTCAACTGTACAAAGAAAGAAACAGATGAATAAAGAATAATGTAAGGTATCAGAAATCTCCCAAGAGCCATTCCTTTTGGCATTTCCATTTTAATTTCCACAGCTATGATCAGCTGTTGCTGAGTTTCAGAGATAGTTTCTGAACTTTGAGATGGGAATTTAGAACAAAGTGAATATCAAACTTGCTTTGATCCATTCTGCATGGTCAGTATTTTAGGGATATGTTAGAACAAAGCAGCTGGAAGGACCATGGAAGGAGCCAGAAGTAATTCATGGATGTTGGACCTGTTTAAAACTTGCCTAAATGCTACAATCCTTTTCACTTTCTAGAGCAGGGGGTGTCAAACTCATTTTGTCACAGCAGCGTCATGTGATGTATCGGGACTTCCCCCCCTTTGCTAAACTGGATGTGGGTGTGGCCAGCACATGACGCATTTGTCCTATAGGCCGGGAGTTTGACAGCCCTGTTCTAGAGTTTGCTCTTGCTCATCCTGTCTCTAATTATCTCAATATTGACTGAGGTATCACAGCAGGGGCACCTTCCTATGTTTTTCATCATTTACCACAAGTCTTATTTTGGAGAATCATTTTCTGTTCTAGAAAAAAGGTGAAAAAATAAATAAAAAGGCATGGGGGAAAGATCATGCAGATGGAGTGTTGGTTGCTCCTTTAAAATCTCAGAGACATTTACAGAACATGCAGTTGCCACAGCTCCTAGTCTGCTAACTCCTTTTGCTCTTCCGTTTTGTCCTGCTTGTTATCACACACACATTTCTGTGTGTGTGATAACAAGAGAATGATGTTTCTGTGGTGTGTGTGCAAGAAAAAGAAGTGTAGGGATACCAGATCTGGCCTACAGAAATACAGACAATCACTAGATAGGAACAGAATTTGGCTCGATAGAAAGTACAATGGTGGTATTTTTTAAGGACTGCTGAGTTAAAAAAGAGATACCCTGACTTTGTGATTATCTAACTACACATTTCTGACAAGGAGAAAATATTTTCATTACCATATTTTTCATTACCATATTTTTTTATAGATCCTCCAGACTATAAGATCCACCTTCCTTTTTTGGTGAGGAAAACAAGAAAAAGAAATCTGCCTCTGCCTCTCAGCAATTTTGCCTCATTGCAGCAAACAGCAAACAGCCTGCTTTACTTTCATTTTCGTTTTCAGCATAGCTTAATTAGCACAAGAAAAAAAAATGCTCCCAGCAATTTACCTCCTTGCAGCAAGCAGCAGAGGGCCATGCAATTACAGCTGAGAGCAAAACAGCTGAGAGTCGGGAGGCCGATCCAATCAACTTGTGCTAATTAAGCTGTGCTGAAGCTGAAACGAGCTGATTTTTCTTGCTGCTTTCTGCAAGGAGGTAAACTGCTGGGAGGCAGAGGCCAAAGGGTGGGGGCCAGTGGGTGGGCAGGGCTACATTTGTTGTATAAGATGCACCTATATTTTTACCCCCTTTTGGTGGGGGGAAAGGTGCATCTTATACTCCAAAAAATATGGTATGTCATATCAATCATGTCAGCCATACTTCTGTTATCACCTTTAGGTCAGAGATATATTAATAGGCATATGAGACTCATATGCCCGTATCAGTTGCACAGTAGGCTAAAAATATTTTCAGAGAGAGAACAATTTGACAAAATTCTCATAAATGGCTTATAAGGATGAACTGAAGAGGTGGCTGAGGAATGTATGGGGATATTCTGTTTTTCACTGTGTAATCCTCTCTCTAGGTGACTACATCAGAAGTGCCAGCACTTCAATAAAGGTCGAGTGAAAAATGTCATGAGATAATTCCTCCACATTTATTTCTTATTTCTTTTCTTTCGGAACTACAGACATCTGGAGATAAAGCAAAGCAAATTAAATTCATATACTGAATAATATTGTTTTTTCTAATTGATTGGAAGTTATTTTTGATATACTATGCTGTGGTCATTCTGCAACAGATCTGTGAAATATTCTTTGGTGCATTTAAAATATTTTTTCCCCTTTTAAATCAATTGAACTTCTATTTGAGTGAACTTATTTTACTTCTAAATCAAGCTTGTTCAAAACACTCCACTCGTGTGCTGAAGTTTTGAAAAAAATGAATCTCTTATTCAGAATAAAACAAACAGACACCAATGGTTCTTTTTGTGCTAGATTAATTTTCTTCCAAGGGCTAAGATAGCCAGATGTACAAAGCAGTGGATTCTTTCACTCTTAGTAACTGTTTTGGAGATGTACTTTTAGCAAATATGGGTTGCATGACAATTTTTCCCATCTGATCACCTATTAAAAGTCAGGAATTCTCCCTCCCCCTCAATCTGGACACTTCAAAAGTGTGCCTTTAGTCAGTTAAATATTATGTCTTTTGACTGCCACAACTTATTGAGAGGCAGTCAATCAACATAACTGCAACTTCACTGCAGACGAGGGGCTTCATGAAGCTGCTAATCACCGTATAACAAGATACTTTCAATGAAAGGGAAAGGCGACTTGCTTAACATTCCATAACAACCTTACTCACTGTTAAAACAGTTCTGCAATCGGGCTAAAGATGGGCTGCTAGATGGTGAAATTTAATAGACTGATTTTTCACAGCCATAATTTGAAAAGCAGGATATGAATGTGCTCACTTCACTTTCCTATAATATTTGCAAGTTTTTAACATAATTGTAAAGCTCATAACATATTACAATATCGTGGGAACACTGAAAAGTTGCAACTAGCCCTGGCTTTCTAAAATAAGGAACAGGAGATGCTCTAGATATATATAAGCAATGATTGAAAATACTTCCTATTCTCTGCCAGTCTTCTCATAGTTGCTCTTTGCTTTGCAAGACCTTAATAAATACTCAAGATGCTACACTGCAATTCATGCCAAATAATACACGAGAATAATAACCTTAGGGAGGAGAGGGGAGGAGGGGAGGGGAGGGGAGAGGAGTTATTTTGATAGCATAGGCATTAATCCTAGCTCTAAATTAGGAATCCCAAAACTTTTCAGCTCATCAACCCCTTCATGAAGTTTTGGATTATTCGTTGATCCCCAAACATTTATTATGAGAAAATATATATATATTTTAAAAAAATACTACTTTAGCTAAATGTACTATGAATAATAATATTAATATTATTGATAATAACTGGATAGTGGACATTGCAGGATTTGGAGACAGAAGAATAGAAGAGAAAGAATTGGAGAAAAATCACAAAATGCAAAGACCTACAAATAGAAGTGAAATGACTGCAAGAGCAAAAATAGTACTGATAGCAATAGGTGCCCTGGGTATAATTCCAAAACATCTGGAGCACCACTTGAACATCATCAGCATTGACAATATTACCATCAGTCAATTGTGAAAGGCAGTTTTACTTGGAACAGCTTACATCATGGTACCTTTAATGTCATCAAAGAACATCCTTTGGAAGGACTTAGTAAGTGGACAAAAATGCAAAATACAGTCTTAATACTGTGCAACAAACCATAATAACTTACTAAGGTATTATTATTAATAATAAAACATTAGTTATTACTAATTATAATTATAAACAATATGTTCAATTACAATTAATTGTTAATAATTAATAACTTAACTTGCCTGGGCAACTTTCAAATGTGATTAGTAAATTATACATTCAAAGAGTGAGAAAATTGCTAAGAACAAAATTAAACAGTAGAAACATCATCAAAGCTATCAATAAATACCTGTGATATAAAACGCTGCCAGACATACAATAAGCTAAACTGGACCAAAAAACAAGGAAAATGATGACTAATTTAAGGGACACTATTCATTATGCATTACATCACTTGTAGTGATATTGATATATAAAACCTGTCCCACAGAAATGGAGGCAGAGGTTTACATTAAGTCAAAAAAAGTGTGAAAGAAAAAAACATGTATTGGCTAATTATGGAAAAGACAGCCAAGAACAAGTATTGATGCAGGTTAAAAATTATAAATTTAATTTGAAGGCTATTGCTTAATGCTTACAATGCATTAAGCAATAGCCTTCATACTTTTGTATATTTTATACAAAGTCAGCTTATTGCCCCACAAACTGGGTCCTCATTTCACCTACCTTAGAAAGGATGGAAGGCTGAGTCAACCTTGAGCCTTGGAGAGATTTGAACCAGCAGAAATTGCAGGCAGCTGTGTTAATAACAGGGTGCATAGACCACTGTACTATCAAGGTTATTTCTACAAAAGACTGACGCTAAGTAAATAAAAATAAAACCTGGCAATGGTATACAACTGGAACATTAAAAGAAAAAATAAAGGATTGATTTTGATGGTACAAGAACAAGCTATTCAGACTAATACAATCAAGGGCAGAATTGAAAAAATCATCAAATAATTCAAAATGCATATTGTGCAAACAGGCAGAAGAAACAGTTAAGATCTATACTCAGCTCGTGAGAGAAGATTGCAGAAACAGATTGTAAGTAATGACAACACAGCTGCCATAATGATTTCCTGGAACATCTGTAAAAATTACTACGTACCAGTCATGAAAAATTTGTGGGAATCTATAATTGGAAAAAAATAGTTGGAAATGGGCAGGTTAAAATATTGTGGGATTTCGGTATACAGACTGATAAAGCCTTGGCTCATAACACATCACATATAACCGGGATTGAAAAGAAGAAAGTGTGGCTAATTGATGTGGCAGTACCAGGAGGCAGTAGAACAGAAAATAAAGAATTGGAGAAGATCACAAAGTATGAAGATTGGAAAACTGAAATTGAAAGATTATGATATAAACCAGCCACATGGTCCCAATGTTGCCACACTGGGTGCTATACCAAAAAATCTTGGACAGTATTTAGAAAATCTGGACATTGAAAAAATTTCCATCTGTTAACTGCAAAAAGCCATACTGTTGGATCCGCACTGTTGGTATTCAGCTGGTTCTATACGGCTTGGGCAAACTGGTAGCGGTGGTTGCGGGAAGCTCCACCCACCCGCCCAGAAATCATCACATTCTGTTTTTGATGATCTGCACATGCGTGGAAGTCCCTGCGCACACTCACATTTGCAAACCAGTAGCGAAGGTAAGTGAATACTACCCCTGATCCACACATATGTTATGCCAATACATTAGGACCTCCTAGGTTTTTGGAAAGAATGTGATGTGTATGAAGACCAACACCAGGTAAAAAACTGGCAGTTGTGAGTTCACATTGTAGTGAACGTATGATTATAACATTGCAATACCTTAACATAGTAGAATAGAGGAGAAAGAACTGGAGAAAATAACAAAATACAAAAATTTGCAAATAGAAGAAGACAGACTGTGGCAAAAGAAAGTAAATGTAGTATTATTAGTAATAGGCACCTTGGGTGCAATCCCAAAACAATAGGAGAATCATGGGTCTCTCCAATATGTAGCAGATTCTGAGAAGTTAGGACACTTTGGATTGTTCTTTTAAGCCTTTTGCTCAGAATTTATTTAAGCAGCCTCTTTGTTTTTAGCCTAGGTATCCTTTTTCAACTTTTATTTTAATTCGTAAGGAAATGTTCATTCTCTGAGACTGGGAAGATTGTTTAATTCCCCTCCCAGTCTTGCAGCCATTGCCCCACTCGTCCCCACCAGAACTGCATTAGTGCAAACTAAAATTATTGAAATGGCTGTGGATTATTAATTAGAGAGGGGAAAAAAAGAAGAGCGTGAAAGCATCTATTATGAAAAAATAAGCAATTTTTGCACTGACAGGCTTTTGAATTCATTGTTTCAGCATTCATTAGTAAGATATGAACGTACTGTATTTTTTGTTTGTTTCCTTAACATTTAAAAAGAGCACACAATAACCAGAAAATAAAATACACAGAGCAAATTAGCAGTTGCTGATGGTGGAATGTTATAGAGACTTGTCTGACAGAAATAACTAATTGATCAGAGTGAATAAGGACATGTAAGATTGCACTGGGTGAATATTTTCCACTAGTTATTTATTTATGGAATTTATTTATGGAGATATTTATGGAACATCTTATTTGATACACAGAGCATGAGCAGAAGAGATGTTATAGAAGGCATGACAGATTGTATCTTCAACTTTTCTTCTTCTAAAGCCTCCACTGTTACAAAGTTCTATTTCTTACTTCCAGCTTCAACTTTATTTTCCATAGTATTTGTATATGCTTAGCATATACTCTTTGCGGGCATCTCCTATTTTAGTAAAGGTTGGGATCTTCAGAAGCATTCTAATGTGTCCAACTTGTTTCTCAGGGGTCTTAGTTTGCCTACAATGAGCTTGTTTTTGGGGAGATGATGGCAGTTGAAATAATTAACAAAATGATCATAGTTGATACTTTTCACATTGCTTAAAATTTGCAAGGACACTTGAGCAAGTTTCTTCTAAATCTATTGGTAGCTGCCAGGGAAGACATTAGAAAACATGGGAACAGCTGTCGAAAAGAGCTGTTTCAAAGTGAGGGAGATAATTAAACAAATTAATTTGACAACTTCTATGATGGTGTGTCTGTGGATTGTTTTTACTATATTGTAGCATAATATTTAATAAAAATAGAATTATCTGTCAGGTTTATATCCCACAATAAAATCTTTATGACAATTAATTTTGTGAATTGTGTTAATATTTTCTTGTATTTTTCTATATTTATACTCAAAGCATTTATGTACTACCCTTTGTTCTAATAGTTTATAACAATGCAACAAGGTAATGGATTATATTTCCAACTAAAAATAGTATATTTAACTAATAAAATACTCAGCCTAAATTGTTGCATGTGGAAAACACTCACATGTAGTGAAAATGTAAGAATACAATCCATTAAGCTGACGTGCAAACCTTAGAAGTGTGAGGCATTGTTATGAACTATTGTAGGGTAAAGGAAAATAGAGTAAGCTTTTCTGGGTTGTAAAATTGTGATAGTCATACAATTATTGCTTCCATAGCAGTCACATGTATTAATATTTCAATGTAAAAAAGCTGTACAGGTGCTTTCATATAATAAAATGTAAAACCTATGCATTATGTATGGAAGATTCCAAGTTTTATTCCTGGCTCGTACAAGAAGACTCCTGGCTAGCTACTGTCAATCATTGCAGCTAATGTGAGGAGCATTCCCACAAAGCTGTTAAACTTAAAGTCCAAACCTTCACAAATTAGTTCCCACTCTTTCCTACACTGTCACCATTCTTGCAATGCGATGAACTTTTCATGCCATTGCTCCTCCCGATGACTTAAAGACTAAAGTCAAAACTGTGGTCAGGCTTAATTCACTGGGGAGGAGGAAGCGTCTAAAAGCCAGGAGGTGAAAATCTGTCTATCTCCAAATCTTTTTTTTTCCCCATGTTTTTATTTGTTTTATCCATATAACATTCAATTTCCATCAAACAGTGTGTGATCTGGGTACAATATTTTTAAACCATCATAATCCACATATTTATTGTGATATTCATCACCATAATATTAATAATAATAATAACAATAATACTTAACATTATCTTCTTTAAAACTCTCCACATTAACATTTCCTCTTTTCTATATCTCCTCCTTTCTAACTTCTGTTTCTATTGCCTAGCCATTGATAGAATATATCCCATGTCAAAAAATATTCAGTTTCTTCTTTGTTCTTAATAGTGAGCATTAATCTGTCCATTTCTGCGCAGCCTAATATTTTCTTTATTGAAAAAGTTTTTTCAAATACAAATTCCCCCCCTTTTTCCCCCTCCTCCCTAACCCCCCTCACCCTCCCCCCTGTGACTTCTTCATAATAAAACCCAAATTCATAATAGATTATATAATACTTTACCATCCACTTACTTCATCCCCATATGCTGACCCTTTCTTTCTAATAAAATTATCATATCCCCCTTATACTATACATTTCAAAATAACATTCTACTATAACATTATATAATAACTCCTAATTTAACATAATATTATTATATCTCCCAGTTTAGCGATTTCTGCTCATAATCTACCCTTTTTCTACCCCCCATACATATATCTCTTAAGTCATATCTTTTATGAATATTAATATAACATTTCAAAGCAACCTTCCACTATAAAACTATATAATAAATCCTAATTTAACATTTATTCAGTTCATAGTCTACCCATTTCCTTCACCCCCATCGTTATATCTCTTAATTCAAATCTTTTACATATATTCATATCTAAACATAATATCCCTTTTCTTAAACTAAACAATCAATAAGCTAACCTGTCTCCACCCACTTTCCTACCATACTTAATAAATCTTAGTATCTTTATTCTTCTGCCCACTCCACTAAAAAAAAAATTCCCTTATGTAAATAAAATCCTCTTAAAAAGACTTTAGGCTTGTAGTTCATATAATATCTTCTGTAATATCTTTCAGCTGGATTATAAACTCCATCACCCATGTTAGGGTAACATCACATCCTAATTCCAACAGTATGTTTGGTATCTTCAATTACTATCTGCCCCCATCAATAGCAAATATCTTCATAATAAGAAAACAACAACAATCACCCGAGTGACTTTATATTTGTATCTATCTCCAAATCTTTATGCTTCAGTGATGCCCAGTGATGATGGCAAGATGATCACGCAGGGACAGAGCTGAATGGTCTATAAATGGTCTAAATACAGTGTGTGGAGAAACCAGGACATAAATGGAACATCAGGGCTCAGTGTGTCTATGGATTCAATGCATGTGTAAAGATCCAGCGGTATGGTTTTAATTTTTACTTGTGTTGCTTTTGTGGGAACTGGTTTATCTGCATACAGCTTCTGCTTCAGCATTTGACCTTTTCATGTATTCTTCTTTTCCCTTGATAACGCTCACTTGTGTGCTTAGGGGCATTTTAATGCATTGTAGCCTGATTCCTATTGTGTAGGGTACTAGCATATTGATCAGTACAGTTCCTCAGGCAAAGAGCTGTCTCTAACTATTATTGTTCATCAGTAGCCAATTCTATCAGCAAAGGTGTGCATTGGAATTGGGCCATGTGACACCAACCAACCTTCTTACCATGCAGAAGAAGAACATGATGGTGATTACTTTTGAGTCCCACTTTTTTGCTTGTTTCTCTTGCATCAATGGAGCAAACATTCTTTTGCCTGCAACTAGGTTACATACTTAAATCACTGGAAAAATATTTTCAATAACTGTGAGATTCCGAGCCATTTTCTGTGGAAATAGGAGAATGAATCATTGGGTAAGGAAAATATCTCTATTTGGCTTTTCATCTACCAGACGTATAAGCAGCATATTTTATTGATTTACCAAGAAGCTCTGCTCTGCATCTATACCTCTAAGTCTATCTTGGCTATCACTACCACTAGCTATTAAAATCAGATCTTATTAAGATAACAGAGCCATCACAGTCTGGCAGTTTATTTATGGGTAATAATGATCCCTTAATGCTCTTTATGCTGTTACTAAGAATGAGATCTTTTTTATTGGGGTATAATAAACCGAGTTTGCACTTCGGAGCTGTGGTTTCCTAAATGCAATAGATGCAGATATCTTTCTCAAGCAAGAGATTATCTTGTTCTTCATAAGATGGACAACATTTTTCCTTATAACTTCTTTGTTTATTAAATGCATACTCAGTAGCCATTAAATGCCAATTTTTAAATATCTATTTTGGTATAACAGAGAGATAATTTTGGGTTGGGTTGGGAAAAGGGCATGGCTAATTGAAACTTGAATAGGAGCACATGGCCATGTTTTCAATAGTCCCCTAATTAACTTCTAAGTTTGTTTTAAACACAAGAAAGTGGCAGTTATACTTAAATACTTGGATGTAGTATTAGGAGTAGGAACAGTATTGTGTCTATAATGTATATATTTAAAATGCAAATTGCCACATAGGTAGTCTTTACTTACTGACTGCCTCATTCAGTGACCCTTAAATTTTATGATGAAAAAAAAAACATATAAAGACTTCAAAATGGGTAGGGAATGGGAGCATAGATTTTACTTCAAGTGTGTTTCTTGCAGGTCTAAAAATAAAATATACTCATAATGGATTGAACCAGAGTACAATTATTACATGATCCAGACTCTGCTTTATTCAGATTCTGGATTGGTCAGAGAGATAGATTCTTTTTCAAACCAATCTAAGTCATTTCTGCTTCAAACTTTCTGTCTGAATGGTTGGCTTTGTTCTGCCAGTATATTTTGTTCACAAGTGTAGGCAACTATTTGGTTGCCCACATATGGTTTCATTGTGTGATTTCATTTATATTCTATTCCATAAATTCTTTTGTGTATTCCATACATTTCAAGCATAATGGCTGGGATGGATATGATTTTCCTAGGGTAAAGTTTGTTTCCTGAGTGTGATATTTGCTCAATTGCTTTGAAAATACATACTGAACTTCAGAGAAAATAAGTAGTCATGCTTTTCATTATAATTCTAAGAATGCTTTTTCAGAAATGGAATAGAAGTGTTGCAATGACATGTGCTGCTTATGAATATCTTTAACACAGTGTGACGGATGGCACTAGAAATAATTGCACAAAGACAATGTGATCTTGAAACTCCCCCCCCCCCCCATTGCATCTTTTGGATTTACAACCCCATTTAGGATTTTGAATATATATCATGATGCAATAATTGTAATCATTATCTATACTATACCAAAGAGTATTAGCATTCAAGGAAGGACTACCTCTGACAACTCAAGCTTTTAACATCTGGTCTAATATATGCATCAATTATCAGAAATATAGCAATAGTTCTAATTATCTGGCAATAACCATATGATTTTATTGAAGTAAAAGTAATACGTATATCAAATGATGCACATAGAGTTTAGCTATTTAACATGATGTTATGGTTGCTCTATAGATTCAGCAATGTTCTTTTTCTTTTTACTTCAATTTTATTTTAATTTAAATTTTATGTATTTTATTTTTTGCATTTTGTTTTATTATGTATGCCACCCAGAGTCAGATTGGCAGCTATACAAATGTGATAAATAAATAAACATATATAAGTGAATACTAACTTGATCTATAGGCAGTGACAGTCTTCCTAATATCTGTATTTTCATGGGAATGTACGTTGACTTCACCTTTTATATGCCCAATCATAGACCTACAGAAATCAAGAACTCTGAAACTATAGCACATATGTTTATGACACATATATGTTTCTAAACATGCAGATTAATATGACATTCTGTGCAGAGTGTTATCAAGATGGTATTGCATATAAGAGAAAGGAATACGTGTACAATTATGTAAATGTCAACAACTGTTTAGACCAACCATCGTTCTTAAAATTTAGTTTTGAGAAAAAAATCCAGAAACTCATTTTTTCCATCAATTATATTTATTTATTTATTTTATTTTATTTTAATTTAATTTGTATACCACCCTTCTCCCAAAAGGGACTCAGGGCAGTATATGTACCCCCATACATTAGCAATATCTTATCCAAAATCATCAACCCCCTTAACTTTAAATTGGATAAGCATTTGTGAGAAATGACCACTATCCTAAAAAAAATAAAAGCACTAAAAGGCACTTGTTCCTTTTGTAAATGTAAGTTTTAGAGTTGGGGACACTTTTATATTGGCAGTTTGTTGCTAGGATACGGGAGATAAATTTGCTTGGTTCCCATTTCAGTAAATCCCTGCTTTGTTCAGACTTTCTAAACCAATATGCAAACTATTCTGAAATAATATATTTTAAAGCTTATACTCTTATACATCAAAAATAGTGTGTGAAAAGTTCATTAATATAATAAGTTTACAAATTCAAATAGATGTAATATGTCTTTAAATGTCTAGCCATTTTATGGCTGATAGAAAACAATTCTCTATACACTCAAAGTATCAAGGATAGTGTTCTGAACAATAGCTGCCAAAGCAATCACTTCATTTTCATAATATAATAATTTTTCAGTTCTGCAACTGATCGAAATTCTGCAACTTTGATCAATGTCCAGATCAACTAGCTCTGATTCAAATGAAAAAATATTCCAGAAGTTACTTTTTTTTTATCATAAAAATTACTCTATGAATCTACAATTTAACATCTTCCTAGAAAGACAACCTTGGCTCTTACCATATTCTGTGCTTGTCTGATGATGATAATGATTTAGGATTATTTAGTTACAAAAATAGAAGTAGCTGTGATGGCTCAGTGGTTAGAATGCAGTATTGCAGGCTAACTTTACCCATAGCCAGGAATTCAATCCTGACTGGTTCAAGGTTGACTCAGCCTTCCATCTTCCTAAGATTGGTAAAATTAGGACCTAGATTGTTGGGTGCAATATGTTGACATTGTAAACCACTCACAGAGTGCTATAAAGTACCATGGAGAGGTTTGTAAGTTTAAGTGCTACTGTTATTGTTAAAATAGTATACCACAAAATTCCATATCAAGTATCATCTATATCTTGGCTCATATAAAGACCCCATAGATATTCTTAGAAAATAAAACTGGGAAGGGGCTGCAACCAAGGGCTCGGTTTAGAAGTGGACCCACCTTTGCTCTTCAATAGAGAAAGAAATCTGAAGAAGTAGAAAAATTTGGGCTAGAAGAGATGGTGAGGTGAATAGGAAGGACTATACTCATTTCCCTTTTGGAAAATGACTTATGTGAAGACTGCTTATGCCCTACTGGGCTGCCATTTTATGACAGTTCTCACAACATCTGCTCAATATTCTAAATGCATCATGAGCCTTAAAAAGTTAAGGATTTCTGAACTACATTTCAAGGAATATAAAGCCTTCCATTCTGCCACCATCCAGAGAGAGCTGAAGAAGCTTCTTGGATGAAAAGTGAAATGTCTTCAAAGAAAAAAACAAGAAAAGTCCAGTTGCTTCTTGAAAAGGCACCTATGGGTCTGAACTAAGTTGTTTATATTAGCCCATGCTACAATTATTTAGGATGGATGGGAGTTTAAACATTTGAATTGCACAAAATTCTCCACCTCAAATAGTACTTCATTTAGTTCAGGATGAATTGACACAATTGCTTTCCAGCATTCTAATCCCATAGGAACAAGCACACAGGGAGGTCTGACTATCCAGCTTTTAAAAGAGACGTTCAAAGGCAATTACAAAAAAAGGTGCTTGTAAATGATATGTTTCACACACCATGTATAATAACCTTATGCCACTGAGAACATCAAAAGGCTTTATTATAAACCATGTTCATTCCTAGTTATTTCCATGTCCACTGGATGCAATTAACCCCTAAAAGGATATGATGCAGTAGGTTATCTGTAGAACAAGCTACCATTTCAGGTATGTATTTCTAGTTGGACCTTCTTTTAACAAGGATCTTCTTATATTGTATATCTGCTAAGATGAAAAGCTGCAGGGCACTGCTGTCTCTATGTAGGAAATTAAGTGGGAAGACAACTAAAAATCAGACTTTAGGGGGGAAAAAATCCAGCGTGCAGGATGAACCTTTCCTGAAATATTTTTCTTTTATCCTTGAATAAAAAGCATCCTTATTTAGCACAGCTAATGGAATGTATTGCTTATAATTTACTGGCTGTTCCTCATGACCACCTTAAAATGCCAATGCCATCCTTCAGTCACGAGGAAAGTAAATTGACACAAACTGTGATTGCCCCATGGCATACCTTTACTGTAGATCCTCAACAAACCAAGGCAGTGTTTATATCTTTATATAAAATTATATAGTTTTAATTGGTAACTTTCTCGACATCCTTTTCCCTCTCCTCCAGCATCATCTAACAATTGTTGAATGTAGGCTGAGATGGGCTTATGGGTTCAGACCAGTGGTGAAATCCACTTACCTTCGCTACCAGTTCGGGTGTGCTCCTGCGTAGGAGTGCACACACACTACGAGCATGCGCATCTCTTCTGAGCATATGCAGATGGTTAAAAAATGGGACGTAATGATGTCCCATCAGGTGGGCGGAGCATCCCGCCACTACCGGTTCAGCAAGCTGGATAGAATCGGGGGGATTTCACTGCTGGTTCAGACCTTAATATTTATTATTTAAAGAGCAAGATGGTTGAGCTTATCACCGGGAAAGCTGACGGCCTGGGTTTGAGACCTGAGCACTGCATGATAAGGTGAGCTGCTGTTACTTACCCCATATCCTGCCCACCTAACAGTTCAAAAGCATGCAAATGTAAGTAGATAAATAGTATCACTTTGGTGGGAAGGTAACAGCATTTCATGCACCTTGGTGTATAGTCTTGGTGGCCACATGACCACGGAAATATCTTTGAATAATTGTGTTTTACTTCCTCCTTCCTTTTACACCACAAATGAATCAAGGAAAAATATGACTGTGTATATTCTGAACACTATTTTGCTTCCTGAGACTTAAGGAATGTTTCAGCTTTTGTTGCTTATGTAAAGGGTTTCTGTCTATTCCCCTCAATGTCATTTCCTTCATTGGGTAGGCATGTTTCTTAGATTTCTTTAGTTCTTTAGACTTGTATCTAGCTATTGTCCAGAGCATGGATCTAACTTCATTTCCTAATAGTAGAGAATCTTGTAAGTATGGACTATCTTCTAAACTAACAGTATTTCAGTATGTAGAACTAATTCTATCTTTTTGATCTTTCTTGAATCATTTACTTTCTACCCATTAGTGCCCTTTAGCATACCAATTTGAGGTTGAAATCTTTTCTGAATACAACTACTGTACCTTTTGAAAGACTTCCTTTAGTTTCCCATGCTACTTGTCATCTTGGATGTCCTTACAGATGTCAGCATATTGGTTTTTGTCTCTCTTTAAAAACTCTCTGAAATTCTTTGTTAAGGATTTTCCTGAGATCCTTGTCTTTTTTTTGTATGCTTGGCTTCTTTTCTTGGCAATTTCTACTGTCTGTACTAACATTCAGTTTGCTTTCTTCTGTTTCTATGTATTTGGAGGTCTTCTTTTTACATCCATTTTCAACAACTTATTTGATTTTGTTCCATAGTTCTTCTGGTTCTCTTATCAGTGAGATTCAGGGTTTCCAGATCCCAGATATTTTCTTTGAAAATAGTGGGCATATAGTCAAGATCGTATTGTGGAAGCTGGTTGGCTTTCTTCTTCCACTTCACCTTGGATTGGAATTTGCACATAAGCAATTCATGATGTGATCACAGTCAGCCCTGGCCATGACTTAGCTATTATAACTGAGTTTTATCTTCTGTTTCCTCCAATAATACAGACAAATTGATTTTTGTTTTTGCCACCTGGTGATTTCTGGGTATGTAGGCATTATTTTGATTGTTGGAAGCAATGAAGAAATCATTAGATTGTCAGAAAGTGATCTTATTCTTCTGCTTCATTTCTATTTCTTAGGCTACAAAGTCCAACTATGTTTTCTTCCTCACTTCCTGAAAATTTTTTCCAACTTTGTCATTCCAGCTTCAAACTATAACCACTATGTGAATTTCAGATTGAATTTGATAATAAAACCCATTAATTTCCTCTTCTTCTGTACCAGTGATTGGAGCATAAACTTAGATAATTGTCCTATTAAGGTTATCCTTGAGGTCAAACTGAAATTATTCATCATTAGCTGCATTCTACCAAGTAGTCTATTTACTATATACTTTTTTTTTGGCTAGGAAACAATGCCATCCCTTCTTTGTTTTTGTCCGGAGTAGTAAATAGTATAATAGTCTGACTAAAAAGTATCAAATTCCAATCTATTTCAATTTAATGCTGCCTAAGATATCAATACTAGATACAATTGATTCATTCTTTCACAGTGTTGAGCTTTCCCACGTTCATAATTCCTTCATTCCATTAAGCTCGCATTATTTTAAATGTCATTCAGAAGAAGCCTGGAGAAATCAGTATAATTACGTTATATTAGGCAGGTGATTCTCCAGTCTCCTTGGAACCAGCCTACATCCTTCACTTTCTTCTTGATTGGGATCTGAGCTGAAAGAAACCATCTGTGAACAAATGCAGACAATCTGTTTGAAAGATTTTCAGTTGGCTTGTTTCTCTCTTTACACATTATACCAATTTTCCTGCCACATGGTTTTGGAAAGTAAAAGAAATGTCACCAGGAAATCAGAATAAAGCCTGGTTCACATAACTTGATTAATAAGATTAGTAGCATAAATAGCATGTTTTGTGTACACACTACTTACTACTAGAGCAAAAGAAACATAATCCCAACCAAAATTGTACTGGATACTTGGAAGTCAAATCACCCTTCTTGTCAGCAGGAATGTTGTGCATGCTTGAAATCTAGTGTGCTCTAAGCAATGTCCAAGCCAAACCTAATCAGACCTTCAAGAAAAAGAAGCAGTTTTGTGAAATGGCTGAAATAACGAAGTACCCAATTTGGACTCACTATAATGCCAGAAACCCCCCCCCCCCAATTTATAAGCTGCAAACCCTGAGCAATGGTTGTTGCATCATACTTAACCAATGTCAAAGGAACAATAGATATAATAAAGTCATGACAGTATTATCCTGGTGCAAGGCCTAATGAGATACCACCAAGATTGAAGAAGTGGCTAGGAAATCTGTATTATTCAAATTAGATTGTTTTTCTTATTGCCTTTTTGCCAGTGTTGACTTCTGGCAACTATGTGGATAAATCCCTTCAGTTTTCTTAACAAGATTTTGGAAGTGATTTGCTATTGCCTGGTTTCTAAGACTAAGAGAGTATGACTGGTCTAAGGGCATCCAACTGGCTTCATACTTTAGGTGGGACTGCAACTCATAGCCTCCTGGTTTCTGACCTTAATTACTATACTACACTGGTGTCTGGAGGCATCACAAAGTTTATCCTTCTAATAGGAATCTAGACTATTTTTTTTTTAAATGTGTGAAACTTTCAAGGAAGCCATCATTGCCAGATATAGAACATTTTTAATGAGACTAAGCATCTCAGAGAAAAACAGATATTTCCACATCAACTAGACTTGTCCGCTAAAAAAAAAAAACTTTGTGTCATAAAAATCATTAAGAGAGTATTTCTTGGTATCCCAGGAATAGCATGATAAATGGCTGGTTAAGGACTTTGGTAAGGGTAAGTACTGAGAAAATAAGTTGTCCAGATGTCTTGACCTGAAGAAAATTATAAATAGATAATAAAGGCAATAAACACATAAAATAGATAAATTACTATTTTAAGTATTTAATATAAAGCATATATTTCACACTTCTTGTCATATTCATTAACATCCTTTTACCCTCCCAAGCTACTGTATTTCCACAGACTGCATTTTTTTTTAAAAAAAATCATCTTTAAATGAATTTACTAATGCAATTTATATGAATTATTGTAAATGAAACTAAAGATGGACCTTTTCCTTTACATAACATGCCCAGGTAAAATAAGTATTTGTTGTATCCAGAAATTTTCTTGAGTATACCTTATGGTTTCATGTATGTAATATAGCATAAACAGTCTTGCACCCCTCTACAGAAAGGCAAGTCATATTAGATTGGTCTAGCTTGGTGTCTAAAAGATCCACATGGTTTTAAGAGACACTTGATGGATTTTCTGAGTCTCCAGTGGACATTTGGACCAAGTCTCTATTGCTTCCCTAAATGAATTTACAATGTGAGTAATCTCAAATTGAATTGCATTTGAATTGTCTCTGGGCACTTTTCAATTGGCCCATTTGCCATTAAGGGCTATCTACCATTTCCTGAATGCAAGGCACGGTTTTGCAATAGTTGTCCTTCCTTCAGAGCTGGTTTCAGTCGGTTTTGGTGACTGGTGAGAAATCTAGCTCAAGGTATTGCTTTATGAAGTTCCAGAGAGCTTGATGCTTTCCTTGCTTTTCTTTCAACATCTACATGAGGCTCCTGGACAAGTCTCTGATACCGAGTCAGAAACTATACTCAGATATCCTACATAGATGATACAGAGTTTATATCTGAACTTCAGGCCATGTGATGCTGAGGTGATTCTCTCTTAGTGCCTGGAGGATGTAAGAATCTGGATAAGGAGGAAGAAGCTTAATCTTGGCAAGCCTGAGCAGTTTCTAGAGGCAAAAAATGGTGGACTGAAGATGGCTTTGAGAAGTAGTGCCACCAACTACAGTGGAATGAAGAACTGGCAAGTAGACTAGCTCTTTGATAATTCCTCTCCAGACAAGGAGTGGACTTGAGGTCCCTTGAGGACAGCTGCTCCTCATAAGGAAACCATAAGATAATAGTGTCCAGTGGATTTAGAGGAGTGGACTTGAAGTTTGGAAGATGAGGGTATGACCATCTTGTTCAAACCAGAGTCAGCACTATGTATATTTCCTTTTCTACTCACTTTCAGAAACTGCTTATTAACTGCTTTTCAGCTATTAGAAAACTTTGGATTGTCAGGATTTACAGCATGGGGTAAGTTTTCTTCAATCCTTAGCAAAAGAATTTTAACTACAAGTTTAAGAACTTAAAAAAAAATGCTTGGAATAAGCAGCAAAAGGATGATTAAAGCTTTGATTTTAGAAACTTACAAATGGACTAAGTGTCTAGATTAATTTCAAATAAGATTTCAGAATAATTGTAAATAATTCTTCCCATGGGAAAATGCTTTTATTTTCATTTTTAAAAATTTTAAATGCAATAAGTTTTTTTAAAATTGTACATTAGAACAGGAGTCTCCAACCTTGGGAACTTTAAGACATATGGACTTCAACTCCCAGAATTCTGAAGTCCACAAGCTTAAAGAGATTGGATAACCATTTGTCTGAAATAGTATAGGGTTTCCTGCCTAAGCAGGGGGTTGGACTAGAAGACCTCCAAGGTCCCTTCCAACTCTGTTACTTTATTTCTATTCTATTTCTAAGCTGCCAAGGTTAGAGACCCCTGCATTAGAAGAAACTAATTTTTTACATCCAGTTTTTACATCCAAGTTTTAGACTAAGCCATTTGGCCATTTCAGATTCAGCCAAAGGTCTAATTTTGAGATGAAGCAGGACAATACAGAAATAATTTCTGCACTTAATTTCTGCATTTGAATTTCTGTGAAACGTCAGCTGATGTTTCTCTAGAACTTTGGCATGGAGAATGAGCAGCACTGCAGCAGTTATGCCAGGGATAAATAAATTTGTTTGACAGTGTAAGGGTTAAATTTAGAATGAATAGATTTGCAACAATCAGGACAACCATTAGATAGTAGCAAAGATACTTGAATTTCTTTGATGCTATTATGTGGTCATCTTGATTTCTGCAGCACATATTTAGTAGCTGTAGTTCAATTGCTATTGTGTGCCAGTTCATTGAGCCAACTGTGGTTTTTCCCCCTTCAAATACTAGGAGCTCTGGTGGCTCAGCAGACTAAATAACATCCACTTACATCTGCTGCCTGCAATTACTGCAAGTTCAAATCTCACCAGGCTCAAGGTTGACTCAGCCTTCCATCCTTTTTAAGGTAGGTAAAATGAGGACCCAGATTAAGGGGGCAATAAACTGACTTTGTATAAATATACAAAAGTATGAAGGCTATTGCTTAATGCATTGTAAGCCATCCTGAGTCTCCAGAGAAGGGCAGCATATAAATCAAATTAAAAAAAAAAAACTGGAGCAGGGGTCTCAAATTTTTCAGTCTGAGGGCTATATTGGACATTTTGCAAACATTCAAGGACCAGGGGAAAAACAATGTTATAAATGAGCAAATAAAATTTAATTGAATGAATGTGTTTATTATGCTCAATGTGATATTCATAACAATAGCAAAAAAATAAAATAAAAATAAAATGTGACAACTATGTCACATTTTCGGGGGGGGGGGAGATTCAAGGGAGCCCCTTGAATCACACTCCTAGCAAAGGCGGCAACCCTGCAGCTGGTTCAAAGCTAGCTCAAATATTAAAGGGGAAGATGCTTCCCCTTCCCTGTCTAGCAATCCTTCAGCTGGCTCACCTCCCCTCTCCCCACCCCCACATAATTGGAGAAATCAAGGGAATCCTACCTTCCTTTCAAACAGTGGTGGATACAACCTGCTTTCTCTCCCTGTGATGTTTGGAAGGAAAGAGACATAGCCTATGGGAGTTGCTGGCAGGCCAGAAGGAATCTTCCGGACACTTAAACTCAACTTACAATTACAGAAGGAAACAAAACACTCTTTAACATTAGACATATTGAAGAATATTTTTGAACAATGGATCCAGAACTTAAATTTTATTAATATATCTGCTTCAACAGATTGAAGAGATTGTCTTCAAAAGACATTATGGAAGACTGACAAGTTACATACCTGACAAGATCAAAACTGAGTTGAAAGCGGATTTACAAATGATAGGCTATAACAGTGATGGCGAACCTTTTTTTCCTCGGGTGCTGAAAGCACACATGCACGTGCGTGTGAAAGTGTGCATGTGTGTGCCAACACCCATAATGCAATGCCCCCCACAGCCCCCCCCATGCATCCGTGCTCCCTCCGCCCCTCATGCATGCGCTCACGACCCATTTTGGTGCTAGCAAGCCTCCCTGAAGCCTCCTGGGACCAAAAATGGGCCACAGGGGGATGCTGCACCCCCCACCCCCATGCATGCCATCACGGGGCTATAAGAATGCCATGGGGAAAAAAAATCTTACACTGGATACATGAAATAAATTGACCAATGTCTTAATAGTTAAAAGGGATATACAAAGAATAAACCCAAAGAGTGGTCTGGCTACTTTTTACCTATTGGATTTACAAAAGAGGATTGTTAAAGTTTTGAAGAATCTTCGGAGAAAAGCAAAGAAATAATGAAAAGAAATAAAGTTTTATGACATTATTTGAATTGATTTAAAGATTAAGATTGTTATAAGCAAAATAAAGGAATATAAACTTATTTTAGTAGGAATTTTCAGTTAGATGCATATCAAATGGTTGAAGCACTGGGATGGTACATTTGTAGTTAAGAAGTGGCAATTAAATTGAGGCTTCTTAACTCCTCATAAAGTCTCTGGTACCCCTCCCTCCATCATTGCAGCAGTTTCCCAATTACTTTCCTCACACCTTAGCAAACATTCATGCTTAAAACTCTTTTGGAAGAAGATTGCAGGTGAACAATCAAGCTGAGAAGGATAATGAACCCTTTCACTGGCTGTAATTTCTCTCCTGAAAATTGTTCATCCTCATGCTGTTTGCAGCTGGGTGATGACCACCCAGATTCTTAGCTTTATGTCTGTTTTTAATTTTCCTGATCAATGCAGTTTTTACATCCAAGTTTTAGACTAAGCCATTCAGCCATTTCAGATTCAGCCAAAGGTCTAATTTCGAGATGAAGCAGGACAATACAGAAATAATTTCTGCATTTGAATTTCTGTGAAACGTCAGCTGATCTGTTTCTCTAGAACTTTAGCATGGTGAGTGAGCAGCACTGCAGCAGTTGTGCCAGGGATAAATAAATTTGTTTGACAGTGTAAGGGTTAAATTTAGAATGAATAGATTTGCAACAATCAGGACAACCCTTAGATAGTAGCAAAGATACTTGAATTTCTTTGATGCTATTATGTGGTCATCTTGATTTCTGCAGCACATATTTGGTAGCTGTAATTCAATTGCTATTGTTCATACTAGGTTTATATGGTGAGAAGTATAAGCCAACCATCTGGACTATATCAAGTTGGGTAAAGCTATGGTATACTAATGTGTTTACATGGTGAAATACTGAGAACAGTTGCAGCAAAATACTTTGCAACCTGGAGAAAGATTTGTATGGCATGAAATGCTGATGAAATTAGCACCATGTTTATTTATTTATTTTTTATTTTTTTTACACCTGTGGATTCAGCTGAAAAAAAAAAATGCTTCAAACTCTTTAGAAAACATTGAAATCATATATTAGCATTTGATTTCTTTTCCAAACCTCTTCTCTTCTCTTCTCTTCTCTTCTCTTCTCTTCTCTTCTCTTCTCTTCTCTTCTCTTCTCTTCTCTTCTCTTCTCTTCTCTTCCTCTAACACAATTAGCCTCCTCTCCCCTCCCCTTCCTCTAACACGATTATCCTGAGAGGATTTTAATTTTCTTTGCAAAAATCCCTTTTTATATATTGCATAATAACTATTACATAAAATATACTATTACAAGAAGGTGTATTTTTCCCGTTGGAAGTTGTTCGTATAAATCTTGGCAAAGGTCTCCCACTGTAGTTCTTAATCTCTGCCTGTCAAATTCTAAAATCTTAAAAAAAAAGAGAAATACCAAGAAAAAGAGGACTGCCATTTATTATGTTGACCAAGTTAATAACATTATTTTTTGTTGTTGTTTCTCAGACAATCTTGAGAATTTTTACACCCCCACATATATGTGTTTTTCATGCCCATGTGACAAACTGACTTAAACAGACGATTCAAACCATGACTCAAATTATAGGTAATTTGAGTCATATGTATTCCGTTTTCCTATTTCTCCCTATAAACTTGGACAGATGAGCCACTTATCATTGTCTTTCATTGTCAACATTAGATGTATGTCTTCTGATAAGGGCACTCGAAGAGGAATAAATGTTTCTCTCAACCAGTATTTTAGCAACAAGACCACCAAGCAGAATTTTGAAACGGCAGTTCAAAATCCTGCTCAGTAGAAATATTTTGATGGCTTCCAAATGTGCTACCACATTTTGAAATATGTAAAGTAATATGTATTATCATGTAAAATAGTTTGGGTGGCAGAAGACATTGTAAGGCTTTTAATTCCATATTCTAATTGTATTCAACTGTAAATCAGATTCACTAAAATTGATTTTAGTGAAAATTTGAAAGGTGCCTTTTAATGAATTCTCATACTTAAGCTATCATGAATATCGGCCTTAGACATCATCCTGAATATGTATAATCCTGAATAATATTGCATTTAATTACATTAGTGATAGAAAGGAATTCACCAGTACTTTAAAAATAAATTAAAACCCTGTTATAAGAAAATCACAACCAATTTAAGTCCTGCCACCAAAACTTTTAGAAATATTAAAATGTTCAAGAAATAGAGAGATGGGTCAAAATCTAAATGGTAGAAAATGAGCACACATGAAATTTATTCACTAAGTCAAATAAAAACCTATTCTAACATTATTTAGAATAATTGACTCAGACTTCCATCCTTCTGAGGTAGGAAAAATGAGGACCCGGATTGTGGGGGCAATAAGCTGACTTTGTATAAAAAAGAACACCGCTTGGGGGGGGCGCGAAAGCCCTACTAAGCAGGTATATACAAAAGTATGAAGGCTATTGCTTAACGCATTGTAAGCTGCCCTGAGTCTCCGGAGAAGGGTGGCATATAAATCGAACCAATAAATAAATAAATAAATAAATAAATAAATAAATAAATATTCATGTTGTTTTATTGTTCTCAAAAGAACATTACTTATTATATAGTGCCTTAGTAGACAAATACTTTGTACAAATTCCAGCATAATACTTTTCCTAAAAAGAAGCCCCATTTATCTCTTATTCTTGCCAAAAACTGGAAAGTTAAAATGATGACCAATAAAAAGTACTATTTCCAATACACATGACAAATTTTGAGTTTTAAAATTCAGAATATAGCAATACAACTTAGACTTATATACCGCTCCATAGTGCTTTACAGCCCTCTAAGTGGTTAAGTGAGTCAGCACACTGCACCCAACAATCTGGGCCCTCATTTTACTGACCCTGGAAGGAAGGAAGGCTGAATCAACCTTGAATCGGTCAGGATCAAACTCCTGGCTGTGGGCAGAGTTAGCCTGCAATACTGCATTCTAACCACTGCACCACCATGACTCTTGTGTCAGGTTGGAATGAACTATTTATTTAGAAGAATTGTTGTCTATTATGGAAAATGTAATGGCAGGTAAAATTAAGGATTAAAGGAAGTAATTGGTTTTTAAAAAGCAACCTAATATACTATTCTAGATGCTGCTTTTTGAGAGGTTTTGATCACCAATTGACATATGAATCAGAGGATAAGAAATATCCATTTAGGTTGATCCAATGTTGAAAGATGTTTTCCATCTTCTCTTGACATAATCCTTAAGTATGCATGATTCTTGGTACTATCATAGCAACCATGGGAATGAGATAAGCTGGGAGCTCTCTAGGTTCTCTTGGCCGCTTTTGGCTGTAGGATTTACCCTCACTCACCCTATTCAATTCTGGCAACTTTCGATGGAGTTTAATCTAAAGAGAAAGGGGAAATCTTTGGACATACTGTAATGACACAATCTCATTTGTTGAATGATTTCATCAAAGCATTCATCTTTTATAGGCTTTGCACATAAACCTGAAATTATGTGTTTGTTCTCTTCTGCAAAGTGACCAGTATTACAGCTTTTGATGATTGTTCTGGCACTGGGAATGGTTGAAAGGGTAAGCTGTAATGTCAAGGCTGGAGAAGAGGCAGGAAACACAGGGAGTCCATCTTCCAGTGATTTATTGCCTGTATATTTGGAGGAAAGTCACAGAGGTGATTTAGAAGTGGATTGGCTACAGTGGTTGTCTGAATTCTAAAGGATGCAATCAAAGGCTTTTATTCCTGCTGGCTTCAAGAGCATAGGTACACCAAAAAGGAGAAAAAGGACAAACATCACACACACACATGTATATATTTCAAGAGAGTATCCTGGTCAACTGGTGACAATTTAAGGAATTGCTTTTATGTTGCTCAGTCTACAATAACATGCTGAGCTAGTTCACTTCTTAGTTCACTAAATTTTTGACTCATGCAAGCAGCCTTTTTATTTTGCCTTTACAACTTGAAACAGCAGGGGAGCTTAGTTTCTTACTTTCCAGTTTCAAGAACTGTAGTCACTGGCTTTGGGACAAATTGGGAGACATATCAACTTTGTACTATAATCAGTGATGATCCTCCAGATCAGGGGTGTCAAACTCAAGGCCCGTGAGCCAAATCCAGCTTGTGGGATGCTTAGATCTGACCCATGAGGCCACCCTGGAAACAGCAAAGGACTGGTCCTCGGTGCCTCTGCCAGCGAAAGCAGAACTCAGGAGGGCTGTCCGTGCCCCCCAGGTCCCATTTTTGGCTGCAACTGCCTCCAGCTCCATTTTTGCTGGCAGAGGGCTGCAGGAAGCCATCGAGCTGGCCACACCCACCCCAGCCATGCCCACCTGGCCCCCCAGGATCAAACACAATCCTGATCCGGCCCTCAATGAAATCGAGTTTGACACCCCTGTTCCAGATGTTATTTGCTACAGCCTCAATAATCATGATCTTCGCTTAACGGGTTCTGATGAACACTGTGAAGCAAAGCTGTGACTAATTAGCATAATGCAAAGAAGTGTCTGGATTGCAACATTCACATCTTGCATTTACCCAAAAAGAATCTAACCCAGGGGTGTCAAACTCGATTTCATTGAGGGCCGCATCAGGGTTATGTTTGACCTTGGGGGCTGGGTGGGCGCCTGTGGTGGTGAACTCTGTTTTCAGCTATGATGGCCTCCTGCAACCCTCTGCCAGTGAAACAGAGCTCGGGAGGGCCACACACAGTCCTCCCGAGCTCCATTTTCACTAGCAGAGGCACCATGGGCCAGTCCTTTGCTGTTTCTAGAGCAGCTCTGTGGGTCAGATCTAAGCACCTTGCAGGCCGGATCTGGCCACTGGGCCTTGAGTTTGATACCCCTGATCAAACTCTTCCCTTGACAAAAGAAAAAAAATAGTTGTAAATTGTCTTACATTTGGTAAGATTATTTAGAGAAATAGAAGAAAATATTGGTGATGGTGAACAGAAGGATGGTAGACACAAAGGAGCTGGAAAGAAAGCCAAACAGTGGGAGAAGCTATTGCTATTAGTTCTTTTAATTCAAGAAGGCAAGGATAAACATGCTAATCCCTACTAGTCCATCTCACGCTCCATGTGTGAGAATGTTTGCAGTGTGGACCCTCCCCTTTTAACCAAGCTTTACCCAAATGAGAACTCTGCACAATTAGAACCATCAGTTTGTGGAATCTCCACAAAGAGTGAGCCCCACTGCAGACACCCCCTCTCTATGATGAGATGCAAAACTTGAGAAGCAGTGATACAGGCAGTTATATGTGCTCCATGACCGGCATTGATTGCCAGTTTGCTTCAAGGTTGAATTCAAGGTCCTGATTTTACCTTGAAAGCCCTTCATGGCATGGGACTGGGTTATCTGAGGGAACACCTCTCTACAACCACTATGACAACCAGGAACCTGACTCTAATTACTGACAGTTTGACAATCATATATACAATCTGTTATTTCTTATGGGAAGTGGTGACAATAGTGTCTGTCCCTTGTCATGATCAGACCACTCTCTCATTGCTATTGAACTTTCTATTGCTGCTTCCTATCAGAGAGAGGCCGGATCTATATGAATGGTCTGCCAATAATGTTTGATAAATCCAGTTGAGTTTTAAAGGGATATTGGGGAATTTCCTGAGGCAGTACAGTTCATGTTGTGATGTCATTCCCCCCTCCCCCACATATTTTGCATAAATCAACGATGCTATTGAATCAGTGAATACTAGGTGTCTCTGTTTTACTGTATTTTCAGGATCAGCAATGTTGTACATTCAGTTTATTGTATGTGTCTCATATTCCAGTTCTAATTGGCTCAGGGATATCAACAGAAGGATATGCATTCTCTAAATAGTGAGGAAATTTGCGCTAGTGGTGAAGGCTTCCAGGCTAGAGACTGGGAGACTGAATTCTAGTCCCATTTTATGCATGATAGCTGGTTGGGTGATTTTGGGCAAGTCTCTATAAACTCACAAGGTCAAGCTCAGGTGACAAGCCAGTCAATCAATTCCTGTCACAACTACTCAATTGATTCCCTCCTTGCCCCCCAGCCCCCAAAGTAGATCCTGCTCTTGCAAAAGAATGCTAGGAAGAAAAAAGTATGCAGTCTCCAAATCTAGGTACATCTATTCAAAAACCTTGCTTAGCTCCTACAGTTAATCAGTTAATACTATTAATTTCCAAAGTTAAAAAAAAAACATAAAATCATGCAACAGTTTGGTTGGTAGAGGGGTGATTCTGGTTATTATTATTATTATTATTATTATTATTATTATTATTATTATTATTATTATTATTATTATTATTATTACTTATTTATTTATTTATTTATTTATTTATTTATTTATTTATTTATTTATTTATTGGATTTATATGCCGCCCTCTCTCCAAAGGACTCAGGGCAGCTCACATCAATGAAACAATCCCAATAAATACAAATTAAAACAGACTAAAACAGACTTAAAACCAATTTAAAACAGTAGACCCCATCAGTCCTGGCCAGGTCTTAAACTCACAGCGGAAGGTACGAAGGTCGGGGGCCAGCCAAAGACCCACGGGAAGTTGATTCCAAAAGGTGGGCATGGCCACAGAGAAGGCTCTACCCCTGGGGGTCGCCAGCCAACATTGTCTGGCCGATGGCACCTTGAGTAGGCTCTCTCTGTGGGAACGCACCGGGCAATGGGAAGTCGATGCTGTTAATGTTACAAGGTTTCATGGAGATACCAGGGGAACATTTTAACAACTAGAGAAAGGATACAGTAAAGTTACCAGCCCAGATATATTTACCAAGTAGAAGTGATATAGCTGATACAGTGATACAGCAGTGATACAGCTGTACACTATACAGATATAGTGATACAGCAGTGGTGAAATTCCAATTTTTTTACTACTGGTTCTGCGGGCATGGCTTGGTGGGCGTAGTGTGGCTTGATGGGCATGGCTTGGTAGGCATGGCAGGGGAAGGATACTGCAAAATCTCCATTTCCATCCCACTCCAGGGGAAGGATACTACAAAATCCCCATTTCCTCCCCACTTCTGGGGGAAGGATATTGCAAAATCTCCATTCCCACCCCACTCTGGGACCAGCCAGAGGTGGTATTTGCCAGTTCTCCGAACTACTCCAAATTTCCACTACCGGTTCTCCAGAACCTGTCAGAACCTGCTGGATTTCACCTCTGTATTCAATTATAATGTTAGAACAGGGTTTTGTTTTGTTTTTTTGTAAAATGATCTAGTTCTATTTTAGGAGATCATCTTACATTCAGCAATGTCTTGCTTGCAGGGAAATGTACTACCAAGAGCCTTGGTAATACAGTGGTCTAAAGCACGCTGTTATTAAGACCAGCTGCCTGCAATTACTGCAGGTTCGAATCTCGCCAGGCTCAAGGTTGACTCAGCCTTCCATCCTTTCTAAGGTAGGTAAATTGAGGACCCAGTTGTGGGGGCAATAAGCTGACTTTGTATAAATATACAAAAGGATGAAGGCTATTGCTTAGCACATTGTAAGCCGCCCTGAGTTTCCGGAGAAGGGCGGCATATAAATCAAATAAAAAAATAAAATAAAATAAAAATTAAAAAAATGTCTTATTTGCTTCAATGTAAATACATGTGTCAAACTTGTGAAAATACCATGTGGATGATTAAAAATATCATTATAATTTAAGCTATAGATTGCTTGCATCTTAACTGAGATTGTCATCAAAAATACACTAATAGCAAAACTTTGGTTAAGAAATAAAAATATATAAAAAGTCCATTGCAATATTTTTGTCCTCTTCACATAAATTCTAGTCAGCAAAAGAGGGAAATTAAGTGTTAGGATTCAGGGTCCCATTACTAAAAGCTTTTCATCTTTGTTATACTGTATGTGATTTCTTTAGTAAGTCTCAGAATTTCATATTTAACATTTCCCTTCCGCAAACATAGCAGATGGTGTAGGACAAGATTTATGCATACATCACAAAGTAAATAGGTAAATCCCACCATAATAAAGATATTTGGCATAGTTAAATTGTCTCACATTACATGTGTATTTATTTTTCTGGGATTATGTACAAAAAGCACAAAAACTTATTTACAGCATGCCAGATGTTTAATTCACAATCTATAAACCTTAGGCCATTTTTTTTCAGAGAACAGTTTATAAGGGGTCGCGACCCCTTTGGGGGTTGAACGGCCATTTCACAGGGGTCGCCAAAGCCCTCTCTCACCCCCCCATGCCTTCACTCCCCCTCCCCCTCCCCCTCTGCCTCTGCTGGATCACCCGGTCGCCGTTCGTTTACCCCGCCCACTCCCAATCTATTGCTGCCTCCGGAGTCCCAGCTGATGGCTAGAGGGGAAAAAAACTTTAAATTCTTGCCGCAGGGCTTCAAAGAGCCGCCCTACTGTCAGCTGTTTTGCAGAGGGCTCTGTTGCTAGCTAGCTGCAAAGAGGTAAATTCCTGGAGCAGATTTTTTTCCCCGCTAGCTATGCTGAAAAAGCAAAATTGAAAGTAAGCAGGGTCTTGGCTGCAACGTGACAAAATGAGGCAGAGAGATTTCTTTTTCTTTTTTCTCACCAAAAAAGGTAGTGCAAATTGCAAACAATGGGAAATTTAGGGCAAGAGGAGGTTTAAGATTTTAAAACACAGAAGAAAAAAAGCTCTATTTAACTAGGGAATTGTAATAATTGAGATACTATTAATTGCATATTGTGTTGAAAGCAGAAATGGTTAAGTTGTGGTTTGGAGGAATATATGGGGGAAATTATTTGGTTTATTATTATTGGTAAATATAATTAATGGATTTGTAAGAAATTGGATTGCATGGAAATAATTGGAATATTCATGTTCATATTGATTAATATACAAAAAAGGTAGTTATATAACTAATTGATTTATATTAAAATGTTCAATTTGTATTAAACAACTGTATTACATAATTAACCAATGTGAGGATGGATATAAAAATAGATGACAATGCGAAGGGGTATAATATAGAATAGAAGGGAAAAAATGAATTTGATTAAGATTAGAGATGAGGATGAAGGGTAATATTGGTTGTTTTAAAAAATAGATGAGGAATAAATATGGTAAAAAGGAAATATAAAAATTGTAAATTTAATTGAAATGACTAAATACTATGTTGGAAGAAATATCCTTCTGGGTTCTGCTCCAAGTGGGGAAAAAGACACTGGAAACATGGAGACTGCTTGGAAAGATGGTTTAATGGTGGACAGGATCACATGGCTTGATGGGGCCCATTGTGTTAGTTTCTGTTGCTATTGTGTTGCAAATATCCTTTGACAAAGGATTGACTTTCTGCCTCTGGCCCATTAACAAAGGGTGGGGTGCAGGAAAGTGGAAGTTGCTTTGTCTGTAAAATATGCTTCTCCATTTCTCATACAGGAAAATATATAGTAATATTCTGTCTTTTTAATATTTCCCAAAATATTTCATTCTTCTAGGAAAGGGGTGGGTGCTAACTTCCTACAACTGTTTAAATTTGTGAACTGGCCAAATACTCTGTTCAAAGAAAATATGTTGTATGTTTGTATGTGTGTTTCTAATTATTGCTATTTATTGCTATTTGTTCTCTTTTATTCTTTAAAGTTTAACAATTCATTCTTTATCTTAATATCTTAATATTTGTTTGGGGTTGGCTTTCTTCCCTTTCATCTTTTTTATTGTACAGCAATCTTTCTTCTCAAACCTACCACCTCTGTCTTTTCTTTCTTACTTACTTTCTCTTCCCCCCCTCTTCTTCTTCTCCCTACTTCCTCTTTCTTTCTCCTTCTCCTCCTCTCTTCCTCCCTCTCTTACCTTCACTCCTCCTCTAATTTCCCTTCCCTTCCTTCATCCCTCTCTATTGCTGTATCCTTTTATGCATATGGACTACTCAGAGGGCTGAAAAAGTTATTTTTGACTGGTCCTCACACTTTTGACCAGTCCTCGAATTTACGACTGTCCTCACATTTTACGTTTTTTGCTCTATCTTATACCATGTTGAAGAGAAGCAGTTGTGAAATGAGTGACATAGTTGTTAAGAATGCTGCACAGGCATAAATGTGAGGATGGTCATAAGTGTGAGGACCAGTCAAAAGTGCGAGGACCTGTCAGAAATGACTTTTTTCAGCCCTCTGAGTAGTCCCTATACACATAGCCATGGCCACCTGGTCACATGACCAGCTAGCCACACCCACTCAGTCACATGACCTCCAAGCCACGCCCACAAAATAAGCCACACCACAGAACCGGTAGTAAAAAAATTTAGAACCCACCCCTGGTTGGGGGTCACCACAACATGAGGAACTGTATTAAAGGGTCGTGGCATTAGGAAGGTTGAGAACCACTGGCTTAAAAGGTCTAACCTGAGCAACCCTTTTCATTATCAATTTGAGAACAGATTAATTAACAATAAAGTATTCCAAACATCAAAATGAACACAAATGAATAATATAAACAATACAATGAAACTTTGGGAAAGGTGGTTTTCTGCCAGTGAAAATAGAGCCGAGGTGGTGCAGTGGTTAGAATGCAGTACTGCAGGCTACTTCAACTGACTGCTAGCTGCAGTTCAGCAGTTCAAATCTCACCGGTTCAAGGTTGACTCAGCCTTCCATCCTTCCAAGATCAGTAAAATGAGGACCCAGATTGTTGAGGACAATATGGTGATTCTATAAATCGCTTAGAGACGGCTGAAAAAGCATTATGAAGTGGTATATACCGTATTTTTCAGAGTATAAGATGCATTGGAGTATAAGACACACCTTAGCTTTTTGGGAAGGAAAATAAGAAAAAAGCTGATTGGTGGGTGGATCGGCCTCCCAGAATACCCCCAATCAGCTGTTCCCAGAGGTGAATTTTAGCAACAGTTTCGTTAGTTGTAAACTCTGTGCCTTGCTTTTTTTTCAGCCTCTGAAACTTCTGAAACTCTGGAGGCTCTGAAAGCCTCCAAAACAGTTTCAGAAAAAAAGCCTCTGAAGCTCTGTTTGGGGGCTTTTTTTCTGAAGCTTTTTTTCTGAGGCTTTTTTCAGCCTCTGAAACCTCCATTTGAGAGGCTGGGCAGAGCTACATTTGAAGATTTTCACCCTCTTTTTTTGGAGAAAAAAGGTGCATTTTATACTCCGAAAAATATGTCTAAGTGCTATTGCTATTGCTTACTGTAGCTATTTAACTAAAAGGTTCTTCACACTTCCTCAAGGGAGATTCATCCCATAGTTTGGGAAACCTAGTTCTAGTCTGTATTTATGCCAGGCTTTAATAAAAAAAAAAAAACTTAGTGGAGAAGCCATGTGATGCATTTTAGATCCTGATTTATGAAAAGAGAACCAACTCTTCATATCTCCATTATAATGAAACTGCATATAATCTCTTCACTGTTCCAAAGTATCTGCATCATTTGTTTGTTCCAACTCAAAGGAGTGCCTTCATGTTGGCATATCTGGATGCTCTCCCCTCAATAGTATTGTCAAGTATATTTAGTGATATTGCTCAACAAGAGTCTTTAGGTATAGGCACAGCCTCTGAAATTGAAACAGTACTTCTGAATCTACCAGTCCCTGAAGAGTTACTACAAATCATCTAGATTTCTCTCACATGACAATCATGTACTACCTTCTATATAACTAAGATCGGGAAGTCTTTAGAATTGTAGAAACAATTTGCAATACAGCAATGAGAATTAGATATTTATGGACCTAATTGCTCAGCCAGGAAAATTTGGCTCAGGCATGAATAAGTTTTAATTAGGAATTGACATTGTGTATTTTTAAGATTTTTAAAAATTCTAATAGTGTGTTTCATCTATGATCCTATGGATTTTAATAAATTATTCTATATAACTTGGTTTTAAACTTTTGTCCCCAAATAATGACCTACACATACTCTGTCAACTTAGATTTTTGGAATCACCTCTGGATGTATTAAGGTGGTACATTGTTAGTTTTTAAAAATCTTTAATGTTTTCTAATGGAAAATTAAAATCTGTACATTAGACACACAGAGTTTCTCACAGGATAGGATACAAAAGCCATCACATTCATACTTCATTACTAATATCTATATTTAACATGACTTTTCTTCCCAATTGTTTGTATGAAATGGTCTTCCCCCTCTGGGTGTCTTCCAGATGTGTTGGGATTATAGTGTTCAATTTACCATGCAATGCAGTTGTTACAGTCCCTACACATCTGGTGGGTACCAGGTTGGGAAAAAACTAGTATGAGTCAAAGGATCAACGTAAATTACAACATAATCTTTAAAAGCAATCTAAAAAATAAAAATACAAAAGTCTTGTAAAAATGAAAATATCACATTAAAATTGTCAGTGTATAAATTTGTTGACTACATCACATACTTCTATCTTTATCTAGCTATAGTATCTATCTATCTATCTATCTATCTATCTATCTATCTATCTATTATCTTATAAGTGATCTGGCCACTGTTTATATCTATTTTTCAGAACATATTTATAATGCCTCCCTCTCCTTCTCTCTCTCTCTCGCCTCTCCTCCTGGATTTACTTGAAATCCATCAGATAGATTTCAATTATAGCGAAATTCAAAATAAATGTGGACATGCGGAATCATAGTTCCCTCTGAGAATAAGAATGATGGTAACAAGGAATAGCTTAATACTACCCAGATATATCATTACCCATTACAGGGTAATGTGGGTACTTAGAGCTTGAGGTGTTAGATATATTATCACCCAGAAATATGAATTACTGAATAAAAACTAGCCTGTTCACATAGTTGCAAACTGAGGTTCTCTCAACCTTTTGCTAGTTTTCTTTTAAGAGATATATTTTTCACCTAATATCCCAGAGCTGTGTCTAAGAAACCTTTCCTGACATTTTGGAGTTAATACTGTAGTACCAAATGGAATGAATATATTGATTCTACATTCTACATGTATAAGGGAATTTTTCTTGCAAGAAGAAATTTGCAAAATTTCAACTGGGTGCCATAGGCAAGTCCTCAAAAAGTGTCTGACCTTTACATTTCTGATTAGGTTTTTGAATAACAATGGCATACTAATATAAATTCCTTATTTAAATGCAGAGACTTTCTTCCCCTTCACAAAAATAGGCCTCCAGTAATAAAGCAACAGGGCACATTCTTGCCCATGAATCATACTACCTGTTTCTGTATAGTAGGAAAATCAGATGTCATGGTAGGCTGAGCGCTCTGACTTTTTAGAATTGCAAGATGAATCCACATTACTCTCTTAGCATAGTATCTACAATCACAAAGCATCTACTCTAAATCTGTGGCATATAACATAGCCACGTCTTCCCCATATTTTGGTTGAAGTCAATTATATTCAGTTATAGTAGGAACCTGCATTTCTCATCCTGTCAGAGTTGAAACCACTACATTTACAATAGTGGTGGGTTGCCCCCGATTCGGACCCGTTCTATAGAACCAGTAGTAAACTGGTGGGAGGCTCCGCCCACTAACCCTGACATCATCAGAAGTTATCTGCGCATGCACAGAAGCAAGGTGCGTGCATGAGTGAAGCGAGCGCACATGCGCGATCCCATTGCGAACCGATAGTAAAGGTAAATAGAACCCACCTCTGATTTACAAGCTGTTGATTTAATCAAATATGTGGCATTTATTGATCTACAGATAGTCATTGACTCACAACAGCAATTGGGACTGAACTGGAACTTCCATTGCTAAACAGTGTGATTGTTAAATTATGCCTGACTTTACAACCACTTTGCCTCAATCATTAAACAAATCCAGTTTCCCCCCATTGATTTTTCATACTGGTTATCAAGCTCCCAAATTTTGATCACATGACCATGGGGAATGCTACAACAGTTGTAAGTGTGAGGACTGTTGCAGGTCGCTTTTTTTCAGTGCTGTTGTGACTTCAAATAGTCACTAAATGGTCATAATTCAACTTTCTGCAGTGAAAGCAACAGATACAAGACAATCTGGTACAATTGAAAAGATGGCTGTGCCGGATTGCCTTTCCCTGTTTTTGCTATGCTGAAGCAATGCTGAGGAACTATTAATTTGTTGTAAAACATGAGATAGTTAATTCACAGATCTTTATCTCTGGAAGATAAAGAGACTGTGCTATTGAGCTGCAGATTTGGGTAATAAAAACTAGGCAAATATAACACTTTTCGCATCTCATGAGACAAATTATCCTGCTAATAAAATGGTCTTTTCATACTTCTCTAATTGAATTCATTTGAATTTTTTTTTAAAAAAAATAGTAATAATAATTTTGAGAAATATGTGATATTAGGAATTTTGTACTGAGTTAACTTCATTTCTCTAGCTTAATAGTTCTGACTTGGCTGCAGGCCATGAATAATCAGCAGTTAATATCACTGTAAGCTAATTAACTTATGCCCTATGTTTATTTGTTGGGCATTTTGACTCTTTGTCTCTTGTCTAACATTGTGCCTTATGGGCAAAAAGGTGAGCTACAAATTGAATAAATAATAACAAAGAGAAATAAAGCAGCTATATAAAAGGGCAGTTCATGTATCCCATTGAGAACTTCACTTTTGCCACTGAAATCTTGTTTTATTTCTTTATTTGTTATAGAATATTTATAAGAAGGTAGCAAAAATTTAATTCTCTCACCATTCCTTTATGGTGTATTATATTTGTACCTTTAAGTAAGTGCTGATTCTTTGTACTTGCCCAAACAAGTCCCTGAAAATTTTTTTGGAAGATTTTAGAAGTGACTTATCATTTGTTCTTTCCTAGGGTTGAAAAAGAGTGACTGGCTGCCTAAGCTCATTAATTTGTGCTTAAGGTGGGACTAAAACTCGCGGTTTCTGGGTTTCTAGCTTGATGCCTCAATCAAATCTATCAAATGGAGTTCAAATGTCTTTCAAAAAAAAAAAGTTTAACTAGCTTGTTTAGTTTGACTTAACATTATCTCTTTTTAAACTCACTTCCCCTTGCTATTTAGTCTTTTAAAAACTATTTTCAACATTAGGATACCAAAGGTCACTCACTCAAGTCCAACAATCCAAATCACAATGTAGTGATTTCATCAATGTAACCCACCAAATGTTGAAAGGCTGAAAGCAATTAAGATCACCCTAATCAGTGGTCTCATAAGAGTTCAACAGCACCTGAGTAACTCCAATTACATTTAAATTGTACACAGCCATTTTGCTTTTTTAGAAAACCTTTTTATTTTACTGTATAGCTTCAGCTCTTCTCTTCATGTTTGTATTAATGGTTCCTAGCACATTATTAATAGAATGTTCATGTGAATTGAGTGAGCAGATGTTCATCTCAATAATTTCTCAGGTCCATTGACTAATCCTTCACTCCTCTTCAGTGGTGGGTTGCCCCCAGTTCGGACTGGTTCTATAGAACCGGTAGTAAAACCAGCGGGAGGCTCCACCCACCGACCAGGACGTCATCAGGAAGCTTCTGTGCATGTGCAGGAGCCTATGCGGCCCTGTTGCGAACTGGTAGTAAAGATAAGTAGAACCCACCCCTGCTCCTCTTGGTGTATATTTGGGATTGAATATTCATGAAGTTTGGGACTTATCTATTGGTTCTTCTTTCCTTCGAACATAGTAGCAGTGGTGGGTTAGTGAAACTCACCCCTGTATAGAAGGTAAGTCTGAATGTCAAAATGACAATTGCTAATAGTGGCACAAAAGGATGCCATTTCAGATGGAGAACCATGGAAAATAAAAGGCTGATCTTATATATTTCTCACCGAAGATCACACATCTTAATACTTTTCTTTCCCACCATAATTCCTGAAAATAATTTGATATACTTCATAACATTTGTAAACTGTAGAAAGTGGAATACACCTAAACCTTAATTCACTTTCATATCTTTCATGCAATATCTAGCAACATTAAATAGAAGTAGAAATACTATTGCACATAGATATTCTCATACTAAAAAAAAATACTGTCTGAATTCTCTTTTTTCTCTTACATGCAGGGATGCAGGGAAAGTAACATTTCACTTCCTGAAAGATACTTTAATAGCATCTATTTGCTTTGTGCTTTGGCTTCTGAATTTATTTATTTTATTTTTTTTGAAAAATATTAAAACCATTTAACAGGGTATGTGGAATTACTCCAGCTGAAATAGGCTCATAGCTTCCTTATCAGGATATACATGTAAATACATTAATATCAGATTTACCCAGAGTAAATAAGATAATTAAAGATGCTGTCATTGGAGACTCAGATTTGCCAAGGTGGAAAATAGAACTAAGAGAATGGATGTGGAGCTTGTGCAGTGATTTGGATTCCCTTCCTATAAAAGGTAAAGGTAAAAGTTCCCCTCGCACATATGTGCTAGTTGTTCCCGACTCTAGGGGGTGGTGCTCATCTCCGTTTCAAAGCTGAAGAGCCTGTCCAAAGATGTCTCCGTGGTCATGTGGCTGGTATGACTAAATGACAAAGGTGCACGGAATGTTGTTACCTTCCCACCAAAGGTGGTCCCTATTTTTCTACGTGCATTTTTTACATGCTTTGAACTGCTAGGTTGGCAGAAGCTGGGACAAGTAACGGGAGCTCACTCCGTTACGCGGCACTAGGGATTCGAACTGCTGAACTGCTGACCTTTTGATCTACAAGCTCAGCATCTTAGCCACTGAGCCACCATGTCCCTGTATTAGAACCTATAAGAGGCATCAATAAAGCATGCCTGCAAATACATAAAGTGTCATGATTTTTATCCCTTCAGTTAAATAAAAAATAATATAAAAATAAACTGATGTATCATATGATTCTGGAAAAGGTACATAACGGTAGCTTCTTTAAAAAATTCCAAAGAGGCGCTACTTTCCTGCTCTGAAGCATTTGAGATACCTCTTCTAAATCATTCCCAGAAGGCTCCACACCTCTACAATAGATCGTAATTTTTAGAGACTACAACTATCACCCTCCAGTAGATATTAAGAGCTTAGCATTTTAGATCTGTAAAATTATTTGAGTTGGCTTCTTGCTAGGGGCAAAGGTAAAATGCCGTGCCATTACTGTTTCTTGCCAGTGGCACTTTTTATTAGTCTTCCTGGCTGCTCACATCCTTGCAAAATTTAGATTTATGACTGGGAACTTAAATGAAAATAAATAAATAACTCGCCCCAATTGCAACATTGTACCTGTAAATCTCTGTCAGGCTGTCTCATTGACAAAGTGAGCATGTCTATCCTTCAGATCTCACAACAAAATACGAGAGAAAATGGATAGTTTAAGTAATAGACAGAGACTGCCTTCTGTGAGCTATTGATTGCCACATAGAGAAGTAAAGTTGTGTTCCAAAGGCTATCATTCTGCAATGTTCACAGCAATATCTGTTACTGTCCTATATGAAAGGCAGACACCTGTAAAATGATGAAACATACTTTTTTTTTAAACTAAAGGGAATTCCAGCATCTGAGCTCAAGTATATTATTGCTTTTCAATTCTCCATTTAGTGATCAGTAAATTAATACTGAGGAAATCACTGGAACTTCTTAATACAAGCAATCATTGATTACCAACTGCCTCAAATGGTGACCATTTGAAGGTACCACAGAATAAAACAAAGACAAAAACCCACAGCTTTGTGAGCAGTCCTCATATTTAGGACGGTTGCAGTGTCTTGCAGCCACATAATCACCATTCACATGCTTGCAACCAGCTTATGACAAGCAGAGTTAATGAAGAAAATGGAAGTGTAGGAAGTTAGCACCCACCCCACGCCTAGGAAAATGAGATATTTTAGGAAATATTAAAAGGGCAGAATATTTCCCCTAAAAGGGAGGCAGAGACTCAGCCCCCCACACCTTTGTCAATGGGCCATTAAGGCCTGGGCCAGTCTATTCAACATAACAAAGATCTACCTCCTTCAAGCAGAGCCATAATAGAAATTGCCCAAAGCCCCTTCATTACATCATCACCCAGCAACCAAGCCTGGGACACAGACAACCTACAAAGTTATCCCTACATGGCCCCATGGGAGTCAGAATACAAGCTCAAATTCAAAAGTCGAGAGAGGGCATAAAACCCAGGGACTCTCAGCATCTCTACCCTTTTTGCCCAGGATTTCAAAATCACGTGGTCCTGTCCACCATTAAACCATCTTTTCAAACAGCCAACATGTTTCCAGTGTTTTTCTCCCCACTTGGAACTGAACCCAGATGGACATTTCTTCCAACAGAAGGAACCTCATGGTCATGTGACTGCAAGGATTCACTTAATAACGGAGAGGGAAGTGAACCCCTCACAGTCACATGATCTTATGTTTAGTGACTGTGGAGGTTAGCAATGAAATTTCTGGTCCCAATTGTGGTCACTAAGCAAGGACTACGTGTATATAACTAACAAATAGCTATTTGGAATGAGAAACTAGAATGTGATCATTTATTTGTAATCTACTTATTCTATTTAATATGTTTTCCTCTGACTAGGAATGTTTTGAGGCCTTTTTTCACAATAGCACTTGTATAGGAAATATAGCTCCTGGCATTCTCATGATGGGATGAATGTGAATTTTGTTCTGTTTGTTACTGAGACCTTATCAGAATTCATATCTTTATTTGTAAACAGACTGGAAAGAATAAGGAAACTATATCAGAATTAAAAAAAATCTAAAAACCTATCTAAGTAATCTTCTTGCACTAGGGAACCATGGATGGTTAAAGCTAAAATGTTGGGTTTAAATTCTTTCATATTCAATCATGTTTATGGTGCCGAATCTATGACCTCACTAAATGGCAACCAAGTAGAATATTTATGATAGAGCATCTATTTTGCATGCAATAAATTCAGCAAATAAAGTTCAGATTTAAACCCAGGCAGTGCCTCCTAGTAGAAATAGGAAAATTCCTATCTGAGTATTATGCCATACAAATTGTATATTATGTTGCTGTCCTTTGTGGTTTTGTTGTCTCTGGTATCAATGTACAGTGATTTGATGTAGATTGGAACTTCCACACCTGAAGAGGGAGAACTCTTCTCATTTCTACCAATATCCCTCACACACACACACAAATCCCATAGAGGTCATTAAAGATTTTTTTTAAAAAAAATATCCGTCCTCCAACATTATTGCAAATTGATTTTTTTAAAAATGTGTTTGCCTATAGGTGGTAGAATTTTTTCTTAAAAATGGGACTACAGAGGAAGCTTAAGCTGACTGTTCTCATTTGTAATGGTCTGGATCAAATGACATGTTCTCACCTGTTAAATAAAACTAGAAAGTAGTTTTCTTTCTATTTTCTACTAGAAAGTAGGGTAAAATATATGCAACTAAAGTTTGGAGAAAACTAACTTCAAGATGTGAAGTGTTCCTCATTGATATCTTAATTGTGATAGGAAGCCTTTTGAGGGGGGTAGAGTTAGAGATGATTAAATATCAAGATCAAGCTGCAGATATTATATATATGATACAAATATATAACATTCACAAAATTACCATATTTTTCAGAGTATAAGATGCACCTTAGTTTTGGGGGAGGAGAATAGGAAAAAGAAATTCTGCCTACAAGGGTTTTCATCTGGCTAGCTCCTTAGCCTGGTCAGCTTCAGCACATTAGTTTGCTCTCTGATTTTGAGGTTGGGGCTGGTTGGAGCTGAAAAACAGCTTCAAAAGCACAGCTGATCATCGGAGGGAGCTCCAGTGACTAAAGCAGGCGAAGCGCAGAAGGGGTAAGAGAAAGCAGCAGCTGTTCCTGGTAGCCATTTTGGCTCTCAAACAGAGCGTTTGGAGGCTGAAAATGCAATGCGCAGAGCCAAAAAACACAAGCTATTGTTGGTGGCAATCTCTGCAGCCAGGAAGAGGAAGCCAACAAGTGGGGGCCGGTGGGTGGGCAGGGTTACATTTGGAGTATAAGACACACCCAAATTTTCAGCCTCTTTTAGGAGGGAAAAAAAGTGCATCTTATACTCCAAAAAATACAGTATTCATTTCTAGTAGGAGTACAGTATATAATTGTAGAATTAAATACGGTAGAGGTGGGCAGTCTGCTTCCTGTCTGTATCCTCAAGTTGTATTTTCCATTGGCCTCCAGGATTTTACCCTTAAATGTCAATGGCAAATCACTATATGGTGGCTTTAATTTTTCTGAAAATGAAGAGTTTACTTTAGGGATTAAGCCTTTGCTATGTTTCTTAGATTGCCAAACATACCCATCAAAAGCTTGCAATTTAAATTTCAGTACTGCCTTTTCTGGTGATGCCATCACAGCATTTCAAATTCAATGTCCCTCCCTTCCTCAAGCTTAAAAGCCTGAGGCATGACTATAGCAGTTCTGATGCTCCATAATCACTACAAAAATGGTGATGATAATGATTTAGGTCAGAGGTGGGGAACTATGGTCCTTTTATGATTTATGGACTTCATTTCTCAGAATTCCTGCTGGCTCAGGAATTCTGGGAGTTGAAGTCCACACGTTATAAAAGGGCCATAGTCCTCCCCACTCCCGATTTAGGTGAACTGAAAAGATTTATCCGGAAATTTATGAAGAATGGATAAAAAAAAAGAATGGGGGGGGGGGTTTGCCCACTTTCTACGTTTTTGAAACTTAGGACAATTTGCTATTACTCTAGGACTCCATATGGCATCTGTCACAGATCATTCTAGAGTTTAATAAAGCTGTAATACCATCTCCAGCTTCATGGCTGATGTCTTCACTGTATGTATAAAGTTTTAGAATGCTAAATAAAATAAAAATAAATAGTTGGATGATTGAAGAAGGCTTATTGGGTATCATTTCATAATGCAGCACTGGTGCATTAATACAGCGGTGCAATTAGATATTCCAAGTAAATGCTTGAGTTTGAAAATTAATAACAATAGTTTATTAAGTGACCTAGTATACATCCAATGATTTTGAAAAATCCTACTTTTGTGTAAAAATAAAATATAATCATTGACAGTAAATAGCCTAGTACCATGATTATAATCTGTAGTGTTTGGGACAGGAAAATAACCGGCTGAGGAAAAATACACATAAAGGGCCTACGATAAGATAGATAGATAGATAGATAGATAGATAGATAGATAGATAGATAGATAGATACATATATACATATATACATACATACATACATACATACATACATACATACATACACACACACACACACACACACACACATTTTATTGTAGGTTTGCATTATTGATAATTGATTATGTGCCAGAAAATTAGTATCAACTCTTAGCAACCTCATCCATAAATCTTTTCCAGGAGGAAAGTATAATTATGCCGCAACATAATATTTACTCAAAAAGAAATATATAAAAACACATTATATATAAAAACACATATATACCCCATGAATCATTCATGGATTCTCTGAGAATCAGAACAGATGTTTTAATTAAGAAAGACTATGTGATAAACTGTAGCATACTTTAATTCCATCAGTGAATTGGCAGTGATTGGAAGGAAATATAAATATTTATCTGTGCATCACTTGTTTCACTATCTTTTTTATTAATGCAAATGGAAGCCAGAGGAAGAGAGAGAAGGAGATGGGGTCAAAGTTATATTTGGCTGCCTTTCCAACAAAATCTTCCTTCTGCTTGCACATAAAATATTTCTTCAGTTCATCACACAATCATCCCAAATGTCTGGTTTATTATATACTTAATTCTTCAGTCAACAAATGTTCAGATATCTGACTGTTGCACTGGGAGAAGAAAAATGCCAAGCAGTAAAATAGTCAATTATTCTCCATATATCATAAAAGTAACATCTCTGTTTAATTTATTATTGAACAAAATACATGCTTGGGGATAAAATATAAATTGCACAGTGTAATTTTGTAATTTGGTATAAACAACAGGCTTTCTCTTAATACTTACATTTGTTCATGGAAGATAATGAATCATTGGTTACTTTTTGTACGTTGGGACCAAAGGGCCTATTAGAAAGATTTTTGTTTGATTTGTTTGCTTTAGTAGCATGGCTGTACAGTATTTATTCAAAATGAGTTGGCTCTAAATTTAACACAATTCTCCATCCTGCAGAAAGAACATTAGATTGGGGGACTGGGGGGAATCTCATGTCTCCATTGCCATTTTTTTCAGCAAGTGCAGGATGCTTTAGCCATTTAAAATTATTTGAGAAAAAAAAAAACCTTAGTCTTTCTTTCAGATAGATACAGTAGGTAAGGAAACTGTAAATTCTAAAAGTCCATTTGTATCAGTATTTTCCAGACAGCTACATAAGTATGATTTAGGAGTCATCCACACACTCTGCTTTTCATAGTACAAAGAACTCCTATTCACCAATACCATCCTGACACTTATTGTGTACACTCCAACACTTATTGTATATACTTATTGTATAGAGTATTACATTGTATTTATACCACGCTAACATTTATTGCGTACAGGGGCTTTTCCTGCAATTGGAGATACTGACATTACAAAAATGCAAATCCACTGTGGTCTCTGAATCGTAGCAAGGAAAGAGCAGGATTATATTACTTTGCACAGTCTAGAGTCAGTTTGAGTTTGGTGGCATGCAAATATATTATCAGAAGCATATTGGAAAAAGATACATTCATTCTTCATTCAGTGCCCCATGTCCTGGAAATTCCACATCTCGAAATTGTGTGTGAGCCAGACAAGTTATTATGAGGAAAATACGTTACCTTTATCTTCTCCCAGTTATAACATTATCTGTGCATGCATACTGTCATTGAAGGAAAGCATAAAGGAAGCTGCAGTCATATTTTGTATGTTAATGTATATCAAAACATAATGTAATTTCAAATACCAGATTCGTACCCAAGATGCCTTATTGCTTGACTAAAGAAAATTTCACTGACATTGTAAACATCCTGAAACCCAGATGATTTATGCAGTATTTGTGTAAAAAGCACACAGACACACAAACATGATATATAAATTCATGGTGCAATATTCTTTGACCTCACCTGGCTGTAGTTACTATTTATTGATTGTGTTTCACTTGTCACAAGACCATAGTTCCATGGTACAGCACAACACAAGATTTGTGCGATGCGGACCCAGCTTCAATTCAGTAGAATCTATGTTTTAAAATCATGGAGAGATACTATCAGGTATAAGGAATATTGAGTTAGCAAGATCAATTATTTATAAGCATATACGGTATAAGGTAGCTTTGCTATGAATGATGATTATTTGGAATTCCAGAGAGCAAACTACTGACAGTCACTATAGACAATCCTGCGATAGTTTAATAAATGTCTACATTAGGATATAGCACATTCTTATACACATGCGTTGTCTTTTTGCTAATTCTTTGCTTTACTCATGATTTCCCTGTTTCTTAACACTGTGCACGATCGCAAAGTTAATCATATTCATCATATGCTTCTTCTGTACACCTTCATTTGCAGCAACTGTGAATACTCCAAAATAGCATGCAGCAGCTCAATGTATATTATTCCCAAATCAAACTTCCATTGTAACTGATAGTAGTTTCTTTCTTCTGTAAATGTTCTTTTAGAAGCTTTTCAGTTAGGAAAGTGAACCTGCCTCATTATATACTGGTAGTATATGGTTCATAGGTATATACTGCATAACTTCCATAATTTATGATGGCGTATACATGCTTTTTTCAAATAAGTATAATTATTGCACAAAATCTGGTGCAAATGCATAATATGTCACAGGGCATTAAAGCATTAAAATATGAAATCATTTCTTAGAAACTCGATAGGTTGGAGTTGAAGATTAAAATGCAGGGATTTCAGTTAAGGAAAATTTAAAAAATTAAAAGATTTTAGAATTATTGCATGAAAATGAGGCAGAAGAAAAAATGTGAGATGTCATGAAAGGGTAGGATTATGAGAAATTATTTATTCATAATTCCCTGTTTTGATCTCTGAACATACTTATGTGTCAGTTAAAACCATTCATTTCATAGAGGAAGCAAGAGTTGGTTTATTAACTAAACACCATAAGAGTCTGATATATCTACTACAGTATTAATTAGAGTTGAAATAAATTGCAATTTTCCAAGTTCCTGCTCTAATAGAAAATAAAAATTTACATTAGTCATAATAGTTCAAGTAGAAAAAATTAGTGGTTAAATTATGATGCTAGAGCTATATTTTAGAAATTCAGACTAAGTCTGCTTCCCAGCTGAGCTCTTTTTCAGCATGGGAAACAGGCTAATGTAACCCAATTGAGAACAACATTCATGATTCTAAAATCCTATAAAAAGAAGAATTTCTGGCTTTTGCTGACAATCTTAAACCAAGCTACATTATACCAAACTGATGTTACTTCACAAACATGGCGATCCCATGTGGTTATCAAAGAAATCTTGGATGGCCCTTAGAAAATATGTGGATTGATAACATTTCCATCTGTCAATTGCAAAAGCCAATAGCACTTGGATCGTTGCATATAATACACTGACACATTACAACATCCTAGGTTTTTGGAAAGAACTTGATGCATATGCTTATGATGCATATGAAGGTCAACACCCGCTGAAGAACCAGCAGCAATGATTTCGCATCGTTGTGAACAAATAATAACAATTTATTTTTCAAAATGCTTTGACAAAATTGCTCAACATCAGGCTGACTGTGCCACCAATCGTAATTTATTTAATACTAGCTGTACCCGGCCACGCGTTACTGTGGCCCAGTCTGGTGCTTCTGGGCTAAAAGAGCAAGGCTGAAGTTCCAAACTCTCTATGAACATTTGGTGGGCGTGGCCAATTCAACGTCACTCACTTTCATCAGTCACATGACAGCCCCCAAGCCACGCCTGCGCAGCTGGTGATTAGGGCAGAGAACCAGTTGCTAAAAAACAATGGGAACCATAAAATCCTCCCTCTCTGTCTCCCCCTCTCTCTTTGTATCTCTCTAGAGCCTTAGTAGCGCAGCAGACTAAAGCACTGTTAAATAACACCAGCTGCCTGCAATTACTGCAAGTTCAAATCTCACCAGGTTCAAGGTTGACTTAGCTTTCCATCCTTTTGAGGTAGGTAAAATGAGGACCCGGTTTGTGGGGGCAATAAGCTGACTTTGTATAAAAACGAACACCGCTGGGGGGGGGGGCGAAAGCCCTTCTAAGCAGGTATATACAAAAGTATGAAGGCTATTGCTTAACGCATTGTAAGCCGCCCTGAGTCTCCGGATAAGGGCAGCATAGAAATTGAAATAATATTAATAATAATAATAATAATAATAATAATAATAATAATAATTTTCTCTCTCTCCCCATCTGTATCTCTCTCTGTCTCTCTCTCGCCCTCCTCTGTATCTCTCTATGTCTCTCTCTCTCTCTCCCCCCTCTGTATCTCTCTATGTGTCTCTCTCTCTCCCTCTCTTTGTATATCTATGTATCTCTCTCTTCCCGCTCTCTCTGTATCTCTCTGTCTCTCTCTCCCCCCTCTGTATCTCTCTATGTGTCTCTCTCCCTCTCTCTCTCCCTCTCTCTATGTCTCTCTCTCTCCCCTGTATCTCTCTATGTCTCTCTCTCCCCCCTCTGTATCTCTCTATGTCTCTCTCCCCCTCTGTATCTCTCTATGTGTCTCTCTCTCCTCCTCTCTCTGTATCTCTATGTCTCTCTCTCCCCCCTCTCTCTGTATCTTTCTCTCCCACCCTCTCTCTCTGTATCTCTGTATGTGTCTCTCTCTCCTCCCCATCTGTCTGTATTTCTTTATGTCTCTCTCCCCCCCTCTCTCTATTTATCTCTATCTCTGGCCCAGCCTCTTCCATCCCCCGCCATCACCCTTACCTTTTCAGGCCAGGCCTTCGCAGCTCTCCACACCACAGCAGAAACTCGGAGGCCCCCTACACAGATGTTCTCTGGGGGCTTGACGGGGAGATGCATAGCAGGGAAGGGAAGGGAGGGAGGGAGGGAGGGGGTGCAGTGGGGGTTTGAGGCTGGTTTGGGGCTTCCCGCCTGAAGGAAGAAAGCAGCAAAGCCAGGAGCCACGCACACCCCACTGGACCCCTACTGCACAGTTCTCCTCCCCTCCCTTCCAAGGGCAGGGGAATGATTAAATCCCCCGCTCTTCCAGGCGAAACGAAGGAGGGCCGGCCATCCTCCCTTCTGCCCGTTTCCGCCCCCCGAAGCTTCCCTGGAGCCCCTTTTCTGCCAGAGGCTGAAATTTTCGTGTAGGCTCCATGAACTGCCAGAGCGCTCACTTGGGAATCAAAGGCGGCAAAGGTGGTCAAAAGCGAGACTCCAATTGCCTCCATCTCCCCCTCACTGACCAGATTCACATAGCACCGGTTAGCGGCTGGTCTTTCTGACCTTGGGGCCTGTGGTAACGCTGGGCCAGGCACGATTCGGGCCAGGCGAGGAATGGAGAGTTCCTGCTCGGCAGACCCAGGCAGCCTCATTGCCAGGTGTTCTTTGGAGGGAGCCCCAAGATCAGCTGGCGAGGGGGATGGGCAGCAGCGGCGGGTGAGGCTAGTTTGCGGGGTGGCCGGGGAGGGAGAGGTCAGAGCCAGGCTCGGGCAGGCCCTACCCAGCCCTAGAAGCCGGCTGCGAGGGCTTCCTGGCGGGGAGCCGCTGCCTACCTGCCAAGCCTGGTGGCAGGATATGGCCCTCGGGTGTCTCTGCCTTCCAAATGCGCAGTTTCTTGGAAGCAATATGGAGAATCTAAATATAAGAAGCAGAAATCTGTTGAGCGTAATCAGGGCTGGGAGGCTGCCATGTTGGTTTACATCCAGCAGGTGGTGCTGTTTTTCAATGTTTTTCAATGTTTGTCAATGTCTTTCAAAGTTTTCCAATGTTTTTCATGTTTTTACCTGTCACAGGTGTGACATGTATATAATATAGGTATATAGAAACACGCCTGTAGTCGAATGCAACATTGTGTCAAAATTTGAAATCAATCGGTGAAGAACTTTGAGAGATGTGCGGTTATGTACAAACGGACATTTACATTTTTATTTATATAGATTGTGATATTTAATAACCTGGAAGCTATAAATCATACTAGGGAAAAAAGTGGATTTGAAGATAAAGGTGGCATTGAAATTGTTTTATCATTCTCAACATATTTAGACATCATTTAGGAACTATGTTAGATGTTCTGAAATTTTGAAAGGAATCAAATCAGAAAGATTGTCAAATTTTACATTCACTGAACTGAAATACTACCTGGGCTAGTTGTATTTTATTTTGCTTATGATTTTTCTCAAAGATTCTAACTATTCTTTCACCTTTTTCTACTCATGTTGCAGTTTGACTAAAAAATCAACTGCATATTTGATTCATGTAGTTTCATGTTATAAATATTTCTACAATGCTTCCTTATTCTGAAAGATGAACAGATTTCCTCTGAATGTATCCCAGCACTTTGTGGTGCACAAATTTATTTGAAGCATAATAGCCCCTCTCGTTTTGGAATGTGTTCTCCTCACAACTAGCACAACTGGCAGGGGTGAAATGTAAAATTTGTTACTACTGGTTCTGTGGGCGTGGCTTGGTGGTGGGGGGCTAATGTGACTGGGTGGGCATGGCCAACTTTTTTTTTTACTTTTAAAAGCATTTTTTCTACAACCTCTTCGGCCGAAGAGATTGTAAAAAAAAAAAATGCTTTTAAAAGGCTCTGACAATCCCAGCTGAGCCGCATTATCATCAGAGGATTTTTTTTTTTTACTTTTAAAATCATTTTTTCCACAACCTCTTCGGCCAAAGAGGTTGTAGAAAAAATGCTTTTAAAAGTAAAAAAAAAGCCTCTGATGATTGCGTGGCTCAACTGGGCATGGGGGGGGGGGCAGGAATTTTTGCTACTGGTTCTCCGAACCACCCGCTGCCATCGCTACTGGATTGGGCGATCCGGTCTGAACCAGGAGTATTTACCCCTGCCTCATGGGACCATATCACCCCTCAGTGGAGAACTGCTTCCTCAGTTTAACTTCAAAGTAGTTCAAGAAAAGGAATGCAAGATTGTGATATTGAAAATTATTATGAGCCATGGTGGCACAGTGGTTAGAGTGCAGTACTGCAGGCTACTCCTGATCACCAGCTGTCAGCAGTTTGGCAGATCAAATTTCACCAGGTTCAGCCTTCCATCCTTCTGAGGTTGGTAAAATGAGGACCCAGATTGTTGGGGGCAATATGCTGACTCTGTAAACTGCTTAGAGAGGGCTGTAAAGCACTATAAAGCAGTATATAAGTCTAAGTGCTATTGCTGTTAGACTACAAATCTGGCCAGGCTCTAAATTTCTTTCCTCCAGAAACACGATACCAATTCAAAAAATAGATAACAATTAAAGTTTACCATATTAAATACTGACAGAGAAGAGCATTATTGCAGAGAAGACAGAAGCTATGCATGATCAGCGAGCTTTTGACTATTACAAGCTAATCCTCGATTTACAATCATTTATTTGGCAACTGTTCAAAGTCCCTGCATTTACAACAGTTGCAGCATCCCCATGGTCACATGATCAAATTTTGGATGCTTGGAAACCAGCAAACAATCAAGGGAAAAAAATCAGATGTAAGTCACTTGTCCCAATTATGGTTATAAGTTGAGAATTACCTGTATACTTTTCTCAGTTTATATATGTTCTGTATAATGAGGCAAGATCCTAAGAATATATTCTAGGATAGTTGTTCTCAAAGTCTGGGAATATAACTCTGTGATGGTATGTGAAGTCAAATAAATACATATTTTAAAATTCCTCAGTTGTAATTTCTAATTCAGTAAATATTTATAGGTGTAGCCACATAAATCAGAACTCTTTGGCGATCATTTTTATGAATATGAAGGGGTAATGAGGTGAAAAAAATTGGGAACCACTGTTATAGGATATTCAATGGTGCTAAATTTATTTAATAATTCCATGTTGTAAAATACTAGCAGAAATCAAGGCTAATCTGCACATTCCTTCTTGGGCTCATGATGATTTAGCAATCAAATATTTATACATACATGTGTTTATTTCATAACATTTGTTCATATTGATATTTATTTTGGAAGAAATTGTTTTTTATCTTTTGATTTTATTAATTTGTGATAGATACAGAGGGAATAAAACAATCAGGTTCTGTTAAAACCATCAGTGTGTGAACCTGTGGATTCAAACATCTTATCAGTTGTCATACATGTCGGCTGCGATGGATGTGATTTCATGGGTGTGTTCCCACAACATGCTTAATGAGATTAAGACTTCCCAAGTGTTTCTTGCTAAATGTTATAATCCTTAATCTTGGTTAGATTATTTGTAGTTGGTTCCAATTTGGTTAGGTCATAGCACTTTTAACTGTATAAATTGTTGTGCTATGATTCTATTAACTGTATAAATTCTTAAAGCAGTAAGCAGAAAATGATTACCGTATTTTTTGGAGTATAAAACGCACCTTTTTCCCCCCTAAAAGGGGGTGAAAATTTAGGTGTGTCTTATATACTGAATGTAGCCCCACCCACCCACTGGCCCCCACCCTTTGGCCTCTGCCTCGCAAGCAAACAGCAAGAAAAACAGCTCCTTTCAGCTTCAGCACAGCCTAATTAGCACAAGTTGATTAGATCAGCTTCCCAACTCTCAGCTGATTTGCTCTCAGCTGTTTTGCGCAGGGCTCTGATGCTTGCTGCAAAGAGATAAATTGCTGGAGCAGATTTTTTTGTCCCCTTGTACTAATCAAGCTATACTGAAAATGAAAATGAAAGTAAAACAGGCTGTTAGCCGTTTGCTGCAACAAAGTAAAATTGCTCAGAGGCAGCGGGAGATTTCTTTTTCTTCTTTTCCTCACCAAAAAAGGAAGGTGCATCTTATACTCTGAAAAATATGGTAAGTCAATAGCCCATTTAAGTGTGCTGTGTAGATCTGCTGCAGTGGTGTCTATGTAAAAGCTGTTTTTTTTTTGTTTTTGTTTTTGTTTTTTTTGTAATTTTTATAACCAGAATCAACTATTTTAAAGAAAGAAAAGGAACATCTAAATCTGTTCATTATGTGTGTCCCCATTTCATCCAGGTGTCCTCATTTAGGACAGGAGAATAGGCTATTTACTTTAATTAGTTAAATTATGCTATTAGCATCTAAGTCATATTATTGACTAAAACAATACTATTTTATTGATCTATAACTTCAGATGGTGGATTCAAGTTCAACAATGTGAGTGTTTTGTATATTTTCTGTGGGCTGTTTTATATTTTATAGCCAGCAGTAAAGGTTCAACCTTTGCCACCTGGTCAACTTTAGTATCCATGGTGATGAATTGTATATTCTGAATATATTTGTGTGGCTCCCTTAAGTTTATGTGAAAAAATAAAACACTACCCATATGGCAAACTACTGTAGGATTGCTTGGATAAATCCCACAAATTGACTATAAGAACTATGATATGTAGACCATATCTAACTAACTGTCTAACAGAAATTTCAAATCCATTTATTCATGTTTATGTAATACAATTACAGATCAGGGATGCAGAACCTGAAGTCCAGAGTTCCATACAGCTTCTTCAAATTATAATTTTTAATGTGACAAAATGAAAATATAATAAAAACATATGAATTAATCAGATAAATTATACTTAATCAATGTCTCTAAGTTTCATTAATTTAATTTTAACTGAATACAGTTCTGGTCTCAACTTCTTTCTGGAAATCGGGCCCCTGATATACCATTCAAAGCCTATTCCAGGCCCTGAAAAATGCCGCATGGTTCCCAGTAGGGGTAAAATCCCTCCACCCATTTGGCAATATTTGATTTTAGAAGTTAATATTAGATATGTTAAATTCCCTAATTTAAACCAGATAATTATAATGGTTTTGTCTACTAGGCATTAACAGAATTAACAGAAAGTGTAGTTGGTGAGTATGCTAATAATTTTGGCAACACTCATCCACTCACCCACTTAGTTGCTTTGGAAAAAGACAGGGGTGAAATCCAGCAGGTTCTGGCAGGTTCTGGAGAACCGGTAGCAGAAATTTTGAGCAGTTTGGAGAACTGGCAAATATCACCTCTGGCTGGCCCCAGATTGGGGTGGGAATGGAGATTTTGCAGTATCCTTCCCCTGGAGTGGGGTGGGAATGGAGATTTTGCAGTATCCTTCCCCGCCATGCCCACCAAGCCACGCCAACAGAACCGGTAGTAAAAAAAAAATGGATTTCACCACTGGGAAAAGAGAATCACATTTAATCCAGTTTAATTCTGGATTGGTTTGATAGTTGTAGAACTCTGAAAGAAAATCACAAGTAAAGTGAAATCGGAGAAGTCCACTCATATGTCTCTTCTTGAAATACTGTCATCTTCACTCCAGGGAAAGGCAAGGATATAAGCAGCAATTCTATCAACATAGCGGGTTGTCTGTCATTCATTCCCCCCCCCCCTCTCTCGTTAGCAGCAACATTCAGAAAGTTAAAACATGTCAAACATGGAAAAACTGTTTTTCGCTCATACTCTTGATGACACTGGAATGAATGTTGGCAGGTTTTGCAGTTCTAAAAAGCAATCTGCATATCATGAAAGATGCATTTAGTGCTGAGGCTGGATGAAACAGTGGAATGGTTGTTACAATCTTCTTATCAGGTATGTCTCGGGAAAAAGAAGAGTGATGAGATCAATGCACTTCTAAATGTTTTCTGTAGCTTTCCACCTTTACTATTTTTTATACATTGCAATATCTTGAAAGAAGGTCCCCAAACAAGCAAGTAATGGCAGATATGACTATCTTCATCTGACAAAATGTCTTTCAAATAATGTCAGCTTTATATTGAGTATTTCAAGAAAAAGATGACATTTAAAGCTTAGTTCACCTAAGCAGTTAGCCTAAAGTTGGGTGCTTTCATCTGCCTCCCCCTCCACCTGCATAAGAAAGGTATGCAGCAATTTATTAATTATTTCTGCTACATCCATTACTGCCTGCATCCATCCCACTATGAAGCTATTTTCTATACATTTGCACAAGATGCATAGAATTACAGCTGAATCCTAGCAGAACTAGATACATTAAATTATTTTATTAATGGGAAAGAGACATCTAACTTTGAGAGGTCCTCGGTGCTCTCTGAGCTTGCTTGATTTCTTGAAAATGTTTTATTACCCTAACTAGGTAACATCATCAATACTAGTTGACTAACACTGATGATGTTAGCTAGTTAGGGTAATGAAACGTTTGCAAGAAAACAAGCAAGCTCGGAGAGCACCAAGGACCTCTCATCTCAAATATTCTCCTTTATCGGAACATCTAACTTCGTATAATTCTACAGGTCCAATTTCCTTTATTTTAGAAAGAAATAAGATTCTAGCTGTCCTTACTACAAATACAGATAATAATGTTCATTAGCAGTAGGATTGTTCTTTATTTTCAACTTAATTATGCTAAGTCTTTAATTAATGGAAGAGTTTTGTAATGAAGTGATTTTTCAATATTCCTGGTCACCAGTGGTGAAATCTATTTTTTTTACTGCCGGCTCTGTGGGCGTGGCTTGGTGGGCGTGGCTGGGGAAGGATACTGCAAAATCTCCATTCCCACCCCACTCCAGGGGAAGGATACTGCAAAATCCCCATTCTCACCCTACTCCTGGGGGAAGGATATTGCAAAATTCCCATCCCACTCTGGGGCCAGCCAGAGGTAGTATTTGCCGGTTTTCCAAACTGCTCAAAATTTCTGCTACTGGTTCTCCAGAACCTGTCAGAACCTGCTAGATTTCACCCCTGCTGGTCACTATCCTATGACTAATTAATACACAATTGGATAATTGGCAGATGTTTGTGGGTTATTTTTATTTGACTTTATTGTACAATATTTATATCTTCTTTAAAGAAACTTCTGATGGCTTACCTCAAATAAATTTAAATCATAAACATCTCTGAAAAAAATTGATTGTTAATAAGTAATGACAAGGAAGTTAAACAGGGAATTTCAAAAATGAGTCTACACTGCAATTATTCAATCGCAAAACATTTACTGCAATAAACAGGGTATCCCCTAAAATATTACTTGAATAGAAAATGTTAGAGTCACTAACATTTATTACTCACAATTTATTTGAGGGTAATGAGGGATGCTACTGAAAAGGCTTATTTGTGGACTCATTTCCCTGAATTCATGAAAAAGAGGACTTCCAACATTCCTTCCCAGATTATCTCATAGGTTGAGAAGATTTTACTGAAGGAGATTTATTTATTTATTTAGCATATGGCTGGTCACACACAATATTAAAACACTTCATTTTTACAGGTTAAAACAATTAAAACAATTAAAAAAAGAGCAGTAAGAAAACCTAGGAGGAAAACAGAAATAACATTTCAGAGTTTAATGTCGAGTTTGGAGATCCAGTCAGTAGGAGGCAAAGTTACTCGCGTCCATGGCAACCCTTAAGCCACACGTGCCTCCTGGGTGGTGCTAAATGAGTAACAGACAGACTGGTAGCCAGACATCCACGAGGATCTCCTGGCTTCAAACACAATCCCATGGTCCTTTTAAGGACCTTTTAAGTACCAAAAAAATAACTAAGTGGATGTTTCCCATGATACACCAGACTACACTAATAGGACTTCATAGTAATCCTTGAATTGCATTTAGAAACACTTGTGTAATCACAACATTCTGCAACATTAATGTTATGTTGCTGAAAGAGTTCTCACCAGTCAACATGTGGGCTTCTATATTTTGTACTAAATCCAATGTTCAAGTAGTCTGCAAGGACAATCCTAAGGAAACTGTGTTATTGAGAGTCATGGAGGCACAGTGGTTAGAATGCAATATTGCAGGCAAATTCTGCCAACTGCCAGCAGTTTGATTCCTACCAGCTCAAGGTTGACTCAGCCTTCCATTCTTCCTATGTGAATAAAATGACGGCCCAGATTGTTGGGGGCTGTCTCTATAAACTACTTAGAGAGGGCTGTAAAGCATTATGAAGTGGTATATAAGTAACTGCTATTGCTACTCTAATCTAGATGCAACTAGGGCATAAATCACCATTGGTACAACCACCTGCTTTAACAGCTTTGCAATTCAAATATAAGTCAAAGATGGGGAAAAGGTCCCCAGATACGTACTCCATTTGTTGTCCTGAAGGTGCAACAAATTTAGGATAACTCCAAGTTTTAGATTTGTTCCTTTGGAGGTAGTACAGCTGTATCTAGAATTAGCATGGAGACTGTCAAGCATCTTGACTATTTTCTCTGCAAACAGCTGGTCTGTCTACTGGGATTTGGCCTTAGTGTGTTTGGGCCCATTGACATCGTTAGTGCTTCCAAACAAAATGATAGGACATCTCCTGCCTGTTCTTATTCATATGTTACATAACAGAACAATGGAGACAAAGCAAAATAATGTATCACCTGTGAGAGACTGTGTAAAGCCATTGGAAAATACATTTGGATTATCTGAGAAAATGTAACACAGTACAGATGGAGAAGAAAATATTTGAGAGAAATTCCACTTTAATTAACTCACTGTAAGTAAAGCTAGGAATATGCTCTCATATTTTTCAGAGTTTGCTTTGGCCTTAGATTAGCATTAAAGATATTTTTATGTGATTTATCTGGGTTTGCTTCCTTGCCAAACAAGTAGAACTTAACAACATTCCATATTGGAATAACCAACATTTTGAATGGTCCTCTTCCATACATTTGGTTTTTTTTTTAGCAGCACTTACTCAGGAGAACCTGGAAACACTGTACAGGAATGCCTCACATCCCAAACTGATTCAGGTGTTATTCATGGTGGTTACTGGTTAGTGTCAAAATTTGCTAACATATCTACAAAATTCAAAATCTCTATAGAGGTTATTCACAAGAGTGATATTTGCAGTTTGAATCTCATACTCACATCTACATTACAAATGAAAAGATCTGAGATAATCTGATTCATCCAGGAACTTTTGTATCTATTGTCTGATGATCTTCTCCAGTACTTTTCCTAAAAATGAAAATCTGGAGACTTCAGATCAGGAGATTTATGGGCAGATTATGGAATTGAAAGATGTCCTCTGTAGATGGGAGACTACCATCTAAAGAAGGATCAACCACTTCCCAAATTAAATCATTCCAGTCAGTGAGGCAGTCCACATGTAATTGAATTCAAGAACCCTCTTTACTTCCTGAGAGTCTACAACTCAGAATATTCCTGGGGATCTTGAAACCTTTAGATTAAGGCAACATGGCATCTAGGTCTGTGCAAATATGAGCAATTTTATCAGCAAAGAGTCTCAGAAATCTGTCACAACTGCCTGAAAGAAGCTCTTTTGCCTGTTTCTTTCATGACTGGGTTACCCTGAACAGTGCTGCTGGATGACATTCTACTAAAACAAGGAAGGTAAGAAATGCTGGCATTTAGCACTCTCATCACTACCTAGACTCATACTTGGATTCAGTTGCATTCATTCTTCATCTTCCATCACTGTCACTTTATGTAAATGCTTCAGCTGTTTAATGTCCATTGGGTATACTGGCAGGAAAGAGGCCTCATGGGACGTTCCCACTGAGTGCCCTCATTATTTTCTTTCTCTAGAGATTTAATGGGCATGTCTAAAAATAGTAGAATTCTGAGGATTAGCAGAGGTATTGTCTGATAGTTCAGTCCAGAATTCATTTAATTTCAATTGGGATAGGAGATTGCCTTTTTTTACTGGGCTTTTAGTTTTTATATTGATTTTAATTTTTGTTTTGCATTTTATATATTATTTGTTAGGTAAATGAAGATAATATAAATAGAAAAGTCAAATGGAATGAATGAATGAATGAATGAATTGTTGCCCTTCCTCATTCTCATGATCTCCTAAGAATAGGACTGGATAATCTTTGAAAAATGATTGACTGCAGCAGTCACCTAATACTCTCACTCTCTTGTCATAGTCACCCATGCTTGTGTACATACCTTCCATAATAATCACATGTATTCAGTGGTGAGATTCAAAAATTTTTACTACCAGTTCTGTGGGCATGCTTGGTAGGCATGGCTTGGTGGGCATGGCAGGGGAAGGATACTACAAAATCCCCATTTCCTCCCGGTCAGCTGGGACTCGGAAGGCAGAGAATAGATGGGGGCGGGGCCAGTCAGAGGTGGTTTTTACTGGTTCTCCGAACTACTCAAAATTTCCACAACCGGTTCTCTAGAACTGGTCAGAACCTGCTGAATACCACCTCTGCATGTATTCATAAATGCATATTATACTTCATATCTATTTAGACATGTGCACCTTATTCCTGCCTTATGGTGCTGACAGAAAAAGCAGAGGGGAACTAGAAAAATCTGTATTTGGATATTTCTTTCCATTTTAAAATCTAAAATGTACAGGAAGACCCAAACTGGATCAAAATTGGAAAACCAATAGATTTTGTTATCCTCTTTAAAGTAAGAACATTTCCCCACTGACATTTCACATAGACAACCAAGCTACTAGTTGATCCACTACAAAAAGGTATTCAAGAACTGCATTTTCTATAGGGTCTTCTAAGACAACTCACCCCAGCTGACTTGCCCTGGTTGACTCACCGCAGCCAACTTGCTGCAGGATAACTTGCTGCAGCCAAAATTCACTGTGGGATAATTCATCGCTGGATAATTCAAGAGAAGACAAGTGAATTGCAGTGGGCCTTGTCTTGCTCTAGATTTACCTTCTTAAGTTAGAAGTCCTTAAGGCTAGAGTGAACCAGAGCATGGAGTCCACAATTTACTTGTCCCTCTCTTGAGTTGTTCTGCATTGAATTGTCCTCTAGTGTGTCCCACGGTAAACTGACTGGGTGAGTTAGCCAGGGTGAGACGACCAGAGCAAATTGGCAGCAGCAAGTTGTCCCATTCTGTTTTCTATAATACAAGAAATGTAATGATTTTACATTGTTATATCCTTCCTTATATTAACTTATTATCCACTTTTTGAGTCCATTAGAAGTGCAGTAGGATAGAAATATTGGATATAAATACTGTATATAAACCAATAATTAGGAAAAATAAACCTTCCAGATTGTTGCTGTTTTGCAGTAAATGTAGCATTGTAGCATAATGAAAAATTAAAGATTCCTCTTAGCTTGGCAACATCTACAGAACAAAAGAAAGCCCACAGCCAGGGTTGTCCATGGGAATCAGCATAATACAACAACATTATGGCTTCATCCCAAAGCAGTGGATCTTGTGACATGATGCTGTTTTTGTCATTCTGATGAAAGTAGTAAGACTCTGCGAATGCTGTTACCTACAGCCAAATCATATTGTCTACATTATTACATTGAGTATATAAGCTCTCACTGATTCTTAACAGAGCATTATAAAATTTGGGGGGGGAATACCCCTCCCAAATTAAAATGGGGAAAGTATCTGTAAATTTTGAAAAGCATGGCTAACTTTTGAAAAGCAGGATATCATTTTAATAAAACAGGAAAGTAGCTATGCTGTTAATCAGCAATAAACTCCATAGTAAATGATGCTATGTTATTGAGAGAGAGAAATAGAAAAAAGCTAGTTTATTGAAACTGTTTAGAAAAAATTCAAACCAATATCTCAAAGTAGTTGTTTTTTTAATCGGAAAACCTTTAATGATCTCACCAAAACAGGACAAATCACACAAATTGATAAATGAATATGAAGCCATAGTGGTGCACTGATTTGAATGCATTACTGCAGGCTGACTTTTCCCACAACCAGGAGTTCGATCCTGACTGACTCAAGAGTCGCAGCCACCATTGTAACTTGGAAACTGTAGATATCTTAAATCAATCAAGATCTAAAACTGTAAGTGAATTCCTAGATGCAGGGTTCTGTGACAAATCAGCCACTAATACAGGCATTTAGATAACCTCTATCTACAAACTGTTTTTTTTTTAAAAAGAAAGTTACCTAAGGTAAGGAAAGACGCAAAAGACTGAGCAAATCCTTTCTCATCACATACCTATCAATCAATACCCAGATAAGCAAGAACCACCATCAGATAAATAAGAACAATAAAAGAAGAAGCAATACACCACCCCAAAAGCAATCAAGGAAGAAACAATATTCCGACCATGACTGGTAGGACAAGTTATGAAAACCCAAATACACTAATTATGTTATTGAAGGCTGGCAATGAAATATCAGCAGAAGACTGAACAAGCTCAGAAAAATACAAGAACACAAGAAAAGCAAACTCTACCCTTTAGCATTGGAAAAATGGCTGGGGAAGACTCACTCAATATTGTTGAATGATTTTCTGTACAGATCATGCACAAAATAAAATGAGACACAGATGTATAGAATTTAGCAGCTTAAAAACAAAAACTTAGAAGATAAATATATACAGTGATTATATTTATTCTCATTTGAGGAGAAAATGCCAGCAGAAAAGTCTCTCTCACACAGTTATGATATAGTTTATGAAAACACACAAGAAACATTACCTCCTATTTTCTTTCCTTCATGTAAAAGAAAAAAAAATGTGGGTTTTGTTGGGGAAATCATTTAAAATAATGTGAGAGCAGACAAATTCAAGGCAATGCAACAGATGGAGAGTAGTGTAACATCTTGTGTTAATTTATTTTTGAAGTACATAGTGAGCTTTTATGATATAATTGAATGAAAGAGTCAGTAGGGTGTATACACACACACACACACAAAACCTACAGACCCGCTATGTTTATTTTTCTTAGAAACTTTTCTTAGGTGTCCCTAAGGATTGAAAAAAATACATCTAAGGAGTCTTATCTTAAAACAGCAACAGGTCGCCAAATGACTGTTTCCCACACTGTAGTCCCCTTTCAAAAGTGTGAGACAGCCAAAAGTAAACAATCAAAGAGTAATGATATTTCAAGTATCAGTATCTTCTAGAAGTCCCTTGTGAATTAGGATATCTACAAGTATTTATAAAAGTGCATAAAGAAGAGCAAGAAGTGCATAAAGAAGAGCAAGGAATAGGGAGTACCAAGACCTGTTTTAAGCACAATGCAGTGAAAACATGCAATGCTAAGACAGAATTATCATCCATAACTTTCCTGACTTAAATAGGGACTCTTTATTCTTGTAAACAAAGTTTATATAAGCATTTACCCATCAATGAAATAGATACTTCCTTGCCTCTTTTTAAAGAAAAAAAAAATAAAGTGTCCAAATATTTGAGATTCAACTACCTAGGTGTATTGCTTGTCTTTTAAAAGTGATATAATTGTCCTTTCTTTGCCTAATTATCACCCATAAAAGAGTATCTTTGAAAGTTAAGCTTGAGCAGAAACTATGCCACATCAAGGTCTTCTATCTGCTTTTTTGTTTGGGGGCAAATATAACAGCTTTTAAACTGGAAAACAAAGAGATTTTGCGGGGAAGTGCTAAAAATGGTTAGAATTTCTATGGTGCATCTTTCTTTATATTTTTTGTTGTTCCTTCAGTAGAGATAAGATGCACAGATGCTTGAAATAAATAGCAAAAAATATTATTTAACTGCAAACTGAACTTACCACAAACACCTCTTTCAAATTCTCTTCTGTTCCTTAGAAATAGGAATTGTTACGTAGCTGTAAACGTAAGTTCACCATCAATTAGTTAGATATTTCCTCAGAAAAATGTAATAAACTTAATAAACTTAAGAAGAAAGTTAAACTCTTATTTAGTTTTTCTGAGCATCAAGTGAGTTATGCAAGGACAAAAGGTTGCCAGAGCTAAAACATTTCCCCATCCTATCCTGCCTCCACCATAGGGAATCTATCATAACCTCTTCAGCATAACTTCTGATGACAGGTAACTTGTCACTACATGCTTCAGTTTCTTTTCTTCTTTACAGTCTGGCTGATCTGGCATCCTCTTCACTGTACATGTGTTTTCCTTTTGCCGACTTGTTGAGATAATAGAGCAATTCAGTCACACCATATCTGAGAATTCCTGACAGAACATTTGCTGCTTTCGAAACATTGGCACTCGCCATATGGTGAGGACAGTGCAAGCTTAGGAGACTGTAAAATATGATATCCTCCCTCCTATATTTTTTTCACTTATTTTGTGAAACACATTAAAGCTTTATAAGAGCCGAAATTCATTTAATGTTAACAAAGTCATCCCTAAAATTGTAAAACTGTTTTCTGCAGTGAAATTGAAGTGCAGTTGGGAGCTTTTGAAAAAAAAAATGCGAAAAATCACCCACTCAAAATCTGCTGTGGGGTATTGAACAACCAAATAAACATTTGCAAAATATTTCATCCATCCATCCATCATCTATCTATCATCTATCTATCTATCTATCTATCTATCTATCTATCTATCTATCTATCTATACTAAGAGGTGACAGCAGGTGCCATTTTTAAAAATTCCATAATGAGGAAAGAATTTCATTTAGAGGGATTCAAAATGATGAAGTTATCGGTACAAAAACCATAGGAAGATGGTTTGATGTAAAATGGTTTGATGGTTTGAAGGACTAAGATAAGAGTTAACTAAAATATTACTGTAGGAACCATAGGAGAAAAATCAAAATTGAAGATCTTATCACCTTAGCTTGGAACCAGAAACATTCATGATATATTTTTAGTATAGCAAAATGTACCACTCATATTCTGATTATAGAAATGCCTTCCTCTAGCATAGAAGAAACTAGAGGTATCATTTACCACTGGAGGGCTCGGGACAGGGGTTATTCCTCTGTTCTGGTCCTATTAAATCTCTCAGCGGCTTTTGATACCATCGACCATGGTATCATGCTGCACCGGCTGGAAGAGTTGGGGGTGGGAGGCACCGTGTTGCAGTGGTTCTCCTCCTTTCTCTCCGACCGGTCGCAGTTTGTGTTGGCAGGGGGGCAGAGGTCGACCTCGAGGCCTCTCATCTGTGGAGTGCCGCAGGGATCGGTCCTCTCGCCCCTTCTGTTCAACATTTATGTGAAGCCACTGGGCGAGATCATCCGTGGCTTTGGGGTGAGATACCACCAGTACGCTGATGACACCCAGCTGTACATCTCCACCCCAGGCCACCCCAACAATGCCCTTGAAGTGATGTCCCAGTGCCTGGAGGCTGTGCGGATCTGGATGGGGAGGAACAGGCTCAAGCTCAACCCTTCCAAGACTGAGTGGCTGTGGCTCCTGGCATCCTGATATAGTCAGTTGACTCCATCGCTGACTATTGGGGGCGAGTCTTTGGCCCCCACTGAAAGGGCTCGCAATCTGGGAGTCCTCCTGGATAGACAGCTGTCTTTGGAGGAACATCTGACGGCTGTTACCAGGGGGACCTTTTATCAGGTTCGCCTGATTCGCCAGTTGCGGCCCTTTCTTGATCGGGATTCCTTGTGCACAGTCACTCACGCCCTCGTCACCTCTCGCCTTGACTACTGCAACGCTCTCTACATGGGGCTCCCCTTGAAGAGCACCCGGAGGCTCCAGCTGGTCCAGAATGCAGCAGCACGGGTAGTAATGGAAGCAACATGGCGCTCCCATGTAACACCACTCCTGCACGAGCTGCACTGGCTCCCGGTGGTCTTCCGGGTGCGCTTCAAGGTGTTGGTTATCACCTTTAAAGCACTCCATGGCATAGGGCCTAGCTATCTCCGAGACCGCCTGCTGCTACCGACGACCTCCCATCGACCCATGCGCTGCCACAGAGAGGGCCTCCTCAGGGTGCCATCAGCCAAACAATGTAGGCTGGTGGCCCCCAGGGGGAGAGCCTTCTCTGTGGGGACTCCTACCCTCTGGAATCAGTTGCCCCCGGAGATAAGAAGGATCCATGACCTCAATGCCTTCCGTCGTTCCCTGAAAACTCATCTTTTCCAACAAGCCAGGTTGGCTTAGAAGAAATTTTTAAATTATTTTTAATTAGTTTGTGATTCTTAACTTTCGGCCCAAATTTATATATATTTTTAAATGTTTTAATATTTGTATTCTATGTTTTTTATCTTGGCTGTACACCGCCCTGAGTCCTCAGGGAGAAGGGCGGTATATAAATTGGAAATTAAATTAAATTAAATTAAATTAAATTTAGGGGCATTTAAATTATATATGATTATGCTGTCTCCTGCTTTATCACATTTGATATAAATACTGGGTATCTTTGTTCTACTAAATTTTCAAGATCAGCAATGTTGTACATTCAGTTTATTGTATGTGTCTCATATTCCAGTTCTAATTAGTTCAGGGATATCAACAGAAGGATATGCATTCTTTAAATAGTGAGGAAATTTGCGCTGGTGGTGAAGGCTTCCAGGCTAGAGACTGGGAGACTGTGAATTCTAGTCCCATTTTATGCATGAAAGCTGGTTGGGTGATTTTGGGCAAGTCACTCTCCATAAACTCACAAGGTCAGGTTCAGGTGACAAGCCAGTCAATCAATTCCTGTCACAACCAATGGATGAACACTCAATTGATTCCCTCCTTGCCCCCCCCCCCAAGAGCAGATCCTGCTCTTGCAAAAGAATGCTAGGAAGAAAAAAGTATGCAGTCTCCAAATCTAGGTACATCCATTCAAAAACCTTGCTTAGCTCCTACAGTTAATCAGTTAATACTATTAATTTCCAAAGTTTAAAAAAAAACATAAAATTTTGGTTGGTAGAAGGGTGATTCTGGTAACTAATGTTACAAGCTTTCATGGAGAGACCAGGGGAACATTTTAACAACTAGAGAAAGGATACAGTAAAGTTACCAGCCCAGAGATATTTACCAAGTAGAAGTGATATTGTTGTGACCCAGGCCCAAGTAAGTAGTAAGAAAAACAGTCAGTGAAAAAATAAACAAACTTTATTCGAACAGCTGAGAATTACTTCATTCCCAGAGTTGTTCAACTAAATTAAAGCAAATTCCTCCCAACACAAATTCCTCAGTCCTATCTCAAACCTTGGTCCAATTAGGCAAACTGTCAAAGACCTTTCTTGGCAAATATTCAGAAGTCACAGATACAAAAATAAATATAAGACATAGACAAAGAAGAAGAAGATGAAGCTACCAACGTTGTTTTCCGGCAAAGCCCAAATGCCGTTGCTGGTCTGTTTTAAGCCTTATGGGAGGGGCCAATCATCTCTTGGCCCTACTCCCGAATTGTCCTCTTTGCTTGAGCTGCTCTTGTCTTCTGGAAGCTCTTCTCATGTGTGCATTAAGAACAGGCTCCTCCTGTTCCTCTGCCTCACTCCTATCAGTCTCTGGAGGCTCTGGAGTCCGCACCTCACTCCCCGATGGCCTTGGCCCCATCTCTGCTTCTGAAGCAGAGCCCTCATCTGGGCCTTCCCCAGCCTCCAGGACTGGCACATGTTCTTCCTCAGCCTCATCGCTGTCCCACTCCGCTGCCAGCTCTGCAGGCTGCTGGGAGACCACAATAGATATAGCCAATACAGCAGTGGTGAAATCCAATTTTTTTACTACTGGTTTTGTGGGCGTGGCTTAGTGGGCATGGTGTGGCTTGGTGGGCATGGCTTGGTGGGTGTGACCGGGGAAGGATACTGCAAAATCTCCATTCTCACCCCACTCCAGGGGAAGGATACTGCAAAATCCCCGTTCCCTCCCCACTCCTGGGGGAAGGATATTGCAAAATCTCCATTCCCACCCCACTCTGGGGCCAGCCAGAGGTGGTATTTGCTGGTTCTCCGAACTACTCAAAATTTCCACTACCAGTTCTCCGAACTGCTCAAAATTTCCACTACTGGTTCTCCAGACCCTGTCAGAACCTACTGGATTTCACCCCTGCAATACAGAATTGTGTCTAATATATACATACATGTCAATTACTCTAGGATCATTCATTCATCCAGTAAGAAGATCAAAAGAAAAAGTAGTCTAGATGCTAATTTTATCCAAACAATTTTATCCAAAGAACTTTGCCATTATGCATACTGGTTGAAGAATTTTGGGAGTTGAAGTTCAAAACATCTTAAAGTTGCTGAGGTTGAGTAACAGTCTTCTAGTTCAAAATGCAGATCACACTCCCATAGTAAACTTCATTTTCAAATCCAATTACTGCTATGTCGATGTAATGTCTTTCCCTAACTTCACATTTTTAGTTTTTGTGGGGTTTTGATTGGGGAAAAAATATTAATGCTATTTGATTTTAATGCTGGGATTTGTCCCACAGTGAAGTCTGATGAAAGCAGAATGTTCTAATTCACTCCCAGTGGAATTTATAGCAGAATATGTTTATAACCTTTGCTATTAGGTTATAATGCAAGTGTCTGGGCAAGTTCTAATTAGCACTAGCAGATATTCTAGTTCTAAATCATTCATTTCAAAAGTCATCACCAAAATTTGAATGGAACCTGAAAAATGACTTGGGAGTCACTCTTCTAATTCAGAAAGAAACTCATGTATTCCTTTGCTAGCCAACTTGCAACATACGCTGGTCCAATAATAGTTTTTGAGGAATCTTAAAAGTAGACCTAAGTGAACTGTATTTTGAAAACATTGTGACAATCCAGCTGTGATGTAATTACAGTATAACAGCTGAATCATTTTGATTAAACTGAGTAAAGGCAATATTAGCCACAAACAACTGTTGGGCCTTTAGGATTCATTCTAAACTATGAACCAGTATTTTAAGAGGAAATACAAACATGTTCAACATCCACTAATCTCACTTCCAAGGTTAGCTTCATTTATTATACCACCAGTAATTTCTGCTCTGCATAGATTTGCATTACACATGAAATCTTCTTTAAGGAATAGTGCTATTTAGTAAGGGGATCATTAATTTCACTTTTATTTCTACCTTAAAGGCCTTACATTGACTTAAATAATGTTACGATTGTTATGTCCTTATAAGCACATCCGCCGGTGTTTGGCTAATCCACTGGTGGGAAAAATGAACTGCTGTCACTGGTCGGCCAGCCTGCTGGAGCGCTATAAAAGAGAGCTCCAGCAGTGCAGCCGGCAGTGTATTCTGAGCTGAATAAAAGGTACTGAATGGACCACCGCTGGTTGCGTCTTCTTTCCCTGCGCCTGATCTAACACTGGTGACAAAGGATTCAAAGAACCGCAACGATGAACCTCGTGGCACACCTCCAACAGACCTAAGAGCTAAGCACTGAGCTGAAGTCACGAAGTCTAAGCCACCGAAGTCATGGCGACATCGCAAGCCGCGCTAGTCTCGCTAGTTGCATTCAACCCCAGGAAGGAGAAATGAAGGTCCTACATGGTCCGGTTTCGCCAGTTCCTGAGAGGCAACAACTACCAGGACCTGAACAATGACCGCAAAAGAACCCTGTTCCTGGCTCACTGAGGGTCCGAAGTGCTGGAGATGGCCATTGACCTCATGGTGCCAAGGGACATCAAGGAAATGTCTTGGGTTGATCTCCAAGAAGTGCTACAAGAGCACTATGCCCCAACGGGGACTCCAATCGCCAACCGCTTCACCTTCCAACAGAGGAACCAGTGGGACAGAGAGCAGATCAAAGATTTTGTGGCAGCCCTACGCCAAATCGCAGCAAACTGCGAATTTCATAATGTGGACAATGCCATCAGAGACCGAATAGTATTTGGCATGAAGGACGTGGCCCTCCAAAAGAAATTCCTGAGCTGAAAAAAGATAATGCTCAAGGAAGTCATTGAGGAAGCCATGGCTGCAGAGACCTTGGAAAAAGTGGCAGCTGCGATGATGAAGGCCAAAGCGGTCCATAAGATTCAAAGGGCTCCCCAAATTTCCACCAATGAATCAACTGCTGGATCCGACTCGGATGAGGAAATGGCTGTCCACAAGGTCTCCAGACCCCCAAGGTGGGAAACCGCTCAAAATGACGACCGGGGGGAGCGCTGCGCCAGCTGCAGAGGGGACCATGCGAGGGCCAAATGCCGGTGGAGAGATGTGACCTGCAGATGCTGCTTCAAGAGGGGTCACATCGCAGAAGCCTGCAGAGCCGAGGATCCAGCCCCTGAACCATCCAGTCACCATCTGCGCGAAAATTGCAAGGACTACCAGAGGCCATCTAGACAGTCCTCACACCAACCCAGACGCATAGAGGGTGACTTTGCAAAGAACAGAGCAGTCCACCAGACGACAATCGCGCACACTGATGACAACAGTGCCACCAAATACCATGTGATGGTGACTGTGGAAGGGACTCCATGCTCCATGGAGGTAGATTCGGGATCGATCTACTCCATCATGGACTGGCATCAACTGAAGCGCTTAAAACCCAGCTTCAGCAAGAAGGACCTGAAACCCCTGCGACCGAGACTCGTGGACTTTGGAGGAAATCCCATCAGAGTCCTGGGAAGAACCTTCCTCCAGATCACCTATCACGAGTTCCATGGCGACCTCCCCATCACCATCGTTGAGCACAGCCGCCCGAACCTTTTGGGAGTGGAGTGGTTCAAGCCCTTAGGGCTCTCAATTGGAGGGATCCACCAAATTCGTAGGGACGAACTCGACAACCTCATCGAAGAGTTCAAGGAAGTCTTCGATGGTAAGCTGGGGAAATTTGTGGGAAAACCTATTTCATTAAATCTAGACAAAACAATCACACCAATTAGACTAAAGCCTCACAGAGTTCCATTCACCTTGCAGCCCAAAGTAGATGCCCAGTTAGACAAGTTAATTGCCCAAGGCATATTGGAACCGATCGATCATGTAACATGGGAAACCCCCATAGTGACCCCAATGGAGCATGATGGATCTATGCACATCTGCGCTGACTATAAATGTTCAATCAACAAGGCTTTACAGCAGAGTGCATACCCCGTCCCAGTGGTGCAACATCTGCTGCATTCACTCGGGAGTGGGTCATTATTCACAAAACTGGACCTGGCCCAGGCTTACCAGCAACTGCCAGTGGACGAAAAAACTGCAGAGGCACAAACAATTGTCACCCACAGGGGCACATTTAAATGTAACCGTCTCCAGTTCGGAGTCAGCGTAGCCCCAGGTATTTTTCAATCCATGATGGAACGCCTTCTCCAAGGCATTTCAGGGGTGGTGCCATATTTTGATGATGTCTTAATCTCCGGGTACTCGAAAACCCAACTAACTGAACGACTGAGGCTTGTCCTACAGAGGTTCAAGGTGAACTCTCTCCTTGAGAGTCAGGAGAGATAAGTGCATCATTGGAGTCCAAGAGGTCGAGTTCCTGGGCTATCTCATCAATGGCACTGGCATTCACCTGACCAAATCTAAGGTAAAGGCTATCCATGATGCTCCTGTCCCCAAAAACAAAGCGGAGGTTCAGGCTTTCCTAGGACTACTGAATTTTTACACTGTCTTTTTGCAACAGAAAGCCACGACTGCTGAGCCACTCCACCTCCTTTTGGGGAAAGCGGCACCCTGGAAATGGGAGAAGGAAGAGGAAGCAGCATTCAAGGCCATCAAAGGACTGCTTTCATCAGACAGCGTGCTTATCCAATATCATGAGACGCTCCCATTGAGCCTGACCTGCGACACATCACCCTACGGAGTCAGAGCAGTGCTTAGCCAACAACTTCCCAATGGCACAAAAGCACCCATCACATATTTCTCCAAGATGATGTCCAGCGTGGAACGCAACTACAGTCAGTTGGACAAGGAAGCCTTGGCCATCATCGCTGGCATCAAGCGCTTCCACGAATACGTCTATGGCAGAAACTTCTCCATCATCACAGACCACAAGCCGCTGCTGGGACTGCTGCTGGGAGACAAGCCTACACCAGTGTATATGTCCCTCAGAATGACGCGATGGGCAATTTTCCTAGCCGGGTATTCGTACACACTAATCCACAGACTCAGCAAAAACATAGGAAATGCAGATGGACTAAGCAGATGCCCATCCAAAGAGCCGGTGGAAGACCCAGCCCCCACACTCGGGCTGTTCCACATCAATGATGACAAAGCATGCCCAGTTACCTCCACAGATGTGGCAGCCCATACCCAATGGGACAAGATCCTAAGGCAAGTAAGATCATGGGTCCTGCGGGGCTGGCCAATGGGGAAGATGGCACAGGAGTTTAGCCCGTTCACCAGGAAGCAACAAGAGCTATCCACCATGAAGGGCTGCCTCCTTTGGGATGATAGAGTGATAATCCCCCAAGCCCTACAGCAGAAGACCCTAGAAACCCTGCACAGCAGGCACCCGGGCATAGTAAGAATGAAGGGGTTGGTATGAAGCTACGTTTGGTGGCCAACTCTAGACAGGGACATTGAAGAGTGGGTCAGCTAATGTGATCCGTGCCAAGAAGTGAGGCCAGCTCCTCCCAAGCCCAGCCGACAGAGTGGGAAAAGCCCAGCAGCCTGTGGTCAAGGGTCCACATTGACTTTGTGGGGCCCATGAATGGGAAACACCTCCTAATCGTAGTGGACACCTTCTCGGAGTGGCTGGAGGTAGTTCCCATGACATCCACCACAACGGAAGCAACAACCAGCGCTCCGGAGGCTTTTCGCAACCCATGGGCTACCGGATGTATTAGTTTCTGACAATGAGCCCCAATTAACATCCAAGCCCATGGAAGCATTCCTGGCAGGCCTGGGCATCCGCCATGCCCTGACGGCACCCTACAGACCGGCTGGTAATGGGCAGGCGGAAAGAATGGTGAGGCTCACCAAGGAAGTGCTCACCAAGATGGGCACAGGTGACTGGCAAGAAAGAATAGACCAGTTCCTCCTCACCCAGCACATCACGCCACACGCCACCACCCACAAGAGCCCAGCAGAACTGTTGATGGGCAGAAGGCTGAGGTCACCCCTGAACCAGCTGCACCCCTAGTACAACCCAGAGGTGCCACCCAATGCCAGCCGCCCGCTTCGCGCCTTCACCATAGGAGATCCGGTATTTGGGCTAATTCTACATGGGTCTCCGAAATGGCTGAAGGGGAAGATAGAGAGCATAACCGGCCCAAACTCCTACAGAGTGGAGCTGGAAAACGGACAGGTCTGGAGACGTCACATCGACCAGCTCCGGAAAAGGTGGAAGGAAGCAGGACAAAATCAACCCGACGAGGTAGACCTGCAACACCCCGACGAAGTAGGCCTACAACACCCCGTCGAAGTAGTCCTACCACACCCCATCGAGTAGGCCTGCACCACCCTAACGAGGTAGGCCTGCCCACCCCAACGAGGTAGGCCTGCACCACCCCAATGAGGTAGGCCTGCACCAGCCCAGCAAGGCGAGCCTTTGGCGTTCCATGGGGGTAGACCAGTACCCTGAGGGAGAGGGGAGCCAGCACTGCCCCAGCGAGGAAGACCTGTGCCACCCCGGTGAGGGAAACTTCCGCCTCTACTAGCAGGTAGACCAGTGATGCCCAGGAAGGGAAGACCTGCAAAACCCCAGTGAAGCTGGCCCATGCCACCCCGGTGAGGGAGACTGGTATCCTCATAGCAAAGTAGACTGGGGACAACCCGAGGAGGGAGGCTCACAACACACCAGCAGAGTTGGCCTGCATCACTCCAGTGAGGGAGACCTCCACCAACACAACGAGGTAGACCGGGGACAACATGTGAAGGGAGGCCCACAACACCCCGACAGAGCCAGCCTGCACCAGCCCGGTGAGGGAGACCTCCACCCCTCAGACAGGGTAGGCCAGCAACGAGTAGGGGAAGCCTCCCCACAACACACCTGCAAGGTCGACCGGCACCAGTCAGGCAAGGGAGGTCTACACCAGCCCGACAGGGTAGATGGACGACCTTCCAGTAAGGTCGACCAGCAGCCACAACAACCCGACATGCGGAAGTGCCAATAACAACAACAACGACACCCACAACAGATGAATGGAAAAGGAACCATTTTTTTTAAAAAAATTGATTTATATGCCGCCCTTCTCCAGAGACTCAGGGTGGCTTACAATGTGCTAAGCAATAGCTTTCATCCTTTTGTATATTTATACAAAGTCAGCTTATTGCCCCCACAACTGGGTCCTCAATTTACCTACCTTAGAAAGGATGGAAGGCTGAGTCAACCTTGAGCCTGGCGAGATTCGAACCTGCAGTAATTGCAGGCAGCTGGTCTTAATAACATGGTGCTTTAAACCACTATACTACCAAGGCTCTTGGTAGTACAACCATGGACTTACTGTACAGCAGTGGGTCCCCCACGTCCGACAGCGATGTCCAGCCATGAGGTATCCAGACCCAAGGACAGGGAGAAGACCAGTATCACCAGCAGATAGAGCCCAACAATGCTGCCGGAGGTGCTAGGACAGGGCCCGCACACTCAACAGCCGGACTCCGGACAGCCCCGGGGCAGGAGCCGGAGAGAATAGGAGCTCCGCCTGCTCGGGGAGGCGGCAAAGCTCAAATGGGACTGCGCAGTTCAGGTAGGACTAGCAAACATCCCGCCTACCTTTGTGACTATGTAACATTTATTGACAGAATGGACAAACTACGATCTAGGAGGGGAGGGGTGTTATGTCCTTATAAGGACATCGGCCCGTAATTGGCTAATCCACCGGCGGGAAAAATGAACTGCTGTCACTGGTCAGCCAGCCTGCCGGAGCACTATAAAAGAGAGCTCTGGCAGAGCAGCTGGCAGTGTATTCTGAGCTGAATAAAAGGTACTGAATGGACCACTGCTGGTCACATCTTCTTTCCCTGCGCCTGATCAAACAATGATGCTCTGAATCAGATAATTTTAAAAGACCATGGCATTTGGCATTGTCTTCCTAGAGTAACGTTATTCTATATAAGTTGTATAGATGTTTTTTTTTCCTTGCTCTCATTTACTATTTTGGCTTTATTATGATTCACATTAAAAAGAAAACTATAATTCTCTAAGCACTAAACAATTAGGTCAAAAGAAAACAAATTAAAACAGAGACTATAACATTCAGAAGAGGAGCATTAAGTTAATATATCAAGTGATCAAGTTCATATTTTTTAATCTACACAGCAGTTTAAGGGTACTGCAAAGTTTTTGCTTTTTTATTTTGTGCCTTGTTTAATCTAATGTGAAGAACACACTGGGCTAACTCATTTTTAAAAATCGGATTTTAGTGGCAATGATTGAAGTTAATGGAAGGTGGAGCAAATTACTTTAAGGGAGATTAGAGATCATAAGAGAAGCTATAAAGTTTTCCCATTAACTTTGTTTCCATGGCACAATGTACCACAATCTCCTCTCCCTCTCTCCCTCCCTCCCTCCCCCCTCTCTCTAACTCTATTTCTATCTCTATCTTTCTCTATCTCTATCTCTATCATCTCTATCTCTCTGTGCATCATGCATGTAAGTATGTATATATAGGGGCAGGATTTTCATAAATTTCAACAAATCAATTATAAATACATTTTTTTAAAAAAAAGTGGTTTAAAACGGAGTGACTAGCCCAAGGTCACCCAGCTGGCTTCATGCTCAAAGCAAGGCTGGAACTCACAGTCTCCTGGCATCAAACTTGATGCCTAAATGACTACACCAAACTGGCTCTCATGAGATCTAATAAAATTATTAAGTGATATGTAATAAATACACCCCTAAAAATAATTGCACATAAATGTTTTTCACAGAACAATTATAAATAAAACCACTCACAAGGCACAATGTACCCCAAATCAAATTACTACCAGTGTATGCACCGGTGTCCTGTATGTGTTTATTCAGAAGTAAGTCCAAGTAAATTCAATAGGAATCATGACTAAGTATTTATAGAACTAAAGACATTCATCCAACATTATGATCTGCTCAAAGCCGTGATCTCTGCACTATAATGGAATAGAAAGGTTATAGCACAATAGACCTGCTGTATTTAACTGTATCTATGATAGACAGTAAGATAACCGATGCTATACCAGGCACCACCCCTACTTCACTGATGCAGGAAGTAAAGTGGCAAAAGACATTTGAGCAATTTCTTCCCTGCCTTCCATGATTTCAGACATTATCTCTACACTATGAGAGAACATGGCTATTGCAGAAACATTTGCAGATTACAAAAGATGCTGGAAGAAAAATTCTGAGCAGAGCTACAATAGTATACAGATCCAAAAGTGCTCACACTAGGTTTTGCTATATTTTATTATGGTTGGATTATATTGAGTGATTTTATGTTATCCTGACATGTTAGAGTCAGAGACTTCTATTAAAATGCAAAAATGTCCTACTTGTATATTTCTAAATGCTGTCCATAATGGAGAAAGAATAAGACGAAGGACAAAATAAAATACAGGTAGTCCTCGACATACGACAGTTCATTTAGTGACCGTTCAAAGCAGGGGTGGGTTCTAAATTTTTTTACTACTGGTTCTGTGGGCGTGGCTTATTTTGTGGGTGTGGCTTGATGGTCATGTGACAATTCTTTAGGATTTAGCAGAGGTACTGGTCTACCAGGCTTTTAACTGCTTGCAGAGCTGTACCGGTCTACTCATTTGTTTTTGGAGGCACTGGTCTACCCATTTATTTTTTCAGGCACCGGGGGCAGAGTGGGGGGGCGGGAGGAGCAGAACCGGTTTGGTGACATCATATCATCACCGCTACCAGCTCAGCGGAACTGGGCGGAACCGGGAGGAACCCACCACTGGTTCAAAGTTAGAACAGTGCTGAAAAAAGGGACTTATGGCCATTTTTCACACGTATGACCATTGCAGCCTCCCCGTGGTCACGTGGTCAAAATTCAGACACTAGGCAACTGATTCATATTTATGACGTTTGCAGTGTCCTGGGATCATGTGATCCTCTTTTGCAATCTTCTGACAAGCAAAGTCAATGGAGAAGTCAGATTCATTCAGGGGCGGGTTTCAAAACCCGTTGCTACTGGTTCGCTCATGGGCGTGCAATGCTTCTGTGCATGCACAGAAGCATCTGTGCATGTACAGAAGAGTCTGGGCAGGTGGGCGGAGCCTCCTGTCACTGCTGTTACCAGTTCGCTTGATCCAGGGCAAACCGGTAGCAACCCACCACTGGATTCACTTTACAGTCATGCTACTAACTTAACAACTGCAATGATTCACTTAACAACTGTGGCAAGAAAAGTCATAAAATGGGGCAAAACTCACTCAACAAATGTTTTGCTTAGCAACAGAAATTTGGGGCTCAATTGTGGTTTTAAGGCGAGTGTCAGGTTCCAGCATTCCACGTCAAGAAATGCAGACAACACAGTTCAATATGGCACTTTTTGTCTTGCAAGCATGTTTGTCACTCTACAACAACTACCTGTACCACTTGTACATTATATGAGATATATTAATTTATTCCAGTCTTTAATCTGAGTATCAAGTATAGTGTGTCTCAAAATATGCCAGCAGTTGTGCATTTTGCTCCAATATTATATTTGGATCGCTACTGCTGTATGCTATTTCCTCAAACCATTTGTTTTTCCTAAACTATCTGTCTCTTGAAAACGATGTTCATGAATAAAAGTGAGAATAAATCTTTTAAGTGTATACTTCGGGAATGAACTCATTTGTTCAGTATGCAAAGATTATTTGACTAATGCAGAGGAGCTAGAATTGTTGTTGGCAAATGTCAGGTTTGATTGATCCTAGTGTAGTGATGAACTCACAAATTAGACATTGTTGTAATGGAACAATTGTAGCATTCTTTTCTCATTTGGAAGTCTCAGTAGAAGAGGCTCTCTTTCTCTCTCTTTCTCTCCCCATGCACACATGCACAGATGGAGAAAACAAACCAACAAAAAAGAAATTATTATTGTTATTGTCAGATAATTATCTAAAACAGTGCCATGAACCACACTGTCTATACTGGAAGGATGGTTTTGTGTTTATACTTTCCCTCCATTTTGTCTAAGGGACTGAAGGGGGAGTGGCTTAGCCACTCTATAAATATGACCCCCTTTACCCACATACACTTGGGAGACACAGAGGAGACACACAGGAGAAAAGAGAGAAGAAGGGATTATGCTCTAGGCACATTTACCTCAGAAATAAAGACCAAAATACAATGTTCTGTGATTTAAAATGTAAATAGTTTATTGATTTTAAATAAACAAAGTTTTTCTTGATAAAAGAAATCTGGCTTAATTGTAGCTGCTGGGACATTCCAAGATCTTATTGACTTCTACAACCTAAACTAAAAACTTTTCTAACAGTTATGGCATCAGACTCTGTTAGAAAGATTAAGGTTCAAGTCCCAAAGTAGCTACAAAGCATATTTGGTAATGCTAAATCCAGCTCTTTGGCACCATTCAGATTTTTCTTACATTTGTAATAGCCATATTTTGAGTGTGCCAATAAAGTGTATGCCAATAAAACCTTGTCCTTATTGCCACTGTTAAAAATGAGATTCTCTTGCAGACATTTGTAAATGATATGGATATATTGGCAAGACATTGAAGAATTGTACATACAATTGTTCACATGTCGGCTTCCATGGAAACCATAACCTATAAAATATGGAAGGTAATATTCATGTTTTCTTTGATGACTATGGATTGAAATTAGCTCTATTGCACAGAGAAGAGATATTTACATAGACAGGAATCTCAAATGTAATGTTTCTCCTCTTGAAAACACTTCAGAATGAAAAATTGCTAATGATATCCAATCAATGTTGACTTCTGCCCACCCCCTCTCCTAGAAAATAAATAACATGATAGCTTTAAACTTTGAAGGCCTAAATAGCTCAGACACAAGAACTTAGGATAAACCTCTTTGTGAATAGCCAGCCCAGATACTCTAGCACTCAGATGGGACTCTTTTTCAGACCTCAGCTTTGAATGGCTAAGTGCAAAATAAACAACTGGTTAAGCTGTTCATTTTAGGATTTCCTCCTTAGAGGGTTTCAAAAGATGCTGTACAATAAATTCCACAGAATTTATTTAAGACACCTTCTATTACTGAGCATTCCCATACCTTAATTTTCTTGGATGGTACTGAGATGTTGTTGAGAATGTTCCTTTGACAAAAATGTTGGTTGGTTGATTGATTAACTCATCCATATATTACACTGATATCCTGCCTTTCCTTCAGGAGGTCAGAGGGGGCGTTGGTCCTACCTGACATGCTCCTTCTCGTTGTGTGGAGACAGCAGCCAGTGTGGATAGCACTCACCCAATCAGCTGAAGGACTGAGTCAGCCAATAATATTAAAGTCCGCCCTTGTTGCTGGGCAGATCCAGCTTTTGGTGAAGGACTATAATGGCAGACTCGGCGTGTGGGTAGGCAGAAAGGAAAGTCAAAGAAGAAAAACCACAAGAGGACCAGACAGCAAAGGCGGGATCTGCCTGCTGTCCAGGAGTGGAGCTGGGCCCAGGGAACAATGGCAATGGCCGAAATCATCTTTCCCAATAACTGAGAAAGAATATAAGGGGAAGTAGACCTGCAAACCTCAATCCTAGACACCAAATCCCGTAAACTCTTCTGGCGGTCAGGGGAGAGAAACACCCTACCCTGTACCGAATCAATCAAGGCCCCTAAATGAACTAGAGAGGTGGAGGGAACAAGGTTACTCTTCTCTAGATTAACAGAAAAACCATGGGCAGCCAACGTCTCTAGAGTTAACTTAATATCCAAAACGGCTTGTTGAGCAGACGAAGACAAAACTAAAATATCGTCTAAATAACATAAAAGTCTAACAGACTGAACCCGCAGGGAAGCGGCCAAGGCTGCCAATACCTTTGTGAAGGTACGGGGGGCAGACGAGAGCCCAAAGGGTAACGCCCTATACTGATAATGAACACCCCCGTAACAGAATCGCAAATATCTTCTATGAGAAGGGAGGATAGGGATATGCAGATAGGCTTCAGTAAGGTCGATAGAAGAAAGGAGATCGTCCCTCCTAACACTGTCAAGGATGGATTTTAACGATTGCATCTTAAATTTACGGTATACAACATACCAATTTAACCGTTTAAGATCCAGAATAGGTCTCCACCCCCCACCCGAGGACTTAGGGACTAGAAAAACCCGGGAATAGAATCCCAACCCGACTTGATCGGGTGGGACAGGTTGAATAGCGTTGATGGAAAGGAGATGCTGTACCGCAGCGTCCATGCGTGCTCTCTTATCAGGATTACGAGAAATCGGACAGCACACAAAGGAACTGGGGGGGGGGGTAAAGAAATTCTATGGCCAACCCAGATCTCAAGGTGGCCAGGACCCAGTTATCGGAAGCAGACTTCTCCCATGCAGCGACAAAGAGGGCTAATCTGCTGCCAATGGGGGGAGTCACAATGCAATCAGTGCCGGCGCCGGTAGGAACGACCTCCTCCCCCTCGAAAGGGCCGCTTGGACACAAAAGGCTTCCCACGCGATGACCTGTCTAGGAAACCCCGCTGCCTACCAAAACTATTGTCGGGCCTAGGGGAAGAAAAGTGAGATGGACCTGCACCATCAGCAGCTCGGAAGTGAGAGCGAGGGGCATAAGGGGCAAAACGAGAGTCTCCCCGTCAAAAAACTGAAGCCAAGATCTTCTTTTTGTCCCTGGTTTCGGTGAGGAAAGGCTCCAAGGCATCACCAAAGAGGCGGGACCCCCCAAACGGAACAGAGGCCAGATGCCACTTATGGTGGGCGTCAGCCTGCCAGTGTCGGAGCCAGACTAGACTACGGGCAGCAACCGAGGAAGCCATCGCTTTGGAAGCGAAGCGAGCAGTGTTCAAAGTGGAGTCGGCCGAGAACTGTAAGGCTGCGACAATCTTATTCAAGTCCTGCCGGACACGAGTGTCCTCCGGGGGCAACTTCTCCTGGAGCTGGCGAAACCAAAGCAAGGTAGTGTGATTGAAGAATGAAGTGGTGGTAGCCACCCTAATCGCCCAGATGGAACTCTGATGAGCCCGTTGGAGAACCAGGTCCGAACGGCGTTCATCCGGGCAAAGGCCTTCATCTGGATCACCCGGAACGTTGGCGTTGGGCAGTAGTGCGGCAATGGGGGCGTCAATCAAAGGTACTTGAAGTAAAGAGTCCAATTCAGAGGTGACTTGATCATTAGATGAAAGCGAAGGGGCCAAACCCAGAGAAGACCACTGGCACTTCACCACATCGACAAAGAGGGGAGGAGTCGGGATAGAGGTAATCGGCCTGGCCGGCTCGGCAAACATGGGATCCAACGCCTCAGAAGCCGGAGGTGGGTCCACAGCAGGTGAAGACAAGCGAGCAGTGTTAACGGCCTTAAACAATAAGGACTTAAATAAGGCTTGTGGGAAAAGTCCAGTGAAGGCCAGTTGGTCTTGAGGCAAGTTCGCGTCGTCAGACAGGGCAGAATCACAATAGTCCACATCAGTCAACACTGAGGGATGGCTCGAATGGGAACCAGTAGGAGAATCAGGAGCCCGAGTCGCTCCGGGGAAATGGAGGAAGTCGAATGTACAGATTCCAGATGGCTGCAGGATAGGTCGCACGCGGCTAAAGATCTCTGCACCGCGGCTTCAATAAGCGATTGAAGGTGCTCAAGTTGAAGATGCTCTGGAAGCACTTGACTGGAAACCGTAGCCACCGGAGGAGGAGAAGCGACAGGTTGCACAACCTCAGGAACAGATACAGCCGGAGGAGGAGAAGTAGAAATACCCCACAAATCTGAAGTCAAGATGGTCACCGGGCAATCCCTCAATGACAAATGGTCCGGTGTATCCGGTCTAGGCAGAGGCTCATGAGGGTGGGTATCAGCCACTGGAGCGGAAACCACACTCTTAGTAGCAATATTAGAGCTTGCTTTTTCGCAGAGCTTCTGTAGAACTTTGTCTCAGATTTTGAAACACTGCTGTGTTTGTGGCCTTTCTGATGAGACTGTGAAGGATCAGCCGATGGTAACGAGTCTCTAGAAGCCACAGGTTCCGCAGATCTGTCATGTGAGCCAGAACGAGACTGGTCTTGACCAGCATTACTGGCCAAACGGCCATGTTTAGATTTTGCCAACACTTTTGGCATAGCTGCACAGAGCCCAGAAGGCCTCAATTAGAAATGGGGGGGGCGCGCGAAGCTCCACCAATTAGCCCCAGACAACACAGCAATTTAAATATAGGGGGTGTAACAGCTCCTCAAATAATGTTAGAAAAAAACAGGCAGCGTAAATGTCCATCAGGAAGCAGTATAGGCTAAGGAGAGGGGGCGCTAACGCTCCACAAATTGTCCAATAATTAATTCAGACGAATAATGGCACTGTCAGTTGAAATGGCCACTGATGTCATCAATAGGTAGAAGACGAAAGGCAAGCCACTAGAGGTCCCTGCAGATACAGAGAAGGCAATGTCCAGCTGACAGGGCATACAATCCACAATTCTCGCCAAAAGGAACTCCCCAAGCTGAGGCATTGATTGACAGGCGCAGCCAAGCAGGCAAGGCAGCGAGACGGTCTCCAGCAGAAAAAGAGCCGACAAGCAAGTGTAGAAGGAGAACAAGCCTCCCTGCTCCGAAAACCAAGCCGATGATGAAATCCTTAGCCGCAAACAAGTAGACGACGACAGAAGAGCTCCGTTAACACAGTGGAGGCAAAAGGCGCGAAAGGGAGCTCCAAAATGGCCACCGCAACTGCGTTGAGGCAAAGGGAGCCATTCAGAGGCTGAAAGCACAGCGAACGAAGGCGTTGGGACTTAAAAACACCTTCCAACAAGCAACAAAGGGGAAAAAATCCCCCCCAACTCCCAGAGGGGAGAGCCAGGAAAAACAGGGCTTCCCTTCAGCCACGGCCAAATAAAGAGACAGAGCTCACTCACAGTGTCCAAAGTCCTGTAAACAGTCCAGGGAAAGGAAGGTTGTATTCGCACGAGCCAAAGATCCAATACCAATACACACAAGCGAAAAGCGTTGTCAAACAATCCGAAGTCAAAACCAGCAAGAAAAACCAATATTTAGTAGAAATTGAAATAGGAAGACAGAGCCTGTAACCCACACGCCCGATCAACTGAAAGGACTGAGTCAAAAGCTGGATCTGCCCGGCAACAAGGGCGGACTTTAATATTATTGGCTGACTCAGTCCTTCAGCTGATTGAGTGAGTGCTACCCACACTGGCTGTTGTCTCCACCAAACAATGGAGAATAGTTTATAGGGTTTTTCAGTTTCATCTTCACTATAGTCCTGTAAATAAGCCAGGCTGAGAGATAATATTTTCCTGAAAATAACTATCTGTGGGAATAACTATCAGGAAGTTGAGACTGAGGCTAATTTAACACCTCAGATCTTAATCTAGATGGATCCTTCTACCAGGACAAAACACTGGCTTACTATATTTTTTTTAATATTCTCTGAATGTTTCACTTATTGTACTGTTTCTTTTAAATGTGTTTACACTCTTTTGTAGCAATTTAACAAGTTAACATATCTCAAAACATACTAATAAATCATTATCAATCTTGCTTACGATTGTCAGCTGTGTTCTCTTATTTCATTTTGTTGCAAAAACAATTTAGTTGACTTTGATATATGAAACATTCATTGTTTATAATAGCAATTGCACATAGTGCTTTACAGCCCTCTCTAAATAGTTTACAGACAGCATATTTCCCCCTGTAACTTCTCCTGATGTTTGACAAACTTATAACGTACCAATTCCATTTTAAAACTGTTCCATCTGAATCCTGTGTCCTGTGTATTTAGGGAAAAAAATGATCAAAGTTTCTCCTCAGCCAGGTACAAACTCACTCATGGCTCAAAATGAACTAATTAGAACACTATCCCCCAAAACTAGGACACAGACAAATTGCCACCTTGTTATATGCAGACAATATAGCGCTTCTGTCACAAACACTAAATGGAGTCAAACAAGCCCTGAATGCCTTGACCAAAGACTGTTCCAATGAAGTGTTCAAAATCAATCAGGCAAAACCAAAATCCTGATTTTTTTTTTTTTTTTTTTTTTGCAAAGAGACCTCTAGACTTCATGCCAGGAGGATAAACAGCCAGAATATTGAACAAGTTAAAATCTTCAAATATTTGGACATGATTTTGATCCGCAGTGCCCATCAAAATTATACTATACAAAATGCCACAAAAAAAAAAGAAAGAAAGAAAGAAAGAAAAGAAAAGAAAACCCAGTGGCTGCAATCCAATCCTTCTATTTCACCAGAGGAACAGCACTGAAGTTATTTTCAGCAAAGGCTTCTGCACAATAACTCTGTGGTGTGCACCTAAGACCAAGAGTGAAATCTACTTATCTTCCCTACCGGTTTGGAAGTGTGTGCACTGCACATGCGAGCGGAGAGCACACACGCCATCGTCAGGTCTGATTTTTGACCCTCTGCGCATGCTCAGAGGGTCAAAAATGGGTTACTTCCTGGTTAAAACCAGGAAGTAATGATGTCCAGGTGGATGGGTGGAGCCTCGCGCTGCCACCACTACTGGTTCGCCAAACCACACGCTGCTGCTGCAACCGGTTTGCATGAGCCGGACAGAGCCGAAAGGATTTCACCACTGGCTAAGATCCTATTCAAGGTGTTGGTTGTCACATTTAAAGCCCTTCATGGTTATCTGAGGGACCGTCTCTTCTGGTCACATCTACCCAACCCATCAGAGCGGGGAGGCAGGGAATGATGCAGGTCCCATCCCCTAGGGAGATACACCTGGTGGGATCCAGAAGAATGGCTGTCTTGGTGGCCCCTTCTCTGTGGAACATCATCCCCCCCAGAGATTAGAATGGCCCCACTTTAGCACTCTTCTGGAAGGTGCTGAATACCTGGTTCTGCCACTGAGCCTGGGGAACCCAGAGCAGGATGGAGCCCATTAAATGGCTCGTGTGTGGTGCTGTCACAGGGGCAGGAGAAGAATTTATTATATTAATTTATTATATAACTCTTCTTTTATTAGTTTAATTGTTTTTATAGGAGGTTTTATATTCTGTAAGCCACCTTGAGTTGCCATGGGTGAATAGGTGGCTAAATAAGTAAGTAAGTAAGTAAGTAAGTAAGTAAGTAAGTAAGAAAGTAAGTAAGTAAGTAAGTAAACAAACAAACAAACAAACAAACAAACAAACAAATAAATAAATAAATAAATATTCTTTTTTAACCCTCTCAAAAGGGTTCAGTCCAAATTGCTAAGGGCCATATTGCAGGTAGGCTCCTGGGTTCCTAATGCAGTTCCAAGGAGGGAAACTGGCTTGTTCAAGGTTAAAACAGTGCATGGATGTGCGTTATAACACACTGGCTGAAATTGCTGTTCTTCCCTATAGATTTGAGCCTTCTCCTCATGGAAGATAACTATAAATCAACATGGATTAGGATTATTTCATTAAAGCTCTAACATTTCTGCCTCTCTAAGGAGGAGTTCCTAATGATGGGCATTTAGCACATTTAAACAATCTATTAAAGATTAGGACCTGCCTGCTTTATTTACTGAAGAATGTTTTCATGAGCAGAGACTTTCCTTCACAAACCAGAAGATGTTTATAACATATATTATAACTGCCTCTAAATTTTGGAGGGCATTAATTCTAGCTTGCTGTAATACTTTGCCCACAGAAGCTCTGTAGGGCCAATATAAAAAATGTCCTGTAGGAGCTGAAATTGTGCTCCTGTGGACAAGGGGGCCATTAAAACCATTCATTTCCTGTTGTATTGCCTCCTTTATAAGTGCTGTCACACTCATTTTATAACACCTTACCTAACAAAATATCATTGGAATTCCAATCCTTTTTATGTACAATTACTTCTATTAGATCAGTATGATACAATTTCTTTGAATGTAATTAAGTTTTACTGTCTGTAAAACCAGATCCTGGTTATCCACTGATGTTTTCACTATCAATTGTAATCCATCAGTATGTCCTGCCCTCTCCTGCTCTGTTTTATTTTATTTGATTTCAATGTTTAACTTTTGCTCTGGTCTATGATCATAATAAAGATTGATTGATTTTATAAAAGAAAAAAAAATGCTCGCTTCTACACTTGACAGTAATTGCTGTTTATTTATCTAGTATACCTAACATTTTATATGCTCCTCAGTAACTCTTTGAAATGGTCAATTGATTTATAGAAAAAAAAAATGTTGCAAGAAATGGCTTGCCCTGATCAAGCTTTGAACATACACAAGTGGAGCAAAAGTGAAATTCTGACAGCATGTGGCTTCCCAAATGGTAATTCCCCTGAGGTATCTAAATTTCTCAATACAGATTTTTTTTAGCTATGTTTAAGATTTTGAAAACATGTTGTTGGATTTGCAGTGTGACAACAAGAAGCTTCAGGTTCTGTATTTCATTGCTGACATCTAATAGCTGTCTAGATTTTGAATTCTGGTTACAGTAGCCTTAGCCACCAAGTTCAGCTGATATCCTAGTTACCTATAGGCTGCTGCCCAAAGTCATTTATTGGTAGGGATGGCTGTAGAAATCAAATAAAGAACTCTCCCTCAGACTGGTTGCAAAGACACCATTTTAATTTGTTGTATGAATCCTTGGCCTAAAGTGTGAAATGCTATCCAGAAGTTGACTTTGTTTTGATAATGGTGCAAACTTAACTTTACCTACATTATAAAACATTAAACTTTGCTTTACTTTATCAGATTTTAAATAAAAGGTTCAGTATACTTACTGAAAATGGAGGGTTTTTTTTTCCTTGAAACAATACTACATTATTTATTGGTTTGTTTCAGTTCAAGACTAAATCCGTTGATAGAGATTAAGATCTGAAGACAATGTGTTTAAGGGTTAATTTAATTTACTGGAATAACTTTGTTATTCATCAATTGTTATGTGCTCTTCAGTAGAATACTCTAGAGATGTCTCTGTGCTCTAACTCCTAATGATCACTCCCTGACCTCCTAAATGTTGCTTAGGATAAGCCCACCTGATGCTGACAATTTTGTTTGCTTCCTCTTATAAGGAAAGTGTTCAAATTTTGGATTAATTGTGGACTTGCTGAAGTATTATTACCACTTAGATCTATTCTGCTGGACTTCTGAATAGTTTACAACATTCTATCCATTAATCACTAAATGTCAGCAGACTTATTTATATCTGTGTGTAACCATTTTTTCTTTTCTATTTTACTTGCCTAACCGGTGTGTCCTTTAAGCTGACATGGATATTTATTTGCTAATTAAATTCATACTTATTTGAAAAAGAATCATGCTAGAGTTCTTAAACCATTTGTCTGTTTGGCAGATTTCTGAAAGCAGGATCCTCTATTTCCTGTAGCATAGAAGCATTGAAAAGACCACTGTGATGTTAGGCACATATTCAAACATGTCTTTTTGAGTTAAAGACCCTAAGAAAATTCTCTGAACTTCTCCAAATTCCATTTCCCTTCCTGCAGAATTTACTATATGCCTAACCTTACCACAAGCCACCAGATTGTTCTTAAAATTTCACCTGGTGGAATTTTTCTGGGAAAAAGTGTAGTCTTATTAAAATCCTCATACTATGTCTCTGAGGCACTGTGCAATTTTGCAATTTAATCTGGATTGGGTGAAGTATTATTTTATTCTTTGCTTGGTAGATTTTCCATAGCTTTGTATATGTAGGGAACACCTATTTGGTCCAAGGCACGATTTTCAGAAAGGTTACACTATTAGAAAGAATGCAAGGCTTTCTGAAAGTACAGAAAGACATTATTGGCTCAGGAGAATGGTAATAAGTTTGATGTAGTGGTTTAAAGAAGTCCTCCTCCTCCACCACCACCTCCTCCTCCTCCTAGTGTATTCCGCAAGTGCAGAGTCCACTTTTCGGATCATTGAACGCAACTTTGAACAGTCAGCTGCATCTCCAGGGCACAGGCCTACAGTTTTAAAGTGCTGGCCTAGAAATCAGGAGACTGTGAGTTCTAGTTCCACCTTAGGCATGAAAGCAGCTATCACTCTTTCTCTACTTAACTCAACTCACAGGGTTGTTGCCTTGGGAAAAATAGTAGGAAGAAGGAGTGTTAGGTATGTTTGCTGCCTTAAGATACTTAAAAAATTAGTAAAGGTGGGATAAAAATCTAATAAATAAATAATCAAGTAACAGGAAGGTTATAAACACCATCTGGAATTCCAGTCATTGTGCAATAAACCATCTTCATAATCAAAAGGAAGAATTCTACTCTGTGCCAGTAATTCCTAACTCCTGCTCAGTCTTTGTTAATTAATGCAAGGATTGGAGCTGATAAGGAAAAATAGATTCACACAAGAATATAGTGGAAAACATGAGAATAAGTGAAAATTTAAAGGGGCTAAATCAGAGGTGAAATGCTCCCGGTTTGGACTGGATCACCCGACGGGGGTGGTTCGGAGAACCAGTAGCAAAAATCGCTGCCTCCCCCCATGCCCAGCTGAAGAGGTTGTAGGAAAAAAAATGCCTCTAAAAGCCTCTGGCGATCCGAGCTGAGTTGCCTGATCATTAGAGGCTTTTAAAAGCATTTTTTTACAACCTCTTCACTGAAGAGGTTGTAGAAAAAATGCTTTTAAAAGTAAAAACAAAAAAAAAGTTGGCCATGCCCACTTAGTAAAAACAAAAAAAAAAAACAAAAAAACAAAAACAAGAAAACAAAAACAAAAAAAAAAGTTGGCCATGCCCACTCAATCACATTATCCCCCCACAACCAAACCATACCCACAGAACTGGTAGTAACAAATTTTACATTTAACCACCAGGCTAAATCTCTCTCTCTCTCTCTCTCTCTCACACACACACACACACACTTTTGCCATCTGGTATTCTAATAATGAATTTTAAGTACAACGTTCATTATTGGCTAAATAATTGCGAACTGAAGATCTATGCTGAACTAACACAAATTAATAATCTAACATTATAGACACAATTGTTGATGTATATTCTATTAATTGCTGCTATATACTCTGTATACTTTTAATAGTTATTTTCCAACAAATCACTTGCAGCACCTTTTAGAATCTCCTATCACTGAGGTGATAGAAATAAAAGACAGACTTTCTATCACTCCAGTGAAAGCTGGGTGATACTAAAAGATGCTACAAGCCACTAGTAAAATTACTGTCTAAGTGACCCATATACAGCATATTGGATATTATCCAATATTAATGTTGCTGTTGTTGTTGTTGTTGTTGTTATTATTATTATTATTATTATTATTATTATTATTATTATTATTATTATTATATATTGTATATCTATTGATGGCTGATGACCGTAATAAAGTTATATTCTATTCTATTCTAAAATTTGAATGATATAATTTGTTAATGTATTGGTTTATACGATATAGGATAGGATTTGATTAAATCATCACAGAAAATAGAAAGATATACATTTTCTTAGCAGGTCAATAATTGAATGAAATGATTCTAGTTGACCTCAACTATGGATCCACTAAGTCAAAGACCATACCTTATACCAGGGGTGTCAAATGTCATCATGGCAGTGTGACATATCAGGACTTTTCCCCCCTTCGCTAAAATGGGTGTGGGCATGACCAGTGTGTGGTGCATCCGGCCCGCAGGCTGGGAGTTTGACAGCCCCACCTTATATCATATATTATATCTTGGACTATTAACAGAATAGTTTAATGTATTTAGATTACTTTTAAGCATGATTGTTTAAAAATGCTTTCTATTCTGCATACTTTAATATAAAGCGATGTCTATGAGAGGATGATTAGAAGTTTGTTTTGTTGGTGATCTGTAACTCTTTACAGATGTGATGCTGCTAAATTTTCATCATGATAAATTCTTCAAACAAGCTAAGTATCATACCCAGGAGCCAAATTACATGGAGTATTACAATTATATTTTGTTCTTCATTTTTTGCTTCAAGGAAACACAAAAGGAAAGCTACTTAATATTCCTTGGCATCTAGTTGTATTTTAAAAAAAAAAATCAAAACTATTTCTCACCACTCCAGTTTATATGATGCACTGAACTATTCATTTTCTGTTTTTCAAGCATTCAATACATTATGAATTATTATTCCTAATCATTTTGCAACATGTTGCTATTCAAAACAATTTGTCGATTTATTTGTCTTCACAAATATTTCCTTGTGAGGCAGAGCAATGATAGTGTTATTGGACAAAAGACAGAAATTAAGTACCTAGCTTGTGACAGGAGTTTAAAGCAGAGTCTTTTTTGCGCCAGATGAATGATCTAGTCTGTTTTTTTCCAGTTATCTCTTAATCCTCAGCCATTAGCTCATGTGAAAACAGCAGTCTTTATAGCAAACTGTTGTAATGCCAAAATATCAATATGCAAACAGTAGTGCCGACATGCCAATGCTTCCTGTACACACATGCAAGTAGATAAGTTGCAACATTTGTCTGATGCCATCTTCATTCACACTTCATTTGCTTCCTTGCACCCATTCATAGATGGTCATATATTCATACTGAAAGGAACTTCTCAATGGATGCAGCTGCGGCCACTCCTTAGCTTTTAAGGACCATGGATCATACGGTAATTGTTAGTGACCAGGAATGAATATGGAAGAAGTTGGGTTTGGGAGCAGTTTGGAGATTCCTCCCCCACATAAAGATTTTATGTACGCTTTTCATCTGTTTTCCCATGCAAAATGGTGAAAAAATTGTACTTTCAGTCCTTAGTGCTTTTGGATAGTGGGAGTACTGAAGGTAAGGCCAAGATCAGTCTGTTTTTCAGATATTTTAAGGCTTTAAACATGTTTTTAATAGTTTTTAAAAAATATTCTATTATTCTGCAACTTGCAATCTTCTAAAACCTAAAAAAAAAAATGATTTAGTTTCTGGCTTAATCCACTTTGGAAAGACTCTAAGGACCAAAACAGATTAATTTTCTCTGGGAGTGAGATGAATAGTTTCTAAATTTGATATATAAATAAAAATAAAATAAAATGAATGCTGGCAGGCCATATGGAAGTTTCACTTCTTCATCTTCTTCTGGAGCTTAGAAAGTCTTGAAGAGGAACAGGAAAACACAATTGCTCATGATCGAACTATTTGTTCACATAGCAATATTTTTTTTCCTGGCTAGCCAGAATGATTCCTAACATCTGCTTTCTGGTGTTCTTTTAACTGCTAAAGCTGAGTTTACACAAGATCCTTCTTTTTTTCAAAGCACGGTCCCCAATTCTGAACCATAAACATTGTAGCATCCCTGCCAATATCTTTTTTGAACACATTGGTAGCCTTCCCTGCCCCTCCTTCATATAGTCACATGAATATGAAGCAGAGCTCTGGATTTTCGATCAAATTGGTCCATTATTAGAAACAAAAGTTGCTTCTTAAATTGCAACTTCTCTCACTCTTAGAACAAGAACACTGAGTGTAATTTATCTGAGGTAGAAATTATCCTTCTTTATATAGGACTGTGTATTATGGCAGTAAATGAATGAAACAATGAACAATAATATCAAAGCTACAAGGCTTTAACTCTAATATCAACTAATATACTGTACAGGAGAAATTCACAGTGGAAATCATATCTGGGTCCGCACCGAGTCATAGTTCTAAAAACTTTTCAAATAAGATTGTTAGATCTTGTCAATTTTGTTTCAACTCTGAATGTTATTTTAAGCCAAAGTTTTCCTGGATTCCTTTTTACAATCATAAGATTATAAAATCTGTATTGATTGGTATAGCTCCCTATAAAGAGGATCTTTTGTCAGAATAGCAGAATGGTACTTTTTGTTGATTTTTATTTCTCATTTTAAAAAATTCAAAATGTTACCCAGAGCCTATAATTTAATTCCTACCACATTTTTTTTTAATCTTAAATGTTCAACACATTTGAGTTAACACAAGTTTTTTTTTTAAGTCAAAATCTTAATATTTGCACATTATTATCTTCCCAAAACCTCAATACTTAGGAAAGAAACAGAACATTTAATCTATTATTTTCATATGAGTTTTCCCTTATACATAGCCTTGGACAGGTTTACGATTCTTCTTTAGTTTTTATCTCTATCAAACTTAAATGTTGGGTTCTAGAGTTAAGACACATAATTTTTACCATCTCCAAGCTGAATCAGGCTTGAATAGGAAGAGTATAATGAAGGAAATATATCCAGTTCCAATTTCTGTGTCCCTTACCAAATCCTTAATTTTATAGTCTGCAGTTCACTGAGAAAGTTATAGATCACAGTTCAGTGGCTAAATCTGCACATTTCATTAAGCCATAGTATAGCTCAATTGGTTGTATATTACAATTCTGTATTAGTCCAACTACTGTTATTTGTAAAATGTTATTTATATGTAAATTGAATCATTTTATTTTATTCCATGAAACACAGTTAAAATTAACTATGCTTTATACAACGTGTGAACATTAGCATAGGCACAAAAAAACCAAATTATTTTAAAATCCATTCACAATTCAAATGAAAATTGCAAATCTGTATTTGCAATTATTATTTATTTGTAAAATGTTGTTATTTATATGTAAATCGAATCATTTTATTTTATTCCATGAAACACAGTTAAAATTAACTATGCTTTATACAATGTGTGAACATTAGCATAGGCACCAAAAAAAAAATAATTAAAATCCGTTCACAATTCAAATGAAATTTGCAAATCTGCAAATTTGATGCTACCTAAAAGATCATAGACAAAATATTCTGTATTTGAAAGTTGTAGTATTCTATGCCTGATGGTTAATTTTATAGTATCTGGTGTTGTTGTTGACAATGTCACTAGTGTTGGGAATTATGATACCTTTTTTCTATCTCTAAACAAAACAACATTATTTTGAAATAACTCCCCCATTCTATATTTCTTTGTCTGATATTTAGCAGGATTTATCTGTATGGAAAGAGCAACTACCAAAAACAACTAAGTAATGAATAAATTACATATAGAATTGTTTTACACCAGCACATTTTTTTTAACAATCCGTATATCAAGAAGTTTATATCAAATTCTTGACCCGCTCCTCCGAAAGCTTCCAGGTTCTAATCTTTCTGCAAAGGAAGTTGTTACGCTTATCACAGGACTTATACATGTCCTGGAGTCTTGTGTGTGTGTGTGTGTGTGTGTGTGTGTGTGTGTGTGTGTGTGTATGTCTCTTTAGCCAGGTTCTACCTACGTAAACCAAGATATTATGCAGCCTTAGTTCAGTGAAATCACAATTCACTAGTTTCCTGGCTTTTTTTCTCTTCTGGCAGCCAGCAGACCCTTTGCTGCCCATTGACAAAGAAAGAAAAACAAATATTGTACCTTTACAGGGAGGATACATGAGATGAGGGTGTGGCTAACTGATGAGGCCTTATAGATCTATCTTAGTCTCCCAATGGGCAGCAAAGGGTCTCCTGGCTGCCAGAAGAGAAAAAAAGCCAGAAACTAGTGAATTGTGATTTCACTGAACTAGGGTTGCATAATATCTTGGTTTATGTAGGTAGAACCTGGCTAAAGAGACATACACATAAAACCTACGAAAAAGATATATATATATATATATATATATATATATATATATATATTTATATATTTATTTATTTATTTATTTATTTCTCACTTCTTCGTAGGGTTTATGTGTGTTTTTCTTCTAGCCAGGTTTTCCCTATGTAGCCAAGGTGTTTTTGTAGCTCCAGCTCAGTAGAATCACATCTACTCGGTTCTGAGCTTTTTTCCTTTCTGACAGCTAGCAAGCTCTAACTGCTAGGTGGGAGACCTAAATAGATCCATTTCTAGCTCGTTTGCTGTCATCAGTAGGCCACACCCATATCTTATGTATCCTCCCTGTAAAGGTACAGTATCAATTTTCTTACTTCTTCGTAGGGTTTATGTGTGTTTTTCTTCTAGCAAGGTTTTCCCTTGCTGTCATCAGTGACAGCAAATGAGCTAGAAATGGATCTATTTAGGTCTCCCACCTAGCAGTTAGAGCTTGCTAGCTGTCAGAAAGGAAAAAAGCCCAGAACCGAGTAGATGTGATTCTACTGAGCTGGAGCTACAAAAAAACCTTGGTTACGTAGGGAAAACTGGGCTAGAAGAAAAACATACATACATACATACATACATACATACATACATACATACATACATACATATATTCCATGTTATTTATAACATAGGATGGAGAGACCTCATAAACAAACTCTTGTGAAACTATAATGGACCAGAATTATACTCATCCACCTGTCTCTAAGTGTCTCTCTAGACAGTTTGCAGTTCTAGCATTTTCATTGTATAGGTTTATATTTATAAAGGTTCACACCTTTACCATAGATTATTTATCAAACGGTTCAAAGCCCATCAACAATGCATTGTGCCCTTCCAAATGAGTGGTCATCCTATTCCTGATAATTATCCCCAAGCATTATATATACAATATATACATAATATACTGTATAGTACAAAAGTAGAATACCTAAAGACAGATAAGATTTGACTTTAACAAATTGTTTCACTACTAAAAGTTGCTTGCACACTCTAATTCTTATTATATCTGTGCAGCCAGTCTTTTATACAGCCTGACAGATCGCAATACCTATATTGGGAAGCAAAAGACTGAGGCTGACATTATTCTGAATCTATGCACTGACGTATCAAAGCCACAGGTGTTGAGGTTAGAGTTGTGACCTAGTAATTTAACTCTGAAAACTGGCTTGTCCTCTTTGGGTTCTCCCATATGTGAGGAGTTACTGCAGAGTTTGCCAAGAAGTAAAAGTGGGAGCGTGTCCTGTTTGACATAGTGCCATCTTGTGGGTACTAAAAACATAACTCAGAAAAGATATCTGTTGAAAAGATTGGTTAATCTGAAATTGAAAGGAGAGAGCAAATATCAGTGATTTTCCATGTGTATGTAAAACTGTATAACCTCTGAAATAAAGAAGCTCCCCAATAACTACCAGTGAAAATGGATTCATAATGAAAAAGAAAAATAATGTTGACAATTAATGGAGTGGTATATAAATCTAAGTGCCATTGTTCAATTTCTATGCCCCCCTATCCAATCCCAGGCAAAGGCTCTGGACATTATAATCTGCATGAATATTGCCTAAGTTTAGCCTGTCAAATGGAAGCAATAAACAGTAGCTTAATTAGTTATTTTGGTTTAATTAATCCTTTTTGTTGTTGTTTCTCTTTTTTTCTTTTGAGTAATAGCCCAAAGATGTCCAAACATAAACACTTGCCTTAAAAAAATTCAGAATTGCCCACTGTGAGCTTTTGAATAATGAATAGTATGCAATAGACCTCTTGAATGAAGAATAAAGCATAAAACAAAATACAATTGTGATGTACTCACAAATGGGGAAAAGTGAGTCCAGATTCAGGCCCACTTTGGGAATTTATATTCTCTCTGAAACTGATGTAGTAATTCCATTCCACTCTATCAAGAGACATGAAGGATATAAGGTTGGAAAAACAAGTATTTATCCCAGTGGAATCACTTAGGTACAGGTTCTTGCCCAAGAGCTGTGGTAGTGCAGTGATTAGAATCAGAGCTGGGTTTCAGTTCTGGAGAACCGGTAGTAGAAATTTTGAGTAGTTCGGCGAACCAGTAGTAAAAATTCTGACTGGCCCCGTCTCTATCTATTCTCTGCCTCCCAAGCCCCAGCTGATCGGGAGGAAAGGGGGATTTTGCAGTAACCTTCCCCTGGATTGGGGAGGGAATGGAGATTTTACAGTATTCTTCCCCTGGAGTGGGGTGGGAATGGAGATTTTACAGTATCCTTCCCCTGCTATGCCCGCCAAGCCGTCCCCCCCCCCCACCAAGCCACACCCACAGAACCAGTAGTAAAAAGTTTTGAAACCCACCACTGGTTAGAATGCAGCATTGCAGGCTGACTCTGATCACTGCCAGGTGTCTGATCTTGACCGGCTCAAGGTTGACTCAGTCTTCCATCCTTCCGAGGTCAGTAAAATGAGGACCCAGATTATTGGCAGCAATATGCTGATTGTATAAATCGCTTAGAGAGTGTTGTAAAGCACTATAGAGCGGTACATACTTTTAAGTGCTTTTGTTAAGTGCTATTTATGATTTCCCCTTTTTCTCAAATACCAGTAAGGTAGAAATTGTCCGCCTTGTGAGGTACTCTAAACAGGAAGTATGTCCAGCTGGACTAATTCCACTTTATTGTAAGGTTGCATTAACAGAATCCTGGAAGTCTGAAAATTTATTTTCCACTATCCCCACCCCTGTTTTTACCATTAAAAAAAAAATAGGGAGGGGTTCCTTCTAATACAACTGCCACACCCACATACCTTTTGTGGGCTAAATAGCTCTTGTCCAACCATTCTCCTGGCTCCCAAGTTATTCCTACATGTCATTACAGAAGTATCCTCATCAACAGTTGGTCTGAAGATGAGGAATGAAGGTTCAATATGAGCCTAGGAATGTGTGCCCCAAATGAGGACAAAATAAACAATTTATGGAGATTCTTGTAGGAGGTGAGTAGGCTGAGCCCAAGGGAAGTGTCAAACACATCATTGGTCTTGAGTTCCTTAATACCCACAAGAGATCTAAGCCCAACCCACCTTGATTTCCATTGACTCTTGTCTACCACCAATTTGCTTTGACCATTCGTAGTTCAGATTCTTGAAGAGAACATAAGCTTGCAATAACTTTTATATTCATTAGAACTGCCTGGACTTCTGATTCTTGTGCTTGATAATACTAATAAATTTATGAAAAAATGTATTTAATGGGAGATTGGAATGGAGTGAAGTATCCACTAATGTAATCTACCAGATCTCTTGTATGGATTGCCCCTGTGATTATAAAGGACAGATGGGGTGGAAGCTAACCACCAGATTGCAAGAGCACAACCAAGTGGTCAGATGAGGAGACAAAAACTCATTGGTAGTTTCACACTGCAGTGAACAAGGACATACATTGAATTTTGTAGCTACTCAGATTGTTGGCCAAGTAGGTACAAAGATAGCCAGAGAAATAATTGAAGTCTGGGAAAAGAGACCCCTTGTCAGTCGACAAGAATGTTGATTTACCACCAGCTTATCAGGTACTTAGGAGGGCTTGGCAGCACAAGGAAACAACGGCCAATTGCCAGCCAACAACATACCAATCAATGAATAGGAAGACACCACATAAATACAACTCACAGAATAGCTGAAAGCACATATTCCAGGTGAGAGATGTTCCCTGAACATGGGCTCTAGTATGAATCCAAAAGCTCGGAAGAGTAAACATCTGGTCCAGTGACCAACCCAGATTCAATGTCACAACAATTTGATAGAATCTCTGAGAAAATATTAAAGTCACTCAAGACAAATTACCAAATGTTCTCTTTAATTTGACGGACAATTTAGGGTTGACTGATATATGGAGATAAAAGAAAGAAAGAAAGAAAGAAAGAAAGAAAGAAAGAAAGAAAGAAAGAAAGAAAGAAAGAAAGAGAGAGAAAAAACATTTCAAGAGAGAAAAGCTATTTTTCCAAAAGCCATAAATCTGTTTCAAAAATAGGCATGATTTACCAATTTTATTTATTTCATAATCCTGTAAATTTTATAAGGAAAATCTAATTCTTTTACAGGAGATTAAACAAAACATTGCTACAGAAGGAAGAATAGTGAAGGGTTGTGAAAAGAAATAACATTTAAAAAATATATAACTTAGAAGAAAACACTGATTTAAGAATGGGTTGAAATATAAGTAAATATTTTATTACAGATTATGTCATACAACACAATAGTGAAATGAAGAGTAAAAAACAGTTTTGAATAAATTAAAAAGAAAAGAAGAATTAAAGAAATGTCCACAAAAGTTAAGTATTTCTCAACAAATTAAGCTTTTACAATGACAATTATCTGTATTAATAGTAAGAGAAATGGAAATAAAAATGAATTATGTAAAGCAAAAAATGACTCTGCAAATAAAACAGGGAAGTGATTAGCATATAAATGACAAAAAGAAAAAAGGCAATGTTAACTGAAATTACAAGAGGAAGATACTATATTAATGGACAATGCAGCCATATAAAAGCATTTCATCAATATTATTCCAATTTGTATAAAGGAAGTGACATCTCTCTGGATAAAATAGATGAATATCTAAAGAAACAAAATTGATTGAGAATTACAGAAGAACAGAAACAGATTATGAATGGACCTATAACAATAAGAGAAGTTTCTGAAGCTATTAAAACAAATTGTACTAGGAAAGGTGCCTGGATCAGATGGATTCTCAAATTCTTATTATAAATGATTGGAAGATGTTGATGTTGTAACCTTTACAAAACAAGATGAACTCTATCCTACAGGGAGGAAAGATGCCAGAGGACAGGAAAGAGGCCAATAAAGCATCTATCTATATACTAATAAAACACTTGTGTCAGTTTGATTGTAACTTTCATTTGGGTGAAACAGTGCATCATAGGGCAACATGTTTTGAATCAACAGACCTCAACTTGACTTTCTTACAAAATCCAGGACCCATGATTCCCATGGGATCGAAATTTTGCAGGTGTGGCTGCTGTGATCACATGATCAACCTTTCCAACCCTCCTACCAAATTCCTACAAGGAAAGTCAAAGGGGAAGCCATCAAGGAGTTCTAAGTCACTCCTGCTCCCATAGTTTTTTCTTTACCTGCCCATGCTCATACCTCAGTTTATGTAAATAAATATTTCTGAAAGAATAACCCAATGGGTAGCAGGTGGTCTAGTACAATACATAAAGAGAGACAAGATTTGACTTTAACAAAAAACTAAAAGCTGATATAATTAGAATAATGACCAGCAACTTGTTCACAATAATTCTAGCTGATAGTTTGAAAATAATATTGCAAGCATTTATTCATGTGGATCAATGTGGGTTTTTAACTAAAAGAGAGTTAAAGAATAATGTTAGAAATATGTTGGAAGTTTTGGAATATTTGAAGCAACCTCATGAAAAATAACCCATGCTGACTTTCTTAGATGTAAAGAAGGCCTTTAACAAATTGAACTGGGCCTTCTTTTTCAAGGTTTTAGAATATATGGATATAACTTTCTGAATTGACAAACAATTGTTAATGGAACAATTGAACAAACTCCTCTGAGATACAAAAAGGAACAAAATAGGGATGCCCAACTCTCCCATCTTATTTAATTTATTTCTTGAAAAATTGAATAGAGATATAAGCAGTGGTGGGATTCAAGTAATTTAACAACTGGTTCTCTGCCCTAATGATTTCTTCCAACAACCAGTTTGCCAAACTGCTCAGAAAATTAACAACCGGTTCTCCCAAAGTGGTGCAAACCGGCTGAATCCCACCACTGGATATAAGACAAGATGAAAGGATTGTGGGAATAACGATTAAAAAACTTGTAAGTTAGGGGCTTTTGCAGATGACTTGGTATTGGTGCTTGAAGATCATTTAAAGAAAACTTAAATATTAATGGACAATTTAGTGCATTAGCAGGTTCCAAGTTTAATAAACAGAAGATAAAGTCATTAGCAAAAATGTGAAAATAGAAAATCAAATAGAATTGATGAATAACACAGGTTATAATATTGAGAAGTAGGTAAAATACCTGTGTACCACTATGGGAAATATGAAATGTATTATACTTCAAAATAGCTATGTTAAGATACAGAGTGAAATCAAAAAAGACATGTTAAAATGGGTAACATATTAATGTTACAACTCCCCCATTGCTCGGGAGAAGGTTTGTGATAAAAATGGTTATCTTGCCTAGAATGATGTTTTTGTTTCAGACAACAGATGCTCCATTTAAAGAGTGGCAGAAGGATATGTCTAAATTTGTGTGGCAGGGGAAAATATAAGTTAAATATAAGATGTTACAATATGCAAAAGAAAGAGGAAGATTGGATTTATCTGATTTGAAATTGTATTTACAGTTTGCTGTTTGGTTTGGATGAAAGAGTATGTATTGCTGAGAAATAGAAGGTTTTTGGAATTAGAAAAGCACAGCCTGAGATTTGGGTGGCATGAATATTTGTATACATAAAGATTTTAACTGTAAATCTACATATTGAGAATATTACAAATCCAGGTTGCATCCCAAAACAACTTTGTGGATCTCAGGGCAAAAAGGATTTTATAGAGAAGAAATAATAGGCAAATACAAATGGGATACTATCATTTTGTCAAAGGGAAAGTAAAATAAAATCAAAATATGAACTGTTGTCAGAGTGAGTTAGTTGTCAATGGCTCTGTTATTTACAATTATACACAATACTTTTTTCCTAAACACAATGTAGTTGTTTAGGGTGTCTGAAAATTTCATATTTCAAACTCCAACAGTTCTGTTGCTCCATGGTAGGGTAAGTATAAGATTTATTTTAATCTTCTCAAAACAATGTTTTAATGCTACTTAAAAGAGTACTTTAAAATACATTTCAATGTGCATTTGTATATGTTTTCAAAATGTACTCTCAGTTACACATTTTAAAATGAAGGTGCTATGTTCTTAAATTTTAAATATGAGCATTTTTGTGACTTCATGAGTATCACATCTGGTGAAGATGTGCATGTATGAATGTTGGTTGCATTTCAATATCCATTAATATCACCACCAACATTCTTGAATCTAAGAATGCCTATTCATAACTAAATGAGCTACACATAAAAACAGGTACTATGAATGTGATTCCCCCCGCCCCTCCTCCAGTTGCTAAAGTTGAAAGGTACCCAAGCTATTCAGAGAAATAAAGATCTAAATTTAGTCTTGCTTTAGTCCCTTAAAGATGAATCGTTACAAAGACCCAGTGCTCTGTGTGGGAGTTTTGGTACCTGTTCATAGTAAATTGGACTTCTCAATATAATTAGGGAAGGATAAGATATTTGTTCCACCTGTTTTTTTTTTTTTACATCAACTCACTGCATTTCAATCTCCTGTATTTATAGAACTGCTGTTCATGTATGTAGCAACAACTTCATTTTTCAGAATATACAATTCAAAATTTCAATTAGAACTTTGAACACAAATCGGTACAGAAAAGATTTCACCAGAAGTAAAAAAAAAAAAAAAAAAAAAGAAGTCACCAGAACAAGCAATTGGTGAAAAAGGACTTTAAATGAAACTGAAATACATAGTCATAATGCAGTAAACTCTCTATTTTTTATGAACTTTGTGCTTGAATTCTCTTTCACTGAAGATTTCAGGCCTGTTAATTTTGTATAAACATACCAAACAAAGAAATTCAGCTTTTAAATTCAATTTCTTGTTTTCTATGTTTTTTTTTTAAAAAAATACTTTTTATTAACGAGTTATACAATATTCAGTGATAATATAAACTGAAATCAGAAAAAAATAGAAAAAAAAGAAAAAAAAGTGCAAAAAAGAAAAAAGCTAGAGATTAAAAGATTAAGTGTGTGTGTGTGTTTGTGTGTGTGTGTAAGAAAGAAACAGGCATTCTGTGAACTCTAGAACTAAAATAATTAAAATTTTATTCTACTAAGCTTTCGTCGGTCATCTGCTGACATCGTCAGAGTATTAAACTACCATTACAGAGATCTCTACCTTTATATTTTTACAAATATCCTATACATTGCTGTCAGATTGATTATAGGTTTTTCTTTTAGTTTTTCAAAAATCCTTTGAAATGTCTCAAATGTCATACCTTTGTCATTTTGTAGATTTCACTTTTCCTTTTTCCTGCCTGGAATGTTAGTCTCCTCTAATGACGCAATTCTGTATTCACATAGTCTCAGTTTTTTTCTTTGTTTTAAACTTTCAGTCAATAATCTTCACTTGGTAGACTAACCAATTTGAAATATCATAAAAATATTGCTTTACTTACTCACTTTTTCAAAAATCTTAGCAAAAGTCCTAATCCAAATTCGTCTTTAGCTCTTTAAATTTAGATCCCTTAAACCAGGGATGTCAAATTCGATTTCATTGAGGGCCGCATCAGGGCGCTCTGTGTTTGTCTTAGTGGGGTCAGGGGGCATGACCAGCTTAACGTCACTTGTGTCAGGGGCACCAGTGGTGGCCAGAAGAGTCTGCCAGGGAAAACAGGCTCCCAAGCCCTGTTTCCAGTTGTGACCGCCTCCTGCAACTTCTGCCAGCAAAAACAAAGCCCTGAGGGACATGTGCATCCACAGCTCCATTTTCATGACCCTGTGGGCCAGATCTAAGCACCCCATGGACTGAATCCAGCCTGCAGGCCTTGAGTTTGACACCCCTGCCTTAAACATTTTAAAATTATTCAGATGTTTGCCATTTATTTTATATTCTTTAAGTTTTTTAAAGTGCTAGTTAAAATACCCTGAGCAATTAAAACAAAAAGATCCAAAATCTTTGAGAAACTAGCAGAGTTTTCACTGGTCTCATAAAAGCTGAGAAAAATAATAGCAGTCTGTATTTCTGCAATGAGTCCATTCTATAAGAATGGAGCAATCATTGAGAAGGTTGGTTTCCTTAGCCTGCACCTCTCAGGGAGCTACAGTATATGAAACATTTCCTTTAGTATGAATATACATGATTAGTACATACGATTCCATGGTAATGATCCTAAAGGTAAATCAGCACTTGGAACTGTGAAACTTGGAAACTATTTCTAGATAAAGTCTTCACTAAACTAATGTTGCTTAGCTGAAATGACTGTCACCAACCAGCAGGCAGAATGCCACATTCTGGGTAGCTGAAGTTTTCATGTAGTCTTCAGAGTCTCCAAAAACAGCATTAGAAGTTGGCAATGATGACTTGGTTTAGTCAGGTAAAGTCAAATTACCAGCTACAGAGTCTAAAGTAGTGAAGCGTTCCCTGAAGCAACTTTCACTGAAGATATTAAATGTCATCATTTTCACACTTCATTAAGTGTATAATTCAAGAGGGAAATGGCTTTATAACATCTCCTGACTTTAGACAGTGTTTGTTGTACTCTGATAAAATCTTGTTGACCTCAGTAATTTAACTTTAGGAAGAAACCTGAAGTTTCTTCAGTAATTTTTCAGAGTAATGAAAAATCTAATATTCCCATCATATAAAATATGGATGCTAAAAACTCCAATAAGTATCTTCAGTTTAGTCAAGACATTTAATTAATCAGTGCCACTGGTCCATGTTCACATAATGGCAAAAAAGTTAAAATAGCACCACCGTGAAGTCATTTCAAATGGATTTGCAGGGACCTTTACAAAGTCCTTGGCATCCCTCTCTCCCACAAGCAAGATATATTAATCTTTATTAAAAAAAAATACAAATGCAACCTGTGACGAATAGAATAAAGAAATGAAACTGCTTTGATATGGGGTAGCTGAGGGCAACAGAGTACTGAGGAAGGGAGGGCCTAATCTAAATTCAAACCTAATTAGAACTCATGCTATAGTTTTATTCGCATAACATGCTTGACTGGATTAGTGAATTAACACATTTTGAGGGTTCATGAAATATGATGAACCTTAAATAAACCAAACAGGGTGAGTTTGTGCAAAAATAAACCTGAGATTAACATTAGCTAAATTTAATATATGGTAGATATATAAATCTTTCATTACCTGGTTAAATATTGTACAAATGCAGGCAGTAATACACGAAGGAATCTCAATAGTACAGATACAGTATATTGGAACAATATATAACAGTAACAGTTAGCAATGTTTGGTAGAAATTGGTGTAAATCGGAAACTACATCACAATTAAGGGTTATCTGATTTCTTTGCTCATTCTTTTGAATATATTAAATTTTAGAAGATTGGAATAAGAGTGGAAGCCCCACTCAAGTATTGCTATGTTGCTTCACCAGTGCAGGGAGTGATCCTAGGAGGAATGAGTGAAGAAATCTAGAGTTTATGCCGAGAATATATAAATCCTGCACAATCATTCAAACATAAAGGTCATCCCAACTGCCCAGCTAAAGCTATCAGACACCTATAATTGGCAGCAACAATAAAGGAGGATATTGTAGTGGAAGATCACTTTAATGACAATACCTTCCTCAAGGAAAAAGCAATGGTAAACCATTCTCGCATTTTACCATCTACTTGAATAGACAATATAAAGTGATTGATGATGGACAGCCAAGATGGAATGGCACACAATGTATTACTGAGGAAGAGCTGAGAATCTTTTAGAATACTAATAGTATTTGTTACCTGGTTGGAATAACACCTTCAGCACATCACATGGCTGATATAGCCAAGCAGAAAAGAAAACCAAAGGTGCAAAGACCAAATTACCTTGACAACATTATGGAATGTATAAAACATGACCATGGGAAAATTCAACACAGTGAAACATGAAATGAATCGACCACACAAACATCAGTGAATTGAAATGAATTGAAACTGGACATTGTCAGTCAGAAGTTTATACAATTTTCTATTCAGGACATAAAAAACAAAGAAGAAACAATTCCACTTTTAGGAGGCTATAGAAGGATATAGCAAGGACAGCACTTGGGTACAATGCAATCACGGAACAAATAATATCAATTAGACTTGTGGACAATCCTTTAATATGACAATTACCCAAGTTTATGATCCAACCACTAGCACAAAAGAAGATGAGGTTGATCATTTTTATGATCAAGTTCAATGTGAATTCAACAGAACATCCAAACAAGAAGTGCTGCTTGTGATTGCAGACTTGAATGCCTAAGTTGAAAACTTTAAGGAGGAAAATATTGTTGAATTATATGACCTAGGGAACAAAAAAGAAGCAAAAGAATGACACCAGTTTCTGCCATTTCAGTGATGTTTTCATCACTAACATTGTATTCAAACAATCAAAGCCCACCTCTGTACCAAGAAATCAAACTGACTATATTATTGTTAAAAACAGGTGCTGACTATGGAACAGATCATAAACTGTTCATGGGCAAGTTCCATGTTAAACCAAAGACTGGTCTCCTCAGTCTGATCTCTAACATAACTCCCACCCCCATTTTCAAGGAGAACATCAAGTAATTATTTTAAAGTCCTGTTCCTCATTGAGAACCAGAGAACTATTGTATAAATGTAAAGAATATGTTAAGGAGGAATTAAAAAGAGGCAGTCAAAGATGAAGAAACAGAAGTTAACAACCACATACCAGAACATACTATGAAAATAGCCAAGAAGAGAATAAAAGCCAGAGACAAAAATCTCAAGGAGGATATTTCCTTCTTAATTTTTAGGAGTTTTTTTCCCTTCTTTGCATCTAATCCAAGATTTCACTCATATTGTTCAAGCATCATATCTTTGATTTTTACTAAGTATCTCCCATGGGTGTTCTCTTCCCAGCATCTCTGTAGGCTGTGCCCAAACTGCCCACACCATGCCCACATCTTACCTGCTAGTTTACTCACTTCACTGAATCTGGAGCATGAAAGATTGCAGTTCTATTGCTTTACACAAGCGGTGTACAACTGGTCACAAGAGATGGAGGCGTTGTAGCAAAAGAACCAGGTACTTTGTGATCAGCTGTGGCATTGAACTATAGCTTTGGGCAACATTCAGACACATTTGGATGAACTGAATGCTGCTACTCCGCACCACCCAAAATGACTTGTGTCTGGGCCTGAGACTTTTGATGGGCTGATTTGATGCCTGTTTTCTTTGGACAATGCAGCTTGTATATTTGTCTGCACCCAAAGGCTTTCCCTCCAGATTTAGTTTCAAATATGTTGATTGTCCCTATGTCTTGTGGCCAAGAGCTCCATCCAGTAGGATTTGGGAGGCTTCAGAGGGGAACTTGGTCAGCCTTTGATGATTTTAAGGCTGATGTTGCCAATCAAAATATATTTATTTATTTATTTATTATTGAATTTCTATACCGCCCTTCTCCCTGAGGACTCAGGGCGGTGTACAGCCAGAATTAAAAAGACATGCAAGACAAATATTAAAAAAAAACAATTAAAAGATATATAAATTTGGCCCAATTAAAACTCATTACCAATTAAAACATTTAAAACATTTAAAACAGTTAAAAATTTCATCTTAAGCCAGCCGGCTTGTTTAAATAAATGGGTTTTAAGGGCACGACGGAAGGCACTGAGGTCCTGGATTCTCCTTATCTCTGGGGGGAGCTGATTCCAGCTTTCACCAAAGGGGGAACTCTTTGATGCACTATTCTGAAAGATGATGCAGCTCTCCTGCATCAATTTCAAGAGAGATCTCTGATGATTTGAGCTGGCTAGAGTTGAGTGCCCTGCTACACTGCAAGGATTACTTCAACTTTATAGGCAAATAGATGCACATTTGGAAACTTGTAAGGCTCAAAGGGAACATTCAAACATGAGCAAGAGATCTAATCAAACCCTGTCATCCAACACTGGCTCCCTTGTCAGTCCATTTCCAGAGGAACCCATGCAGCTGGGCAGCAGTTGAAGTTCCTTAACAGATACAGAGGGATAAAAAACTGTTGGCACAAATAAAATCTCTGTCTGTACTGCACCCAGCCAAATCACTATGCCCAGTAATACTAACAGAAACAAGGCAAGGGAGAACAGCCAGGAAACACAGGATTCTCAGCCAGCCCCAGACATTTAAGTCAGATATGAAAAGCAAGAGTAGGGTTGCCAGGTCTGCTTCCAAAAAATAGTGGACAAGCGGGGGGCAGGGGGGGGGGAGGTTAAGTTAAGTAGTAAAAAAATAAAAAAATTTTTTACAATTAAATTATATATTTTCTTACAAACATTTTAACACGTATTAAAATAACAACTTCAAAACTTTACTTAAAGTTCAAAACATCAAATATATTAAAATAATATGTAAAATATTAAATTACATTTTAATTTCATCATAAAGCTTTTGAATAAAAAAAATGTCCACTGTTTTGTGAAAAAAAAATAGTGAACATAATGTGAAAAAAGTGTACTGTCCGCTCAAATAGTGGACACCTGGCAACACTAAGCAAGAGCCTGCACCATTCAGTGATGTGCCACCCCATTTTCAGATTCCAATAGAGCTTCTTGGACCAGGTCACAACCCTATTGAAGCACTTGCCATTTCTGATTCTGGGGCTTCCTACAATTTTAAAAATGCTACATTTCAGTGTGCTCAATTAAAATGCCTGTTGTAGTGGAAACTATCAAGGGATACCCCATAGAGTGAGAGGTTATTATGACCACTCCACCAGTAATTGTACATAGGTAAAGGTAAAGGTTCCCCTTGCACATATGTGCTAGTCATTCCCGACTCTAGGAGGCAGTGCTCATCTCTGTTTCAAAGCCGAAGAGCCAGCGCTGTCCGGCGACATTTCTGTGGTCATGTGGCCGGCATGACTAAATGCCAAAGGTGCACAGAATGCTATTACCTTCCCACCAAAGGTGGTCCCTATTTTTCTACTTGCATTTTTTATGTGCTTTCGAACTGCTAGGTTGGCAGAAGCTGGGACAAGTAACAGGAGCTCACCCTGTTACGCGGCACTAGGGATTCGAACTGCTGAACTGCCGACCTTTTGATTGACAAGCTCAGCGTCTTAGCCACTGAGCCACTGCATCTCTATATATGTACATATATACATTACCCTCCAATATTGTGGCCCAAGATCATTCTAGCTTTCCAAGCATAATTATGTCAAGCTCATATGGAGGTTCTGAAGACCATAGAAATGGCTTCCGAGATATGACAGGAAATTCAACAGCCAGCCACTAAATAACCATTTAGTGATGCTTTCAGTACTCAAGAATCAGATTGCTTTGGTCTTGTGATTTTCTATAGGTTTGGTACCAGGATCAAACATCCCCAGAGGTCACTTCTCTGCTGTCTTTGAATCAGAGACAGAAGCAGTTTGGGAATTCCTTAAAAAAAAACTAAAGGGGTTCACTCCACATTCTACCTCTGCAGGGACTTCAATGTTATTTGAAAAAAAAATCCGTCTTTGTTTTGATTATAGAAGTCTGAACCAGATTACAGTGTGCAACTGGAATCCCCTTCCATTTATCTTGGATCTATTAGAATGGTTACACTCTGCCACTGTCTTTACTAAATTAGATTCCCATGGAGCATACAATCCGGTTTAGCTCAAGGAAGGGAATGAATGGATCATCAACTTCCAAACCAAGTTCAGCCATTTTTAATATTAGATAATGCCCTTCAGTCTGCACAGAGCTTCTGCAGTTGTGTAGTACTTCATGAATGACATCTTCCAGTACCTCAAGAAACAGTTTGTCATTGATGAGATCATGATTTACTTGCTTATTCCATATTAAGATTGTCCTGCAATGACTCCAGGAGCAGCACTTGTATGCCGAGTTAGAGAGGTGTACATTTCACCTAACAAAGGTCTGTGATACTGCATCTCTGCTCAAGGTCTACCCATGGATCCAATGAAAGTTCACATCTTGAAAAACTGGCATTTCCCTCAGAACAAATAAGTACAATGGTTCCTGGGTTTGCAAATTTACATTGTAAATTCATTTTGGTCTTCTCACAGATCACTGCACCAGGGCTGCCTCAAAACAAGGTTTCCTATAGTGAGGGTCTTGAGCCACCACAGATCTTCAGGCACCTCAAAGAATTGTTCACAAAGACCCGTCTTCTACAACATCCTGACCCTGCAAATTCCTTTATTGTGGACTTGTATGCCTCAAATATTGCTGTTGCTGCTATTCTCCATTAGTCCACAACTCATAATCAGTCTCCCCTGCCATGTGCATTTCTGCTGTAAATTGCCTGGTAAATTAATTACAAAATCTGAGAGAAGGAGCTTTTCACTGTTAAGGATACTTTTGAGACTTGGCAGCACCTCGTGGAAGGGGCATGGTATCTAATACCGGTACAGATAAACTACAGGAACCTGGAAGACTTGCACACTAAATACAACCCAATTAACAATTGGTAAGATGGACTCTTTTCTTTTCATGGTTCAACTTTGTGATATCTTATCTGTCACAACTATGCAAAAATTGGCCTGATGTTCTTTCAAGGCTTTCAAATTATGGGTCTAAGGTAAGTAAAAGGAAGGAGGAAGAAATTATTTTACCCTTGTAAGATTTTGTTAATATAAGGTTACGTATATAGAGTTAGTACTTCTGGTTGTGATTATTGTTTGAACTATTTTTCAGGGCTAACAACAACAGATTCCATTTTTGTTAATTATGGTTACCATACCCAGTTCTTTCCTGTACCTGGATCCTCTTCCTCACTTCCACCATTGATGTATCCTTTCTGAGCTGCAGTTTAAAGCATTCAAGACCTACCACCAGCCAAAGAGTGTTATAGACATTTTGCTGGCCATCACCATCAAGCACAGCCACCTTTAAAAGTTGTGACCACATCTGGGTTACACATCTGCACTAGGAAATTAGCTATAGCTTCCTAAACTAGCTATAGTTTCCTAGGATCCTTCATCAGAGCATACATCAACTCACTTACATGCTTCAGCTTCGCCCTTCTTACCAGATGCGCCAGATGCTCCATCTCTCACATCTGGTCCTGGATACTATCCCACAGTCTGCTCATGCCACTCCTGCAGCACCTCCATCCATGATAGTAGAAGACTATGTAGAATGTGACCTAAGTTAAATTCTGGATTCTTAGTAGTATAGTAAATGGCTGCTACATTTTATTGATTGGAAGGGATATGGTCCACAGGGATCTTCCTGGGAAGCTACCACTACTGTTCATATACCTCACTTGGTCAACCAATTCCAGGGTTATTACCCAGAAAATCTGGTTCAACAACTACAGGAGGAGAGTCAAAAGGCAGAACCAATGTCATGGCCTTAGACCCCAAGACATATGAGGTCCCATAAGTTATTGCTCCTGCAAATTCAGCAGCCACTGAAGCAAACCTTAACATATTCTCAGATCCTTCTCAATTACCACTGATCCCTCTTTAGCCCACATGGGTGCCAAGAAATAGAGCACACATACACCCATTCACACACACACACAGCAAATCCAGCATCCCAACAAAATAAGTGCTAGGCGAACAAGTGGAAAAACATTGACTCTCATTATTGGCAAATGCTGATCAAGCAAAGCTTCAGCTGTGTATTCTCAGCAGGAAAAGTATTTAAACTGTAGATGATTGCCTTCCTTTGCTGGAAGTAACTTCAGCATTTGGCTTTGTACTTAACATATTCTTGCTCCCAACTCCTGCTATGTTTTTAACCTCAGCATGTTCCTGACTCTGGCTCTTCTCTTGGTGCTTTCCAAGACATTGTATGTTTCCTGATTCCAGACTGACTGACCCAGTTTATGTCTTATCCTGAACCTTCAGTTAGATAGGAAGCATATACACATTTTTTCTTTTGCTCCCAAATGCACTTCTATCACATCTCCCACCCATCTGTTGTCATTTCTCCAGCCAAGTCTTCCTGATGCCGTCACAAACCTTGCTGCAAACACATTGCTCCAATCATCCATAAAAACACACCCCATGTGGCTCCCCTCTATTCCCCACCTTGCTACATTTTTTTTTACTAAGCCTCTTTTACAGTATGTATTCTCAACCTAGCAAGCCTTGCCTCCCAACTGCCCAAATCACACTGCATAAGACAGCTTTCCCAGCCTTTCCAGGTTGGTGGCCCGGCATTGGGGGGAGGGGAAAAAGGTGATGGTTTTGTGTGAGGGGCAGATGCATGCACACAATTTTGCATGAGCAGCGGGTGCACATGCTGGCCACTCATGCTCAGTGAGGCTGCAGGTACCAACTGGTTGCGCGAGTGGGGCTGCAAGCACTGGTGCCTGCCACTCACATGAGTTGAGTTATGTGCATGCATGAATGCATGCCGGCCTGCCACTCATATGGCCCAGTTGTGAATAGGCCATGGCCTGGCAATGGGCCATGTCCCACAGGCTGGGGACCCCTGGTTGTGCAGTAGTTAAAATGCACTATTGCAGGCAAACTCTGCCCACAGTGTGGCATTCGATCCTGATGGGGCTCAAGGTTGACTCACCCTTCCAAGGTTGCTAAAATAAGGACCCAGTGTCAGCCCTGGTGTGCCTGGCGGCCCGGGGCTGCCATTTCAGTGGGGAACTGAGAAGCCGGGATTGCCTTTTACACAGGGACCTGAAAATGACATGGTCACCATGATGCTAAACCCACCGAACCACAGAGCCCACACCAGACCTGTAGCCACTGCTGACATCAACACTAAACAGCTAATGGGCGGCCAAGCGGCTAAAACCAAAATGGACATTTGCACGCATGTGCACTGAGTGCGGCTGACGATGGAACTCTGCTGGCCTCTCTGCTCAATGTCTACTGACTCGGCTTAGGGAAGAATAGAGGGTGGGGCAAGTGCATGGGTGGCTGGATGGGGCTAGGGAACAGTTTAAAATGGTGGGACAGTTACTGGACAGTTGGTCCTGACTTTGAATTTCCTGTTGATGGATATCAGTTCATGCAGTTGTTTGTGAGGGAGATAAAAAATACTCACATCAGAACTATGTTTTGGGTCTTTTCCCCCCTCACATTTACATTGGAACCTGACACCCAGATTGTTGGGGGCAATATGCAAATAATGCTTTGATATTTAAACTGTCTAGAAAGTGCTGTAAAGTGTTATGGGGCATTATATAAGCCTAAATGCTATTTTTATTGCTATCTTGCCTGCCAGTTTGTGTAGGTGTCGGATAGATCCCTCCTCTGCCACGACCTTAAAATGGTCCATCAGCTCCAACAATCTTTCAATAGTTCCCCTCCCCGTTCTATTTATTTATTTATTTATTTATTAGTTCTATTTATATGCCTCCCTTCTCCAGAGACTCAGGGCGGCTTACAATGCATTAAGCAATAGCCTTCATACTTTTGTATATACCTGCTTAGTAGGGCTTTCAGCTCCCCCTAAGCAGTGTTCTTTTTTATACAAAGTCAGCTTATTGCCCCCACAATCTGGGTCCTCATTTTACCTACCTCGAAAGGATGGAAGGCTGAGTCAACCTTGAGCCTGGTGAGATTTGAACTTGCAGTAATTGCAGGCAGCTGGCAACTAAGTGCTACTTTAACAGCACTTAGTCCACTGCGCCAACAGGCTCTTCTACATGTGATATCATTTTGATTCTCCTTCTCTAGACATTCTTCAAAATTCCAGCATCCTTTTTTTAAAAAAATTTTTATTAAGCAAAAACATAAGAAAAAAATACTTACAAACATGTATACATAAAGACAATACAAAAAAGAGAAAAACAAACTAACTAACTAACAACTAACATTGTTTCAGCCTATCGGCTGACTTCTCAAAAACTGTTGCATCGGTCATTATTTTCTGTTTCACCTCTGTTTCTCTATTTGAGATCTATTTTATGTGCTTACTTATTTTTACTTTTTTACATGTCCAAGACTTAACTTTATACTCTATTTTTAAATTTTTCTCTGTGTGTAAGTATCTATTACTTCTATATATCCTTCTAATAACCTTTCTAACTATCCTTCTTTCTAAGCATCCTTCTTTTAAATACCGTGCTCAGAATAGATGACAATATTCTTAGTGTGGTTCAATTAGCTCAGAACAGAGAGGAAGAATGACATCTCTTAATCCTGACACTATATTTCTTCTGATGAGACCTTGAATTACATTTGATTTGTATATGACTAATGTGTATATATAATGAATGTACCTGCAACATTTTGCATTTCTGCAATTTTTATAGCCATTGATGAATGACACAGAAACCAGTTTTCTCTCCATTTTCTCTCCCATTATAACATCTGCCCTGTGACCATTTTCATTATGATCTCTCTCCTTCATTTATCTTGTTTTACATTGGTATTTTAAGTAACACTATATCTAACATGAATCACATGAGAAATAACTGGTATTTATCATCTTTCAGTAGGAGGTGTTGGGAGGAAAGCATGTGGAAGAAAAGGGAAGGAGTTTTTTTTTTCTTTTTAAACAGGACTAACAAGCTGACAAGCCAACATATACATAGTACACATATCCTTGTACACTGAAACTTCGTAGATCAGAAAATATATGCTTATTTTTTTTCATTGGTATTATAACCTTTACAGTTTAACCATTTAGCAGTCTTAATTGTATTATTTATTACATTTATATACCAGAGCTCAGGTCAGCATATGTAGTTCTCCCTTCAGTGGTGGGTTGCCCCCGGTTTGGACCGTTTCACAAGAACCAGTAGTAAAACCGATGGGAGGCTCCGCCCACTGACCCGGACGTCATCATAGGTGATCTGCGCATGCAGCGGGCACGATGCGAACTGGTAGTAAAGGTAAGTAGAGCCCACCCCTGTCTCCCTCCGGGAGTTTTATCTTTAAAACAGACCTGTCAAATAAACTGAGAAATAATGACTGCCCCAACTGTCCCTACAAGTATTGCTTGTCAGGATTTGAATCTGGATTTGCCTAGTATCCCCATTTCTAACCAACGTATCACATTGCTTTTCTATTTCAGCACTGGCTTCATCACAAGATGTTGATGAATGGTGATGAACAATTATATCGTTGTGTTTAACATTACGTATGATTTTATTGCAAGCAATTAAAATTATTCTCCTAGATACTGAACAGTTGTTTAAATCCTACCAAACTAAACTCTGGCCCTAAACACAAAAAATTACAACAATTACTTATTAAATGATGTATAATAGAGTATAAATTATTAAATAAAGCAAAACTCTTATTTTGCCTTACCAATCCAAAACATTGTCAAAGCACTCTCCCACAAGCTCTCATGCTCTCATATTAATTCTCCCCAGTCATTCATTCTCAATAAACGAGAGATGGATAGATGTTGGAATAATCTGAGAATATGCACAGTTTTCAGCTATGGGAGCTAACAGTAATTTTGCAAACATCATAAATACATTCCCTGCACAGAAGTATTAAATTAATTATGCTACTTGGGGCACAAATGTGCTATCTCAGCATCTGGAGAGATAAATATATAGAGTTCTGCCAATTTAATACCTTTCAAACATATCTTGATTTTTTTTTCTTCTTGGCAGAGAATTTACATTATGATTTTGGGTAGTCAGGGAAGGTGTGAGGTGTGATTGTCAGAGAAAACTATCCGAAACCACAGATGCACTCTCATTTAAGTCACCTCTCTCCCTCCCTCCCCCGTCTCTCTGAGAGAGAGAGAAAGAGAGGGAGGGAGAGGGAGAGAGTTAACCATGAATAATCAAATTCTATAGGGATTTTAACCATACTAAGTGATGCTGTGTTTTGTGAAACCTGACATTATGATAGTTGAATCTTTAATTGTTTAATTTTAGGGGCTTCCTCTTAATCACAGGTGTGAATAGGGAAATACCTGTGAGCAGGCTGAGCCACTGTCATAACTATTACTAATACTCATGTTCCAGAGTTGAAAACTAAGGAAAAACAAGAATAGGGTTTATATCATACAATATTTGTCATACTGGCTGCACACACTTCTATAAAACAATACTTGCCCCTTTCAGTGTTTCTGATTTTTTTTGCAGATCTTTCCTAGTGATTTGGGTCTGAATCATAAATAAAGCTACTGTATATATACCCTGTTTACTTCTATCTATCCATCTTACTCTTATCACAGTTTCCTGTGATTCCTGCAGATATATATAAAGAGAGTCCAAATGCACAAATAACTCTGAAGTGTGTTTTTAATCTTTATTTTATAATGCACATATAATGCTCCCTGAAAACAAACAATCTATCTCTCCCAGTTTTGTTCTTTAAAAGAACACTGTAAGTAATGTTTGGGCAAAAATAATTTCAAAGACTATAATTTGATCTTTTCCTTTGTAAGCAAAAGCAGGTTCATATTGTATGTTTATATTTTTGAAGCAGAATAATAATTGTCTTAGAAACTGCAGCATCAAATCATAGAACCAGCTGTTAAAGCATACAGTATTCCATGTCACAGTAGTAGCGGGAACATGCTTACACCCTATGTGACATTCTTGCAGAAGGCTTAATTTCTTATTTTCTGCTTTTCCACATTTTCTCATTTATTGTATTATCAAAGTAATATGAAGTAAAGCTAAGAGGTAAACATTTACAGTATATTTTGAAAGTCGATACTCAAAACCCAAATTGAGCCATCCTGCTTGAATCCATAATTAGCTAAAGAAAAAAAAATCAGAGTTGATAATTTTTTTACAGTCCTTTTTTCCTGTTTTCTCTCTCCACCCCCTCTCAATTTCAGAACAGAGCAGAATAAAAGAGTTGGAAGGGACCTTTGAGGCAGTGGTGGGTTGCTACCAGTTTGCCCAGGATTGGGTGAACCGGTGGCAGTGGCAGGAGCCTCCGCCCACCCGCCCAGACATTTCTGCACATGTGCAGAAGCTTCTGCATATGCACAGAAGCGGCACACATGCGCGTAAACATGCGCCTGCCCGTGAGCAAACCGGTAGTGACCAAAATTGAAATCCACTACTGCTTGGAGGTCTTCTAGTTCAACCCCCTGCTCAGGCAGGAAACCCTAGACATTTCAGACAAACGGCTCTCCTATCTCTTTTTAAAAGCCTCCAGTGTTGAAGCATCCATAACTTCTGGTTGCAAGTTGTTGCACTGATTAATTGTTCTAACTGTCAGAAAATTTCTCCATACTTCTAGGTTGGTTCTCTCAATGTATTAGTTTCCATATATTGCTTCTTGTCCTTCCTTCAGGTGCTTTGGAGTACAGGTTGACCTCTTCTTCTTTGGGGCAGCCCCTTAGATATTTGGAACACTGCTATCACTGCTCCACTTTGATAGCAAAGAAAAGAAAGCAGTTATTTTCAGTTTAAAGGACTGAGGGGAGAATAAAGGTAAAGTTCCCCTTGCACATATATGCTAGTCACTCCCAACTCTAGGGGGTGGTGCTCATCTCCATTTCAAAGCCGAAGAGCCAGCGCTGTCCGGCGACATTTCCGTGGTCATGTGGCTGGCATGACTAAATGCCAAAGGCGCAGAGAATGCTATTACCTTCCCACCAAAGGTGGTCCCTATTTTTCTACTTGCATTTTTTTATGTGCTTTTGAACTGCTAGGTTGGCAGAAGCTGGGACAAGTAACGGGAGCTCACCCCATTATGTGGCACTATGGATTCGAACTGCTAAATTGCCGACCTTTCGATCGACAAAGTCAGTGTCTTAGCCACTGAGCCATCATGTCCCTGAGGGGAGAATAAGGAAAGCCTATTTTTTTTATCCCCCAAATATTGAGTGGGGAGTAGTATTGCTTCTTAAAATGCAAAAGTTTGTCAATCCCATTTCAGAGAAACTCTCTGAACTTGGGTGTGTGCTTATATGTTTTCCCAAAAACAGTATTTAATTAGTATCAATAAAAATGTCAAAGCAGGACCATTTCTGAGGATTAATAATCAGCGGGATTTAATTAACAGCCATCAGTACCTCCCAGAGCTTAAAAAAATCCCCCAAGAAATGACTTGATTCTTATCCATTATTGCTTAATTGAAAGATTAGTAAAGAGTCAGCCTTCAGCCTGGTTGTTATATTTTATCTCATCTCCTGATAGCATTTACAGAGTTTTCATTAAAGAGATAGCAACAATCATTAAAATAATCCTTCCCACTAAAAGAAGACTTCAAATATCTAATTTATTAAATGCCCTTTCCCTGCGAAGACTGCATTCCAATTTCTGAAAGAGCTGTGGAAAAGAAGAATTTCTTTAGGTGTCTGCCTTCTAATTCTTTTGAGTTCATTTGAGACAATCTGGGACCATATTCATCACCCAAATGAAGCTCTGTCTCTTTCTTCTTCATAAACACAACCGCCATATTGTCACAATTCCTCAAGGCAGAAGAGCAGGAAGGCAGCAGGAGTACTTTCTTGCATGATATTTGACTTCATCTTAACATGGAGTAAAATGAAATATGCATGCTATCTACCTAAATAGGAATCATGTAATTAATTAGCTGTGCGTTTGTAATTTTTTGGGGCATTTGAGAAACATTTGTAAATTCCATATTCAATAAAGGGAAAAATCTACCCTAGCTGTAATCCAAAATGTTTTTTTTTCCCCCAAGTGGCAAATGGACTTTGTTTTTCCTTGCTTCTCATCTAGAAGCTTCTTCAGTTCAAAATGTCTTTAAGGAAAGTGAGAAGCGAAACGTCTTCAAGGAAAACAAAGAAAGTCCAGTTGCTTCTAGAAAAAAAGCACCATTGGCACAGACATGACCAGGATGACTGAGAAACTCCATAAACATTCAATCTTTTGGGTAAATCACAGCTGCAAAGTGTAACTGTTTGCAGAGCCAGGATCCACGTTAGGGGTGAAATGCTCCCGGTTCGGACCGGATCGCCCGATCTGGTAGTGTTGGTGGCGAGTGGTTTGGAGAACCGGTAGCAAAAATCCCTGTGCCCCCCCCCCCCCCGCCACCATGCCCACAACCTCTTCCGACGAAAAAATGCTTTTAAAAGTTAAAAAAAAAGCCTCTGATGATGGTGCGGCTCAGCTGGGATCATCAGAGGCTTTTCAAAGCATTTTTTTCTTCCACCTCTTGGCTGAAGAGGTGGTAAAAAAAATGCTTTGAAAAGTCTCTGACGATCCCAGCTGAGTTGCCTGATCGGCAGAGGCTTTTCAAAGCATTAGATCCATGGACCATAAAGGCCTGCTTAGATGAAAGAACAGGTGTTGGGGTCAGAGAGAAAGGTTGAGGGAAATAGCATAGGTTAACAAAAAAGAATGGAACTGGGTAGATCAGCTTTATCAGGCCTGTACACCCCCTCCCCTCCAAAAAAATCCCCTCTTCTGCTTTTCTGTGCTGACTCAACACAATGTTCAAACAGAGACTAGAACTAGTTCTTCAAGCTTGGAAGAAAAGGATCCAGAATTGCACAAGCTATAAATATGGCTGCTGCCAGAACATTAACTTCTTTGATTAGCCATTTTATTTTTTTATTTTTAAACATGACATCTTAGTTTGGACTCCTTAGGCTCTAAAGAGTCTGGGTTTTTGTTTTGTTTTTTTCTCAAAACTGTCCCTGGATGCTCAAGGGACCAGCTGGAATGAACTTCAGCAGGTTCTTTTGGATAGTGCTATGTTTGCTTTCTGTAACTTACTAGTCAGCTCCTCACCTCTCTGTCTGCAAGGGTCACTGCCCCACCGTGTCTTAACAACCTCGCATATGAAATGCATTCTAAAAAGAAAACTCTATGCTGTCTTCAGCAATTCAGTCCATGATCTAAAATCCTGAAAATATTCCCTCAACAGCTCCTGCGCAGATGAAGAAGATGCAGTTAATGAAGAAGATGCAATTGGATAAGCAATATATTATTGATAATAATTACTGTAACTGGTTTGTGAGGAAAAAAATATTTTTAATTGGATGACTAGCTTATCAACAATAAGACAATTTTAAATGGGTTTTATACATGTGATTATATCAGAAAAATATTCAGAAAGTAGATTGAGACACGTTTTTTTTTAAATAACAATAACTACAAATTCAAATGGAGTTATCTCATTTATACCAGACTAATGCAAATATTGATATAATTGGTTTTATATTTTTGAATGGCTAGATGACTTATGTCAATAGTGCTAAGTGTGTATACCTTAAATATACAACTGGAAGTAATAGGGTGAAAATAGGTCAAAATCTGCAAGATCGAAGACACAGATCATGATGTAAACTCACCTCTTGCATCTGTGTCACCTACAAGTTTAAAAGGGGATGGGACTTGCATCACTATGCTCTGATCATGACTTTTTGATTTTGATACCCCCTTATAGATGCTGCCAGTGACGTGTATATACAGAATTCAGATCCAATCCAACTGCTTGCATCTGCAATAAATTATAGTTCCTGCAGCCTAAGAAAAAAATCATACTAAAACTTGATGAGATGGTAGCATCAGATTTTTATTGCTTTGTAGGAAAATGGGGATTTCATTAGGTTCATGTTTTGAGATGCAATGTTAGACTCAAAATTTGAGTATGAACATGAAACCTTTAAGAAAAGGTTTCATGGAAAAGTATACTGTAAGAATAGAATAGAATAGAATAGAATAGAATAGAATAGAATAGAATAGAATAGAATAGAATAGAATAGAATAGAATAGAATAGAATAGAATTCTTTATTGGCCAAGTGTGATTGGACACACAAGGAATTTGTCTTTGGTGCATATGCTTTCAGTGTACATGAAAAGACAAGATACATTCATCAAGAATCATAAGGTACAACACTTAATGATAGTCATAGGGTACAAATAAGCAATCAAATCATACTAGGAAACAATCAATTTCAATATAAATCATAAGGGTACAAGCAAAAAAGTTACAGTCATGTAGTCATAAGTGGGAGGAGATGGTAGGGGAAATTGCTTATGATGCTACTGGTAGAATTAAACCTTGATTCACAGTGTACAATTTTATGAATGCTTACTGATGATAATCCCATTAGGTGTTTTCTTCCAGTGAAGCATGTATTAAGAATGCAAGATGATAGCAAGGAACTTGTATGCAATTTTCTCATTCTAACTTTTTTTATTTCTATGGCTTTTCTGTAAAAAAGAAAATGGAACGGGAATGGGAATAAACACATACATAAGAATCAAGATTGGCTGATATAAATGTTAAGAGCAGGAAAGTGTGCTTAGCTGAATAGTCTATAAATATCTATTACTGAAGATCAAAGATAACTGATTGCTATCCATAGAGAAGAGATGGCATTTTTCTATGCCTTTCTCTGTTTGTATCATTCATTCTTGTTCAATTTATGACTTTTGTAACAATGAGTTCAAGAGTAGATCAGAATGTATATCTATGAAGCTCTCCTTTTTTGTGTGTTGACACTGAAGCTGACATATGTGTAGCCATGTTTTATTGTAGTCATTTCTTATTCTTTTGCCTAAGGCTTTTCCAGGTATTCTGTAAGGGGATCTAATGAGGCTTTAGGCTCGCCACATTCTAGCAGTAGGAAGGGGAGTTGCAGAGATAAGGGGGGATGTTATGGCTAGGCTGCATTATTTCTGTGCGAACAGAGATGTACCTGCAGTTGACTGAAGATGGAGTTTGGAGTCACCGGACAGTTGGATTGTAAACTGATTGGAGAATGTGACTGTGGGGGAAAGTTTCAAACGTTTGCTTTTTACTGGGTGTAATTCCGGGGTTTGGTCAGAACCGGAATTACACCAAGGCTTTGCCAATTTGATATGTTCCTAATAAATGGACTTTGATTGAATATGATTGCCTTGGATTATTCATTCGGGGAACTTATTACTTGGAAGCTTGACATATGAAACCATGTAAACACATTCACATACACACAGTGTATTTAAGTGGCTGAGAAGAACACTTGGTGTACAAAATGACATGAGGACACTTGTTCTATCTGAAGAGTTGCTTGATACTAGTTTATGGAGAATTCTGCTCATGGAATACTCTATCTTTAGTGATTATACTCTCAAACCAATGCATCCAGAAATCAGAACTTGAAAATGGACCAATGAATGTGAATAAGGTTATTTGGGATCTTTTTCTGCGAAGTAATATAACTTCCAACAAAAAAAAAAAAGTAGCAATCATAACACGATATTTAAAAGTGTTACTTTTAAAGCTTCCTGTCTTTTAGATGGATAATAAAGGAACAATAATTGCCTTAATAATGCTCATAATAATTTCTTAAGAATAGTAAAAAAAGACCTGAGGTTTGAAGCTGCTATCTGTTACATCCTTGCATGTGTGTGTTTGTGTGTGCTTGGTAGCATCTATAAGAAATTTAATAGTGCAACTATTAATGATGAAGCTTCATTTATGAACAAGTTCCAAGAAAAAAAAAACCCACTTGAAAAAATACAGTTAAAATCATATTCAGATAGAAACAATTTTTCTTATTAAAAACATGACTTGCATTTTAATTTTTTAGAATTACCCAGAATCTTGCAAATTTGATGCTTTACGGACTGGAAACATCTCTGAACAGATCAGCTAGGAAGTTTCATTTTGAAACCATAAGCCCTGAACTGTAAAATGTACACAATATCTTTTTGAAAGAAATATAAATCCATTGGGATTTAACATGATTGTTTGTAAAATGAAGGGAAGGAGGGAAAAAAAACACCTGTCCTTGAAGCTTTATGCAAGGGAATGATTTTTATTTAGGTATCTTTGTTGACTAAGTATGAGTTAATCCGCTAGATAGAAAAACTCTACATGAAGATAGCAAGATTAATTCTGTGATAAAGGATTGTAATTAGTTCCTGTTTATTTAATATAAACTTGAAGCCAAAGACCAAGCTCCTTTGAAATATTTCTAAATAAAAATGGATCTCATGCATTGCTCTGAATATAAATTCTTCGCTATCGCAAGGAGGAAGGAAAAGATGAGCAGTTAAAACACTCCCCCAACAGAAGTGAAATCCTGTGAGATTTCTACTACTCATGATACAATTTGAGATTTCTATATCAAAGGCTACCCCCCTCCCCCAGCCCCTTTGCCTTCCACTGAAATTATTACATTAGTGACAGGAAAATCAGACAGGGTGATAGGTTCCTTAGTTATTGTTAATATTAATATTGTGATTAAAGTTGATGAACCCCCAAAACTTTCAGGTTATCCTGGTAGAGTTAAAAATAATATGAATTTATTATCCTCTGCTCTTCTGCCTCTCTGCCAAATTAAAGAAAAGATCTTAAAGGTTTTCAACCCCTATTGTGTGTGACCCTTGTCACAGAGTGCATCTTTCTAAATCAAATCAAAGCCACTTTGTATAATCCATGACCATATACTCCAAAGAATTTCTCAGCTCAAAAATTCCAGCCAATAGACTGCAGAAATAGTCTAAGTGGAATGTAACTCTTCTGGTCAGTGTGCATTCTGGGAACGAGCCCACATTAAGAAAAAGAGACAGGCTGCAAGGAGAATAGAGAAAGAGGGCAGAGCAGGAAGTACGGTTGAGAAAAAGGAAAAAGAGCAACTCAATTATGTAATTCCAAAAATCCAAGAGTGAAGCAGCCTCTATGCTGTTGTCTGTAAAGTTGTACTATACAACACTCTTGAATGAAAATTGAATGTTATCAACCATCAAAAAGCTGCCATCAATCATCAACAGGGCTGGTCTGTTTATGTCTGTTTGTGTATGGAGTGTTGATAGTTCAGAAACTCCATTCATTTCATTTCCCTCTTAAGGATTGCTAACCTATCAACCTAATGATGCTAAATATTAGCAAATAGGTTGGTTTTCTTGACTGTACCACAGTAATTGCTGGATTTATTGCTGGTCATATGTAGCCATCGCATAAATATTTCTGGTTTTGATCTGTGTTAACCTACGGAGTATCCTGAAAGAATATGGATAAATATGATTGAAGAACTGGAGTTTGAGAAAGGTGGGTTGACGTGTATAGGTAAATATATAGAGCCATATATCTATGAATACCTATTGCTAAAAATGTAGCAAATAAAGAACCTACACTCCTGATCCTGTCTCCCTTACAGCCAGAACAATTATAATTTCAGAGGAAGGTCCTGGAAGTTGTCAGCTTCACAATAGATGTACCAGGAATGGAACTTTCTTTTTTAGAACCATGTAATTGTTCCCTGGCTTCCAGGAACAAAAAATTCTAAAGGGGGTAGTTCCTTGAAGATCATCTAATCTATGCACTATGGAGAAAGTCTCTACTTCAGCATTCTCAGTTCTTGACCATCCAGTATCTGCTGAAAACCTGTCCAGAAAAGACTTCACTCCCTCTTGAAACAGTTTTTTTGTACTCCTGAACAGCTCTTACTGTTAGGAATTTTGTCCTGGTACCCTATTGAAATCTATTGGTGTGTAAATCCACGGTTACATCAGACTGTCAGCTTATATTCAGTTTGTGATCCACCAAGGAAACCTGGTCTTCTTTTGCATGTACTGTTATCTTATATTCTATTCAATGCCTTGTTACCTTATATTAATTCCTTTTATTAATTTTTTTTCCTCCCCAAATATAGGATTCTATATATGTCCAGATTCATCTTCGGAAATTTTCCCAAATCTTATGGTTTTCCAGTTCCTAAATCCTCATTTTGTCATTTAATGTGTTTGCTATCCTCACCCATCTTTGTTTCTTTGTGTATTTGGTAATCATATTTTCTAACCTCTCTATTGTTATAAATCTGGTGAACAGCATAACACACACAATACCAGACTTTTTTTTAGCTTGATATGGAGCCATCAATATATCAGAGCCCATCTCTGAGAGAGATGGGTGATTAAGAAATATGAAATATAAATAAAAAATAATATAGTTTCTTTTAAGCCAGATTTGTAACTAGGTAATGTTAGCTCAAACCAGCTCATATTTGGCTCTCTTTTCTAAAAAACTCAGGACGGACTTTGTCTGATGCTTTCCTAAAAAGTTACACTACATCAATCCCATTCCTATGGCCAAATAAGCTAGTCTAAGCTAGAGAGGCAAAGTCACTCTTGCAAACCGTACATTCTTTTTCAGTACTGATGTCAAGGTGATTATGTATTCCTAACTCCTCCTTTTTTCTGCTTTTTCTCCTTCTGATAACAGAAAAAACATTTATCTTTCACAAGTCCTCTGCTTGCTTCTCTGATTAATTCATTTATTTGGCTTATATGCTGACTCTAAGCAGCTTACAGACCTACCCGCCACTAATAAGATTAAAGCAATATACTACAAGATCTATAATGGTGATAACAAGTTTTTCCAAGCCCGAAGAATAACTCTCACTTTAAAAAAAATCACTCCCAAGAGGGACAAGACAAATACAAGCCCTCAGATTTCACAGGCCTGTTTAAAAAGTCAGATCTTAATAGCTTTGTCAGAAGAGTTGGAGCCTGTATGTTGTCTGGGAAATTCTGTTCCATTCAAGGAGGCTAGTGATGGAGATTCCTCATGATTATACTTCCAAAAGATTAAGACCCAGAGAAAATCATCTTGTCCAGATCCTAATAAACTGGCGGACACCAGTGGGAGTAGGTTGTCCCATAGATACACAGGCCCTAAACCCTGCAGTGCTTTAAAGATAATCAACATTTTGAACTGCACATTATTTGATTTTTTTGTTTTTTGCAAAATTTCTTTTTCTTTCATTTCAATTTATGTTACAGAAGAATCTAAGGACTTAAAAAGGACTCAGGTATCCTTTGAGATGGATCAACGATCCACAGATTACATTTTGATCCAACCTTGGGTCAGAAGAATTTCATTGACATCTCAGGATCTGTTATGAACAATTGAGGCAGATTCCTTTCTCAGATAGATCACTCAATTTCTTCCAGTTTCGCACATTTATTCAATCCTAAAATCATCTGGGAGGAATGTGGTGGCTCAGTGGGTAAGATGATGAGCTTGTCAATCGAAAGGTCAGCAGTTCAGCAGTTCGAATCCCTAGTGCCCTACTACCAACCTAGCAGTTCAAAAGCATGTAAAAAATGCAAGTAGAAAAATAGGGACCACCTATGGTGGGAAGGTGTTCTGTGCGCCTTTGGCGTTTAGTCATTCCGACCGCATGACCACAGAGACATCTTTGGACAGCGCTGGCTCTTCAGCTTTGAAATGAGCACCGTCTCCTAAAGTCAGGAATAACTAGCACATATGTGCGAGGGGAACCTTTATCTTTACCTTTAAAACCATTCCACCCAATTTCTGCTTCTTTCTGTGAATTTATTTTGGAAAATAAAAAATAGCAACCCTATAGCAAAATTAACACTGATTTACATTTGAAGTGTTTCCAAAGTGCACTTTTTATATATAGGTTTCCCCCCCCCCCAATGACAATGGCATACTTTGTAGGCAAGGTTGAGCCAAAAAGTATATTGCAAAATTCAGATCTATCATCTGCACTCAGAAATATTCTGTAATGGTTCCAGTTTTCAAAGTAGTCCAGGAAATAAGAATCAGGTCCTCTCACTTTAAAAATGCAGAGCAAACAACATCTTCTCCTATCGCTGGTTCTTTCTCCAAAAAAATTCATCATGCAATTCTTCATCATTTAGAGATGGGAAACTAAAACCATAGCTTGGGCATCATAATGTTTAAAAATATTCTCTCTGCCTCCAAAAACAACTGTCATCTGAAAATTTGAACTCATGTAGTATTGCCCAGTTTATATATCTGAAAAGGGCTATTGCAGTGATGGTGAACCTTTTAGGCACCGAGTGCCCAAACTGTGCACGTGCATGCCCAAACTGAAAGGTGCATGCATGTGCGTGAACACGTGCATGCACGGACATCAGTGAACATGCTCATGCATGCACATGCACATGCATGGACATGTGTGCATGTGCAGCAGAGACCTAAGGATCAGCTGGCTGGTGGGAGGCAGGGATCCCAACACCGGCAGCGCAGAAAGAGGTAAGATCTTCTTTTTTCGTGAGCTTCTGTTTCGTTATTTGCAGGGAAACAGAAGCTCACGAAAGAAACACCATGGAGATCTGACCTGGGGCAAAAGTGCGTGTGCCAGGAGAGAGGGTTCTGCGTGCCACCATCATCACGGGGCTATTGCATATCCCGAGATATAAAGGCTTCTGAACTCTGACCCTCTGTCCTACCTCCAATCAACCAGAGTTTGTTTTAGCAGGTCCCTTTGGGTTTTTAGATAAAAAGGACCAGAAAAGAAATCCTTATATGTCTTTCTGTATTTTTTTAAACTGTAGAAAAGGATAGCTAGAGGATATGAGTAAAGCCTTTACCTTCATCGTTGTCATCCTCGGATTTGTAGATGATAGAACTTTATTCAGTTCCACCTCTGTAATTCAAAGAGAGAATACTCTTGATTTTACTTGTCCAAATGAAAATTTACATTTCCTCCCTGTTCTTTTAAAGTAATTATTGTTGTGTTGGTCCATTCAGCTCCTTTCTCCTTTTCCCTATCATAGGGAAATACATCTGCTTGAAGTGTCCTGATATGAATCATTGCTCCTTCTATTTCAGCTCTAAAAGCCCATAAGAGTTAAGCACATGCCTCTTTTCATCTACCTACATACTAATTGGACCCTTGGGTTAATCAGATACCTTTCTGTGATGATGTACAGTAATAGCAAGTGAGAGTCTACCTCGCAGGTATCTAGACTTTCCACTGAAGGCTCATTTGTATCCATGCAAGTGTCTGTGAAATCAATCTTACTTTATCATTTATTGTTACAACTATCTAACATAGCTGCTGCTCCTGAAATCATATCTGTGACATATACTTGTCCTACACAGTTACCTCACTTACTAATTCAAATGTTGGAAGAACTTCTTTGATCTTGTGCTGTTTGAGTACTTTGATCCCATCGACTTGCATGAAGCTTAGTTATTTCTTTTTCCTCTGTAGGAAATATAACAACCTCTCCAATGAATTAATTATTCTCCTTAACCTTGTTAGAAAGTTGCACGATGGGACCAGACAAACCTCCAAGCAACAAGGAGTTAACAAAATAATAATAATAATTTGCAATATAAAGTATGAGTTGATGAGGGAAGGGGAGGACAGCTTTCACCCATTAACCTGCTCAAGCAGCAATTGCATTTCTTAAGAATTAATTACACTGTATTTCCCAAAGGGCTTGAAAACTGAAGCCTTTGTTGAAGAAAACAAAACTGTTAAATTTCTATGAACACAGAGTTATTTTTACAGTATTGTCTTTCAATATGATAGCCTTCATTTCTACAAGTCCATGTTTTATTAAACTTGGCATCCATCATGAATTAATATGCTTCCAAAAGCCACATGGCCATTCAGTTTTTCTTACATGAATTGAATTTTAATATGCAAGTTGTTTAGCTAAACGCTAGCAGGTTTTTGGAAGTGAACCTATGAAGCAAATTGCTAGAACCCTATTTCAAATTTTTGTAAGATTCAATTTTCAATTGAAAATTTACATTTTCAGAATGGATGAGAAATTCTTTGTTATTGAGTGTGAGTTAGTGGATTTATACATTATGATTATGCATATTTTTTCCAATCTGTTTTTTTAAAATATTCAATGAGAAGATTATTATTTATGTATTTATTTAAAGTTTTTGGCAGAGGAAGCTCAGAGATGTTGAAAAATGGCATTAGAGGCCATATGAATTTCTGGACCTCAGACTACTCACTCTATTGATAATGCATTTTTAAGGATGCACATTGGCAGGGGTGCTGACAGCAGGTTCTAGAGAACCGGTAACGGAAATTTTGAGTAGTTCAGAGAACCAGCAAATACCACCTCTGGCTGGTGCCAGAGTGGGTGGGAATGGAGATTTTGCAATATCCTTCCCCTGTCACACCCACCAAACCACACACCACGCTCACCAAGCCACATCCACAGAACCGGTAGTAAAAAAAAATTTGAACTCCACCACTGCACATTGCCTATAGCAGTTTAAAGCTGTAATAAAAAAGTTCATGCCATGTCAATATATCTTATTCTCATTTTTTAAATAAATGTATTAAATTTTACAAAATTTATTTATTTATTTATTTATTTATTTATTTATTTATTGGTTTGATTTATATGCTGCCCTTCTCTGGAGACTCAGGGCAGCTTACAATGCGTTAAGCAATAGCCTTCATACTTTTGTATATACCTGCTTAGTAGGGCTTTCGCCCCCCCCAAGCTTTTTTATACAAAGTCAGTTTATTGCCCCCACAATCCGGGTCCTCATTTTACCTACCTCAGAAGGATGGAAGGCTGAGTCAACCTTGAGCCTGATGATATTTGAACTTGCAGTAATTGCAGGCAGCTGGCAGCTAAGTGCTACTTAACAGCACTTTAGTCCACTGCGCCACCAAGGCTCCAAGGAAGATAAGAAACAGAACTGCAGAAAGATATAAAGAAAGAAAAGGAAAAGAAAGAATAATTTGCAACTTTGTCAAAGCATATATAAGAAACATATTCAATTCTTAGTTTAGCACTGTAACATAGTGTCCATTTCACTCCATTTTTTATTTTTTAAATTTTAAATACAAATCAAATCCACATGTCATAATTTAAATTTGTTTTATCCATCTTCAGCAAAATGTCCACAAAAAGCTTCCAATTGTAGATAAATTTATTCAATGACTTTTCTCTCATAAGTTATTGTTGTCAGTTCCATCACCTTTACTAACAACTAGCTGAATACCCGTGCTCCGCTATGAAACTATGTGATCGGGTTTGATAAATCGACACTTAGAGTTTGAAAATTAATGAGTAGTTACGATCGGTCTCTCCTCTCCCCTTCTCTCCCTCAGGCTTGCTCCACAGAAACCTCTTCTCTGCCCTTCTTTTCCTCAGGCTGGCCCCATAGACCCTTTCCTCTCCCCTTCCCTCCCTCAGGCTGGCCCCATAGATCCTCTCCTCTCCCTTTCTCTCCCTCAGGCTGGCCCCACAAAAGCCTCTCCTCTCCCTCAGGCTGGCCCCATAGATCCTCTCCTCTCCCCTTCTCTCCCTCAGGCGTGTCCTACAGATCCTCTCCTCTCCCCTTCTCTCCCTCAGGCTGGCCCCACAAAAGCCTCTCCTCTCCCTCAGGCTGGCCCCATAGATCCTCTCCTCTCCCCTTCTCTCCCTCAGGCTGGCCCCATAGATCCTCTCCTCTCCCCTTCTCTCCCTCAGGCTTGTCCCATAGTTCCTCTCCTCTCCCCTTCTCTCCCTCAGGCTTGGCCCCATAGATCCTCTCCTCTCCCTCAGGCTTGTCCCATAGTTCCTCTCCTCTCCCCTTCTCTCCCTCAGGCTGGCCCCACAAAAGCCTCTCCTCTCCCTCAGGCTGGCCCCATAGATCCTCTCCTCTCCCCTTCTCTCCCTCAGGCTGGCCCCATAGATCCTCTCCTCTCCCCTTCTCTCCCTCAGGCTTGTCCCATAGTTCCTCTCCTCTCCCCTTCTCTCCCTCAGGCTTGGCCCCATAGATCCTCTCCTCTCCCTCAGGCTTGTCCCATAGTTCCTCTCCTCTCCCCTTCTCTCCCTCAGGCTGGCCCCATAGATCCTCTCCTCTCCCCTTACCTCCCTCAGGCTTGGCCCCATAGATCCTCTCCTCTCCCCTTACCTCCCTCAGACTTGTCCCATAGTTCCTCTCCTCTCCCCTTCTCTCCCTCAGGCTTGTCCTATAGATCCTCTCCTCTCCCCTTCTCTCCCTCAGGTTGGCCCCATAGATCCTCTCCTCTCCCCTTCCCTCCCTCAGGCTTGGCCCCATAGATCCTCTCCTCTCCCCTTCCCTCCCTCAGGCTTGGCCCCATAGATCCTCTCCTCTCCCCTTCCCTCCCTCAGGCTTGGCCCCATAGATCCTCTCCTCTCCCCTTCTCTCCCTCAGGCTTGTCCCATAGTTCCTCTCCTCTCCCCTTCCCTCCCTCAGGCTTGGCCCCATAGATCCTCTCCTCTCCCCTTCTCTCCCTCAGGCTTGTCCCATAGTTCCTCTCCTCTCCCCTTCTCTCCCTCAGGCTTGTCCTATAGATCCTCTCCTCTCCCCTTCTCTCCCTCAGGTTGGCCCCATAGATCCTCTCCTCTCCCCTTCCCTCCCTCAGGCTTGGCCCCATAGATCCTCTCCTCTCCCCTTCTCTCCCTCAGGCTTGGCCCCATAGATCTTCTCCTATCCTCTTCTCTCCCTCAGGCTGGCCCCACAGAAGCCTCTCCTCTCCCTTTTTCTCCCTCAGCCTTACTTCACAGAAACATCTCCTATCCTATCCCCTTCTCTCCCTCAGGCTTTCTAGCCCCTTCTCTCCATGAGGTTTGCCCCAAAGAAGCCTATCCTATGCTATCCCATTCTCTCCAGAGTTATTTTCAAGTTGGGTGGGGGAGTAGAACGTCTAACTAATTAGCAACAGAGTGTTTTATAATAATATAGAAAATACTAATGCTCTGATGGTCATTTTGAAAAATCCTTTCTTAGTGAGCACCTAGAAACCAAGAGGAGCATACATGGCAAATTTCAAGTTTGTAGGCTTTACAGTTCTGGAGATTTTGTAATTAATGCATGAGTGGTTTTTGCATATATATATATGCAATATATATATATATATATATATGATAGATAGATAGATAGATAGATAGATAGATAGATAGATAGATAGATAGATAGATGTTCAGGGTGTACTTTTTCAATTACCATTACTTATGTTTTTATTCTTTACTAATTCTCATAATAGTTGTCTTACATTCTTGGTTCGTGGACATGACATGGACATTTTTCTGTGACTAACTAATTGCTAATTTAGATAAATCTTCTGCTCACCTTAGTTAAGAAAATCATGCTGGTCAGCAATGTGGATTAATTCACAATGTGTATTAAGCAGGGGCATCAAATTCATGGCCCGTGGGCCACACATGTCACATGCTGGCCATGCACACCCCCATTTTAGCAAAGGAGGAAACGTCATGATGGAAAAAGTCATGTAACGACAACATGACAACATGAGTTTGACACCCCTGTATTAAAGAGACAAACATATTTTATTTATTCATGTTATTTCATCATTTGTATAAATAAAACAAGATGGTGGACATACCTAATACTCTTTCCTCCTATTTTTCCCCACAACAATTTCCCTTTGAGGTGGGTTGGGATGAGAGAAAAATGACCCAGCCAGCTTTCATGCCTAACGTGAGGCTAAAACTTTAGTTTCTAACCTTGTGCCTTAACAACTAGGACCCTCTGTCAAGCTTCCATTCAATAAATGCACCCAATTGTTGTGCTGTTAGATTCTGTGGTGATTGTGCCAATCGGAGACAAAATGCTGAGGAAGGAATCAAAAGTTCTTTATATTCCCCATCACCACACACAAGATCTCTCACATTTCTCAAAATAAAATGTCACAACAAAGCAAAATATTCATATCTATTCTGTATAGCAATGTTTTCCTACGATTTCAATCTTCAATCAAAGATATAAAAAAATCACTCTGGCCAGGATCTGGAACTGCTATTCAATAGTAGCCAAAAATTTCAAATTTTGCAAAGTGGAACAGTGTGGGCTATATGTGCCCCTCGAAGGACAAATGTTCCCCCTCTACTCTGTGAGATGCATTGATTGTCAGTTTGCTTCCAAGTCAAAGTGTTGGTTTTGACCTTTAAAATTCTACATGACATGGGGCCTGGTTATTTGAAGGGTAGTTTGTCCTATGAGGACCAGTAGGAGGGGCATTTTATTGGTCCTGCCTGCTAAAAAGTTCCATCTTATGGGAACTAGAGACATGTCTTTTCTGCCATGACACCCACTCTTTAGACCAGGGGTGTCAAATTCCATTTCATTGAGGGCCGTATCAGGATTATGTTTGACCTAGGGCAGGGTGTGTGTGGCCAGGTTGGGCATGGCCAGCTCGATGTCACTTGTATCCACAGTGCCTGTGGTGGCCCGAGCGCTGTGCCAGAGAAAATGGACCAAGCTCTATTTTCACTGGCAGAGGGTTGCAGGAGGCTGTTGCAGCTGAAAATGGAACTGGGGGGGGGGGGGCACGCATGGCCTGTCCAAGTCCCATTTTTGGTAGCAGAGGCACCATGGACCAGTCTTTTGCTGTTTTCAGAGTGGCCCTCCAGGCCAGATCTAAGCACCCCGTGGGCCAAATCTGGCCTTCAGACCCCTGCCATAAGTAGAGAAACCATGTCATATAGGGTGATAGTTTCAGACATGTTTCCTTACCTAAATAGAGAAACGAAATGGCCAACGATGGGCTACTTCTTGCCACCTTCCCTATTGAATTTTCTTGTAGGAATCTGACAGGGAAGATTGGAAATCTTCCCTTCCCTTCCCTTCCCTTCAGGTGGATGGAGGAAAGAGTAAGGGGTTACTCTCTGGGAAACTGTCACAGAACATTGAAAATGAAAATCATATAGCTGCAGTAGCAACACAGCAACACAGCTGCCGCCAATAGCAGCTACAACTTTCCCAAATTTCATTCCTTTGGGACTCATGATTTCCAGATTTTGAGGAATTCTATAATTTGGCCACTTGAGATACCTTGGTTCAAAAATTGTTATCCTATGATGCACCTTTTCAGCCAGTTAAAGGTCATCATAACGAAAATTTTAGTATTATATAGATGCCCCTGAGGTAAGTTTAGCCCCAAAAGCTTTCTGGAAATTTCTTAAAACGTGGGCCTGGGGATTCAGTGAAAATGAGGAGCCTGCAGGATGGGTATATTGTGTAAAAGGCTTTGACTTATTCTCCCATGGTACTATTTGTGTTTAAGTTTTACGTGTTTAAAATATTTTTAAAGGTTATTTAAGACTTTAATTGATTTATTTTATTGTATGGTCTCCAGATTCACATTTGTGAGCTGGGTGGTTATATAAATTTGATAAATACATAAACTTTAAAAGGAAGAAGAAACTTTAATATATTTTCTTGCCTTCAAGAAAGGCCATTTATCTTATTAATAATACAGTTAAAATGTTCAATTTTAAACTGAACATTCATTTTCCTTTGTACAATATGCATACAGGAGGGATGCAATACTAAGGGTAAAAAGTATGTCCATTTTCTAAAGTGAAAGGAACCTTTTAAATTTCTGAAGTTCAAATATTTAGTCCAGCTTTTTCTCTGAATTTTTAGAGATAAGAGAGGGGCATTATTATTATTATTATTATTATTATTATTATTATTATTATTATTATTATTATTATTATTATTATGAATGGTAGTGATGCTTCTTTCACACACTGCCTACCTTTTATCTTATCTTATATTTAAAATAACATCTTGCCATGAATGGTAGCTTTTGACGGCCCAGGCATCTGTGTTAATTCTTAACTGGCTTTAGAACAAGATTAGTATTTCATCCCCAACAATTCAATTGCAGGTCACAAAATATGCTAGAAAAGAACTATTTCCCTTGCATTGTTAGACATTTCTTTTTTCTTTTTCAAAAAAGTTCAATTTATTCAATATCACTTGGTTCTTGGATTTTCAAGTACGAAGAGAAAAGTGAATGTAAAATCTGAAAGAATTATATAACTTTGTTGAAAATGAGATTGCAATGTATGTATATGTGTATACATATATGTGTGTGTGTATGCACATATACATAAACACAAACACACACACAAACACATGAGGAGCCCAAAGGAGCACATAATCGTGAGGTTGGTTGGTGCCATGAGAACCCTCCCTTTGCCTTCTTATCTAATAACATTTGAAAAATTTTATAATTTAAAAAATTTTAACTTTAACTTTTTAATCTTTATATACTGTTTTATATTTGTGCTATATTCTACAATGCCCAGAGTCCCTTCTATGAGAGAAATGGGCAATGTGAAATATAAATAAATGATATGAGGTATGAGTAAGCAATCAGAACCAATCCCTGTTACTGGACTAAGGCATTGAACAAGTTATGCATTCATAGAAAAAAATGAGAAAACTACATTTTTCACAACCCTGGAATCTCAATTCAAAGGCTTCATGATTTTATAACTCTTTATTGCTACTGCATCATATTTCTCTAGGACAAATTCCATTGCTATATTATATGTGCTAAAAATGCTAACTGTATTTGCTAGTGACTGGATTTTGATTTCTGATTTTTTTGTAAAGAAAACATGAGAATTTATTAGCATTTTTTTTTGTTGCTTGATGAATTTGGTTTTTTTAATCACTAAAAATAATAGTAATGGCAAATAATAAGTGTGCTAATGATCGATCCTAGAAGATGCTTCTCCTAATATTGGTAAACCCATATTTTTCATTTCCAACCACCAATTCTGTCTTCCACAGCTTCATTGGTTTTTTTCCCCATAAACATTCTGTTTTTACTGACAATTGTTTTCAAACATTTGATGATGCAACGGTGTGGTAACGAATCAAATGCCTTTTTATAATCAACCCAGACCATATATAATTTGGGGTTTTGGCTTTTCAAACTATCCAAAACCATTTTATCAATCAGAAGTTTTTGAACTTCTGCTTTTTCTTTTATTTCCTTTCTGTTCTATTGGATGGATATTATTTTTGTCCAAATACCCTTGGATATTATCAGCTATAATTCCTGAGAACAATTTAAACACTATGGGCAAGCATGTTATCACTTTATAGTTTACATGTTTGCCTTATTCCTTGGGTCTTTTTGAACCAGATGTTTCATTGGTTATTAATCACTGATATTTCCATTAGGTAATACTTCATTAAATTGTATAGCTATACTTGGATGCAAGCTAATCAGATACTTAAGCCCAAAGCCATGCAATTGATCATTTCTGGAAGATGTCAAGTTTTTAAATTTTTCACTCAATTTTTAACCATTTATGTCATTCCTATTAGTTCTTTTTATTTTTTTATTTTTATTTTTTTACGAAATTCATTTTTAGATTCTTTTATTCATCCAACATTTTTATTACTCTTTCCGACTTTTCTACAGATCTTTCCAAAACTGGAATGCCTTTTTCTTGTTTCCTTTTTGTTTGTTTTCCATCTTCAGAATTTCTATTGCCATTTATATTTGGAGGATTCATCTCTGTTTTAATTGAAATAGCTGCTTTTGCCTAAATTGGATGATTTGTGCCTCATAGAGTCCAATTTTTGTTCCTATCATATTTTTTGCTAGGGTTGCCAGGTGTCCACTATTTGAGCGGACTGTCCACTTTTTTCACATTATGTTCACTATTTTTTTTCACAAAATAGTGGACATTTTTTTTTATTCAAAAGCTTTATGATGAAATGGTACGTAAGTTTTGTGAGTCAGAATTCCATGAAATTTTGCGCCATGTTCCAACACATTGGTTAAGTTTGTTTAAAGCGGTCGAAAGACTTCTTTTAAACTGGATACCTCTAAAATCATATTTTATTTCGCTTGGATCTGATGAGTGCCATAAGGTTATCTGGAACCTTATTTCGGATCAGGAAAATGAACTCGCAAAGGACGATGAACCAACAATTTCAGAATTGTATTTATATTTCACGCACTTCTTCATGTCAATAATGCAAGACACCCTACTGAAGCTGGAAAGCAAGAAAATTCTTGCATGTGATCTTCACATTATCATGTGTAAGCTGCGTGATTCTTTGCAAAAAAAATACGATCAGCAGTTTTTTGGAATGAAAGTTTTATTTGCCTTATGTAAAAAACATTTGCCTGAGAATGCCGTGCAAAAGTTCAAGAAAGAAGCCATCAACGTGTATCAAAGAGCCATTGCGTACCTAGAAAAGTGGTATAATTTCACCGATTCAGTATATGAGATGCTAAATTGTTTCAATCTAATTGATCACAATAATCCTCCAACTTTAGAAGAAATGCCGAACATCTGGTTATTATCACCATGGCGAGCAGAACTTCCACCCAACACTCTCTTTGATGAAATTTCTGCCTTAGAAGAAGTTTATGTTCATCTGCAGGGCAATTCATCCCTTGATAAGTGGACGTACTTTTTCAAGAAAGAGCCAGCTCCGAGTTTACTGAAACTGTTCCAGTATTATGCATCAATTCTGGTATCAAATGCAAACATTGAACAAATTTTCAGCATCATTGGAAATTTGTGGACTGACGAACGTAACCGACTGCTTGTAGCATCAGTTCGAAGTGAACTTTGTACATTTTTAATATTTCTCAACGTTGTACTGAAATTAAAGAATTATTTCTTAAACACAAAGAATTGATCAAAGCTGTGCAGTCAAATAAAAAATACACACGACAGCAAAGTAAAATGTAATTTAATATTTTACATATTATTATAATATATTTGATGTTTTGAATTTTAAGTAAAGTTTTGAAGTGATTATTTTAATATGTGTTAAAATGTTTGTAAGAAAATACATAATTTAATTGTAATTTTTTTTATTTTTTTACTACTTAACATCCCCCCCTCCCCCCGCTTGTCCACTATTTTTTGGAAGCAGACTTGGCAACCCTATTTTTTGCTTTTGCTTTATGATTTCCAAAGCTTCTTCAATTTTATGATGCTAAGCCTATTTTTTTTAGTAAGTTTGTCTTGATATTTACATTCTTCAATATTTGCTCTTTCATGTTCTTTACATTACTTGAATCTGAACTTAATTTCTTCATTTTGGCTTCCAGCCTGATTTTACACTTTGGAATTGAATATGATCTGGATTTTCTAATTTTGATACCTATGTCTTCTGTAACCATCACTGTGTACTATAGGATAGCTAATTGGTCTGTTTGATAGATATTATTTTAATCCTTGCAGGTGCCTTATTTGCATCGTTTATTATAAGTGCCAGGTCTTTTTTGGGCAGTACATTCAATTCAAGATAGTTATTGTCTTTCTATTGGTAATTCTGCAAATACCATTATTTTCTCTTTTAATTCCTCTTGTCAGGTGGGGGTATGTGGGTCTGTTCATAAGTTGCAGGGCTGACTTCTATGACTCTGTTGTTATTATTTCTTTTAAGTTATCATTTATGTACCATAGTTCATATCAGTTGTTTCCTTTATATTTGCAATTGTTATCTGAGTTTCTTCTATTATCCTACTATTTTTTTTGGGGTGGGGGAGGTCTTCCATTTTTACAATTTCTCTTAATCTCTTCCCATTCCTTTTTTCTGAATATTTTATATATGGTAATGAATCTCATTTGATCTGTTAATCATTATTCAATGATATTCAGGTCTGAATATTCCCCCCCCCCCCAATATTTTAACTTTTAAATATCTTCACTTTGTTGGTTCCGATTCATAATAATGGCTATAATAGTGTGATTTTAAAAATACAGTATACTTTTGTCTTGTTTGTCATTGTTGTTGCCTAGTCATAGCTCCTGAGTCCTGTTGCTCACTGGTTGACAGATGCCCAGGAATTCAAATATCTGACATGGCCCTTGTTGACCTTGGTGACAACTGATCCAATATAGGATTCTTTTTTCTGTTTTCTGATCATATTAAACAGCTTGGTGGATACATTTGTGCTGAGCCCTGTCTGGTATGTGTGACCCTTCTGATAGACTATACTACTGCCAGCATAGCTCTCAAGATCATCAGATAATCAATCACAATTCCCTCCCTCATAAGAGGGTATGCAAGGAAGGGGGATTATTGTTATTATTTCATTTATCAAAGTAGCAGTTAGCTCATCAATTCAAATTTGTTGTTCATCTGACATTTAGTTATTGGCACTCAAAATTCTTACATTTTCAGTAGAAAAGATGTGCAAATTCCAGCCTTAATACTCGTATGCTATTATCACTGTCAGTATTTCTGAAGTAGAAATAACCCATTACCATAATGAATGTATGGCCATTGCCCTGTTTATTTTGGCTGCAATTTGTAGGGTGAGGGAGATTTACCCAATCCTTTTGCAGAAGCAAAGTTAGTCTTTGCTCCCCCACACCTCCCATTCTACAGAGTAATGACACAAATATACAGCTTTGCAAGAGCTAGATGGTGGACAGGTGTTGATGATTATTCCTCTGAAACATGAAAGCAATTGCTTACACCTGCTCCTTCTTTTATTGGGCGCCTTCCAAGAATTTTATCAGTACCCACAGCTTGAAACCAGTCCCACCTTAAACCAGCCTGCAGTTGCATAACACAGAGTTTCACATAAAGTTTTTTGAAAAAGGTTTAACCCCCTCTCACATCTTTGCCGTTGAACCTTTTCAGAGCTTCTTTTGGTTCCTGTTGATATTCAGAAAGTCCTTGACTTAAGACTATAACTGAGCCAGGGATGAAATCCAGCAGGTTCTAACAGGTTCTGGAGAACCGGTAGCAGAAATTTTGAGTAGTTCAGAGAACCGGCAAATACCACCTCTGGCTGGACCAGAGTGGGGTGGGAATGGAGATTTTGCAATATCCTTCCCTGCCATGCCCACCAAGCCACGCCCACAGAACCAGTAGAGAAAACTTTGGATTTCACCCCTGAACTGAGCCCAAAGTTTCTGTTGCTAAGCAGCACAGTTGCTAAGTCAGTTTTGCCCTCCTTGATGATCTTTCTTGCCACAGCTGTTAAATGTATCTTTGCAGTGATTAAGTGAATCTGGATTCGTCATTGACTTTGCAAAAAGTGATCACATGATCCTGGGACACTCCAACCATTATAAATACATGCCAGTTGCCAAATGCCCAAATTTTGATTGTGGGAACACTGCAAATTACTTTTTTTCAGGGCCACTGCAAATTTGGTTACTAAACAAATGGTTATAAGTCGAGGCCTACCTGTATAAAGTGTAAATAAATAATATCAAGTGTAGAATTTTCATTCAAATTGAAGTTATCCAATGTGAAATATTCCAGTGTGAAAAGGTAACCCCTCCCTCTCCACTTAGAGTCGGTATCCAGTTGCCCCACTTCTATCTGCAAAACATATGTAGTCAGTGATCCGTCTCAAATTGCTGTGTAGAAATACTGGCCCATCCCTCCATGGTAAACTGTTTTAATTTAGTGAAGTTTGAGGCCACTTGCATTGGACTTGGAAATACATTGACCACTAGGGTACTTCCCACAGCAATGGGAAATCAGTATTGTGACCAGCCAGTAAGCACATACACCATGACATTCTAGACTGTGGATACTCATAGAGATGACCCAGGGATAATGGTTCCATAAACAGATGCATACTTTAAGCCCAGATAGCAACAAAAGCATGAGGAAGAAACTGAGAGTGACTCTTCCCTAATTCATTATAGCAGAACAGGCTGGAAGGAAGAAGGACTTTCAAGATTCTGTTGCTATACCCTATTATCAATCAAATATAGCTCCAGTCATATTTGCAGATAGATTTTCTTGATTTGGTCCACTCAAAAGGTTGCAGAGCTAACTGATGTTTCTACCTTCAAGGCCATCCCTATGTAGTGCAAATTATAATAATGAATATGAAACATGACAGGGACAGAATTAACTATCTTCAGGATCCCCAATACTAGTTTAGGTTAAAGCTGGTATATAAGGCAAAATGGGACACAGGGCTTCCTGAACTTGACTTTCAAGTGAGTCTAAAAAGATGTTTGTGTTTTGATCCTGTTCTTTCTGGGGGAAGGAGACATAACCCCATTGAAATTTAAGAAAGCTACAGTGCTGAAATCTGAATAATTTCTGAATAAATTCTTTGAACTTGAGATTGCTTTTCCCTATCCAGACTCTGATAACTCCAGATTTCTAGTGCATCTACTTTGGACCTGGGGTGGTGAAGTACAATTGGATATGATCAGCACATTGATAGTACCTCACCCTGAATTGATAATTGGCCTTCCAAAGTGGATGTTAAATGGGGTAGGGAAAAGGATTAAGTTGTGGTAAATCCACCATACATACTACCACTGCTTAGCAGAAAATTGTACCGATATTATCAAAACTGGAGATTTTTGGAGAGGAAAGACAGTCACACTCCTTCCATCTAGGTTCTTCTATAATTATCAGGAATAACTGAAACAGTTTTTGTTCCATAGTCAGGTTTGAAACAAGATCACTATCAGCCTCACTAGTTACAAGTAAATCAGAAAATTAATTCCACAGGAAGACTAAAGCTATATTCTTTTAAAGACAGGCTGTAACAATTGAATTTTATAGACCTAATTGTGCTTCCTTTTCCCTTTCAGAGCTATTGGATTCTGATTGTTCTCTACCCCACCCCAATGGCTCATTAATTTCAGTCTGGATGCCAATCCCAAGCCTTTACCTGACTACTTTAATGAGCTAGAGATCACCAACAATTCTTTACCCTTGCTTGAGATTCACAGGTTTAAAATAGTACTCCCAAGTATTATCATAATGTATAATCTCTATCATCTCAATAAATTACATCAATTTGGTTTCAACTTAGAGCAAGTCAGACATATTTATTCAAATAATACTTGAGAAGATTGTAACTATTTATACTCACTGGTTTTCTCAGTTCATCCTTCCATAATACTATCTAGGATGCTTTAAGTGGGACAAATGGCCAACATTTCAGGAATGCAAAAATGTGGAAAAGAAATTGTGCTTCACTTTTGTTATTGTCACCTTTTGAGCTCACACCTGTGTTCAGTCAAACTCATTTGAGGGTCACTTCTCCGCCGCCCTGAAAGAGGCAGTGGTGAGGCCTCTCCTCAAGAAGCCGTCCCTGGATCCAGCAATATTGGCCAACTATCGTCTTGTCTCCAACCTTCGCTTCATTGCGAAGGTTGTTGAGAGTGTGGTCGCGCAACAGTTTCTGCAATTCCTGGAGGAAACATCCTATCTAGATCCGTTCCAGTCGGGTTTCAGGTCTGGGCACAGCACAGAAACGGCATTGGTCGCGTTGGTGGATGATCTCTGGAGGGCTCGGGAAAGGGGTTATTCCTCTGTTCTGGTCCTATTAGATCTCTCAGCGGCTTTTGATACCATCGACCATGGTATCATGCTGCACCGGCTGGAAAAGTTGGGGGTGGGAGGCACCGTGTTGCGGTGGTTCTCCTCCTTTCTCTCCGACCGGTCGCAGTTTGTGTTGGCAGGGGGGCAGAGGTCAACCTCGAGGCCTCTCATCTGTGGAGTGCCGCAGGGATCGGTCCTCTCACCCCTTCTGTTCAACATTTATGTGAAGCTGCTGGGCGAGATCATCCGTGGCTTTGGGGTGAGATACCACCAGTACGCTGATGACACCCAGCTGTACATCTCCACCCCAGGCCACCCCAACGATGCCCTTGAAGTGATGTCCCAGTGCCTGGAGGCTGTGCGGATCTGGATGGAGAGGAACAGGCTCAAGCTCAACCCTTCCAAGACTGAGTGGCTGTGGCTCCCGGCATCCCGATATAGTCAGTTGACTCCATCGCTGACTACTGGGGGCGAGTCTTTGGCCCCCACTGAAAGGGCTCGCAATCTGGGAGTCCTCCTGGATAGGCAGCTGTCTTTGGAGGAATATCTGACAGCTGTTACCAGGGGGACTTTTTATCAGGTTCGCCTGATTCGCCAGTTGCGGCCCTTTCTTGATCGGGATTCCTTGTGCACAGTCACTCATACCCTCGTCACCTCTCGCCTTGACTACTGCAACGCTCTCTACATGGGGCTCCCCTTGAAGAGCACCCGGAGGCTCCAGCTGGTCCAGAATGCAGCAGCGCGGGTAGTGATGGGAGCAACATGGCGCTCCCATGTAACACCACTCCTGCGCGAGCTGCACTGGCTCCCGGTGGTCTTCCGGGTGCGCTTCAAGATGTTGGTTATCACCTTTAAAGCGCTCCATGGCATAGGGCCTAGCTATCTCCGAGACCGCCTGCTGCTACCGACGACCTCCCATTGACCCGTGCGCTCCCACAGAGAGGGCCTCCTCAGGGTGCCATCAGCCAAACAATGTAGGCTGGTGGCCCCCAGGGGGAGGGCCTTCTCTGTGGGGGCTCCTACCCTCTGGAATCAGTTGCCCCCGGAGATAAGAAGAATCCATGACCTCAATGCCTTCCGTCGTTCCCTGAAAACCCATCTTTTCCAACAAGCCGGGTTGGCTTAGAAGAAATTTTTAAATTCTTTTAATTAGTTTGTGATTCTTAACTTTCGGCCCAAATTTATATATATTTTTAAATGTTTTAATATTTGTATTGTATGTTTTTTATCTTGGCTGTATACCGCCCTGAGTCCTCAGGGAGAAGGGCGGTATATAAATTGGAAATTAAATTAAATTAAATTAAATTTCTTATTTTTCCACTATATTGATCCATGAATGTCAATCCTTCATGGTAATCCAGACAATAAACCAAAACCACAAGTACTAACATGATCCTTATTGTAAGATTATACTAACAGAAACTTGCAAATCTGTAAGCACTTCTTCCATTCCTCACCTTTACTTTCCAGAGAACTGGAGGATAATGTGATTTCTGAATCATTCCCCACATTTTCATTCCTTCTATGAGCTGAAATATCGCTTGTCTGATCACTGCCTAAGCTGTGGCTCCTCTTCTTGTTTCCCAAGATTATTCTCTCAGAGTAGTTTAATGAGTCTCTTCATCCATTTCTGTGAAATGAAGCCCTTTTCTAGCAGTTACAAGGTCCCCAACAGAAGTATACCTCAGATTGCAAATTCCAGTTAACACCATTTTCATAACAAAGTGATTTGTCCCTTGCAAAGAACTGTTGCAGTTGCCCCGTCTTCACCTGATCATATCTCATGGTCTTTGAAGAATCAATTGGAATAGAGCTGGAAGGGACCTTGGAGGTCTTCTAGTCCAATCCCCTGCTCAAACAGGAGACTCTATACTATTTCAGACAAGTGATTGTCCAATCTCTTCTTAAAAACCTCCAGTAATAAAGCACCCACAACTTCTGATGTCAAGCTATTCCACTGATTAATTGTCCTCACTGTTTGTCCTAAGTTTCTCCTTAATTCTAGGTTGCTTCTTTCCTTGATTAGTTTCCATCCTTTGTTTCTTATCCTGCCTACAGGTGCTTTGATAAATGCATTGACCCCCTCCTCTTTGTGGCAACTTTTCAGATACTGGAATACTGCTACTGGGTCACCCCTAGCCCTTCTTTTCTCTAGACTAGCCAAACCCAAATCCTGCAACTGTTCTTCATATGTTTTAGTCTACAGGCCTTTAATCACCTTAGTTGCTCTTCTTTGCACTTTTTCCAAAGTCTCAACATTTATTTATTTTTTTGTAATGTGGTGTCCAAAACTGGATGCAGTGTTCCAGGCGTGGTCTTACTAGCAATATTCCAGGTGTGGCCTTACTAAAAGTAAAAATCTAATGTATGGTCAGCAAGGCAGGTTGGAACAATTAAATTGGGTAAGCACATTCTTATTCTGGTGATCATGATCTTCTGAACTCCCTCTGATTCAAAGTAGGGAAATATAAATCACTCAATATCAACAGCACAGTTCCAATAGTCATAGTATGATACCCCAGTACCTGATGAAGTTCCATGAGTACTTGAATTGTCTTGACTAAATAGCAATAGCACCAGAAATAGCCCTTAGATTTATTATACCACTCCATAGTGCTTTGCAGCACTCTCTGAGTGGTTTACAATGTCAGCATATTGCCCCCAACAATCTGGTCCTTATTTTGCTGAACTTGGAAGGATGGAAGCCTGAGTCAACCTTAAGTCAGTCAGGATCAAACTCCTGGCTGTGGGCAGAGATAACCTGTAATAATAATTCCAACCACTGAGCCGCCACCACATTTTCAGAAAACATAAACGGTTCTGTTACAGTTGAAAATACCTAACTTGTTCTCTGTAAATATGTGTATTTGTATATATGTTATTATGTGATGTCATTATGTTCCTTGCCATTGGTCCCTACTTACCTTTTGCCCCGCCTCCTCTGTATATAAGCTTTTGCTCCTGTCAGAACCTTGGCTGTCCAAATGTATTCCTGAGGAAGACAAGAAATAAATACCTTTATTATAAGAAAGGCTTCAGTCTCTTATATTGGGCCTGACCAGAAAAATTAAATTAAATTGGTAGCAAGAGGATGGTTTGGTAGGCCCAACCAAACATAAAAATGCAAGAATCACAAAAAGACAAAAGAAGACCTGCCACTAGATATATAACAAAAAGAATGGCAGCCCAGCTGACTCCTGACAAAAACATACTAATTGAAGACATGAAGAAACACATACAATTACAAGAAAATGAACTGTTAACACAAAACAAACAACCACTAGCTGGAGCAGAAGACACCCCCTCAACCTCAAACAAAGAAGGTGAAGTAAAAAGAAAAATACTAGAATTAATAGAAACAACTACAGTTGAATCAAATCTGCTTGTGAAAATCCGCAGCATGATAAACAACCACGGAACAGCAGCAGATAACGAACATAACAAACAAGAAAAATCCAAGGTAAGAAAGTCAACTCCTGACTTTAAAAATGACACTGAAGATGGCGAAAGTTTCCCGCCTTTTTCATGGCGGCCATCTTATCTATCTAATACTCCCAAAATGGCTGACCAATCACTAAATGAATCCCAAATTTTAAACTACAAAGCGGGAAACAAAACCTACCAAGAAGATGCCTACCCGAGTCCAGAAATAAATAAAAAACAACTATTTAAACAATACAACACTCAACCTACTGAACTTGAAATAGATAATGCTATACAGGTGTTAACTGCAGCATTCGGGACTAAACTAAAAATACCAAACAAACAATCAGAAAATGAAAAAGAAAATTCTAAACTAACACCTACCAAAAGTCAAAAAGAAATAAACTATCTAAAAGAAGACCTAGTCACCCGAGAAAAGACGCACTGGCAACCATACTTACCTGCCGAAGAACACCTTGCTGAGCGACCCGGCTTCATCGCCAATGACGGCCCGCTTCGAGCTCCGCTTCCTGACCGCTTTGAAGAAAATGCCCGACAAGCCTCCGGTGGCTTTTTCTTCGATCGCCGCGACTTCGGAGACTTCCCGACAAGCAGGACAGCATCCCGGGCATTCTTCAGTCACCAGAGGCCCTCCGGAAACAAAGCCGAAGAACAGAAGGCCGACTGGGACTTCATCCCGGGAGCTGTAGGCACAGGATCCTCCCTCGTCGACTGCTGGGGAAGAATGAGGACTGAGCATGCGCAGAATGAACCTGCAGAGAAAAAAGAAGAAGACATAAATACAAGTCAGCCACAACATAGAGATAAGTAAATACAGACATGCATCTACCATACCTAAGCCTTATTGCGAGTACGCTATGGACGCTAAACCATGGACAGCTCCTGAACATAAATAACACCTCACAACACTCAGGGACACTATCTTCAGGCTTTATAAAATTAAAAGTAGATGGAAGCAACTTAATGGAATGGAGCCACTGTTTACAAACTACATATTTGAAAGAAAATGTTTTATTTTTTATTGATAATCCACCAGACAAACCTTGGACTTATGAAATAGACTGCCTCCATCATAAGGCTTATTATATATTAATTGCTTCTATTTCCCCAAGTATACTTCCTAGTATTGAACATAATCTAACCGTATCTGAAACATACCAAAAATTATTTAATTTGTTTTATAGCAAAAGCGTAGCCACAACCACTAAAATTTCAAGAGATTTCTATTCTGCCAGACTAAAACATGATACATTTATGAGTGAACATATCCTGAATCTGAATGCAACCAGATCAGATCTCATCCAAAGGGGGGAAAATATTTCTGATAACACTATGAAAAGCATTATAATCAATTCATTAGACCACAGCTGGGATAACTATATTACTTTAATTGATAACTTAAGTTTAGAACAAATTACCTTAGAAAACCTTACCAATAAACTTATTGCTGAAGACAGACTTAGAAAGGAACGATATGCACAACAAAGGGAAGGTAGAAATCAAAAAAGGACAAATTTTAGAGTCAGAGACAGATACCCACATGAATGCTCAATATGTGGATCTGAAAGACATCAAAAAAGAGACTGCCCCAAGAACGCAGGATACAGTGATACATATCATCACAAAGATAGGAGAATACATTTCTTAGGTAGAACTTCCCCTGACTACAGATATAAACGCAGGGAATCACCACATTCTAAAGAAAGACAAATGTACAGAAACAACCCTAGGGAAAACAAAAAAGGATCACTATATGGAATAAGAGATAGTGATACATTAACATCAGATTCACTCAACATTTGACTCATCGATTCTGGAGCCACATGTCACACAACTCACAATAGAAAAATATTAAACAACTTCACTGAAAAGGAATATTACATAAAAGTAGCAAATCAAAATGAAGTCCTAGTAAGAGGAATAGGTGACACGCATATAAAAGGTATAGGAAAAATAGAGGGGGTGCTATTTATACCCGAAATTCCAAATAATATATTGGCAACTCTAAAATTAAGCATAGAAAATGAAGTAGAGACCACATTCAAAGGTGGAAAAGTATTTATGGCTAAAAACAACAGAAACATTGGCAAACTATTCACAAATGAAGGACTAACATATCTACTACCACAAAATAACGAATTAATCTACACAAACTATCAATTAAAAAACAAAAAGGCAAAGCCAGATAGTCATGAAGGGGGTAATAATAATATACCCACTGCTGATATTAATATATCTGAAAATTTACACAATGGAAAACCTATACACGACAACTGTAGCCATTTACTCCACAGAAAGCTAGGACACGCATGTTTTCCTGTCATACGGAAAATGTTAGAATGTACCGAAGATTTAAAAATAAAAAATTGTAAAAATTATTTGGAATGCTCCGTGTGCAATTCATCCAAACTCAAAAATAAACCTAAACCCAAGAAAGCCACTCGCACCACACACTCAATTTTTCAGCTAGTTCATATGGATGTAGTAGGCCCAATGAAACCTTCAATTAAATATAGAAAAAGATACTTTCTAACCATAGTCGATGACTACAGTAGATTGGGGTTTGTATACACCCTTAATCATAAAAGTGAAGTTTTCAAAAAATTTAAGGAATTCTTTAAAATGGTTGAAAACCAACATAATATTAAAATTAAACAAATAATGACCAACAGAGGGTCGGAATTTTTATCCAACGAATTTTCAAATTGGCTAAAATTACAAGGAATATTGCACTTTAAATCTTGTCCCTTCTCCCCCTTTCAAAATGGAGTATCTGAAAGAAAAAACGGTTTGCTACAAACCATGGTTAAATGTGTGTTAGACGATGCTGGTTTAAGCCAATCATTCTGGGCTGAAGCCCTTACTTATTCCAATTATACTCTAAACTGCTTATGGTCAAGTACACTCAACAAAACTGTTCATTGCGATACTAGTGAACAAATTGCTGACATTCTCACTAAACCATTAGCAACCAAACAACATGTATATTTAACTTCTAAACTTAATGTACATATATAATATTAATAATTCACTATTGGTTAGGTATTTTAGAGGGGGATTTGTTACAGTTGAAAATACCTAACTTGTTCTCTGTAAATATGTGTATTTGTATATATGTTATTATGTGATGTCATTATGTTCCTTGCCATTGGTCCCTACTTACCTTTTGCCCCGCCTCCTCTGTATATAAGCTTTTGCTCCTGTCAGAACCTTGGCTGTCCAAATGTATTCCTGAGGAAGACAAGAAATAAATACCTTTATTATAAGAAAGGCTTCAGTCTCTTATATTGGGCCTGACCAGAAAAATTAAACTAGTAACAGGTTCAAATAGGAAGAATGGACTGAAAACAATATTTCCCCTTTTCCTGTCAACATATATTACTCACTGATTTAAGCTATTCAAATAAATGGAAGATCAGTATTAGCAGTAAACTATACAATGTAATAGTTTATTAAATAGGCTAATGTGTGGATAATATTGGTGGCATCATCAAGCCTCATTCTTCTCTAGATTTCAGTGACTTTCTAAACCCAACATAAAAATATACATCAAAGTTTTAAGTGCAAATAATAAAAGTTATTTTCTTCTTTTCACCTCACTACATTGCCTACACAAAGTTTAATACATTTTTAAAATATATATTTCAGCTCCTGTTGCTATTGCCAGTTGGTATATAAAATGTTACTGTAGAATTTAATTCCTTTTTAGATTAAATGGCTGGTTTGGTAGAATCTTAGTGTTATATGAACCTTGGAAAGATAATCAATCTCAAAAGAGATTATTTGAAGAGGTATTATCATATATAATTTACTTCTGAATTGTTTTATTAGTTTTTCATCTTCTATTATTTTTTCTCCTACTCACCACTGTTTTCAATCTTATTAAACTTCCTAGACTTTGGTTGGATGAAAAAAATGCATTATAATTTCAGATATATTGTAAGTAGATATAAAGATGGATCAAGTCTCGCCACCTTTCATTACTAGATCTTGTAATCCGATTTCACCAAGAATGAATATTTTCAGAATTACTCATTGACCATGTTCATATTGATTAAGGCTTTTAAGATGATAATCAATAGCTATTAATTTCAATTTTCATATTTTCCCCAATACTTCTTATCAAATAATTCTATCAATATATTTAATAAACAAAATGTCTTTGTACTTGCCCTAAAAAGGTACCTTTTCAAAAAAGCAATAATTTTAAAATAGTTCCAGATTCTTTAAGAAGGATATAGATATAAATGAAATATTACCATAACTTAAACCAACTCCTTCAATTCCCTTCTTCTAAAGGAGGTCAAATGAATACACATGTGTTGTATCATCAAGTTTCAGAGACTTTATTCAATTCAATTTCTATAGCCACCCAATTCAACCAAGTGACTCTGGGCAGCTTACAATTATAAAATTATAAAATAATTAAAAAACAGTCAAACAATATCACCACCCACAAAATAAATAAATACAAACAGCAGCTATGATGGTTATTCAACTAAGAATTAAAGTCAAGTAACATAAGAATAAAGCCCTTAACATGTTCCAAGCTCCAGGCCCAGGAACATAGCCAAGTTTTTAAAGTCTTGTGAAAGGCCAACAAGGTTGGAGCCATTCTAATTTCTGAAGGGAGAATATTCCGTAAGGCAGGGGCTACACCAGAGAAAACATGTCTTCTAGCTGCTGCCAGTTGACATTCTTTCACTGATGGAATCTGCAGCATGCCCAATCTGTTGGATTTTCTCAGATGCATAGAAGCTCTTCGAAAAAGATGGTCCCTCAGGTAATCCAGGCCAAAACCATGTAGGTATTTGAAGGTGACAACTGGCATCTGGAATTGCACTGGAAAGACACCAGCAACTAGCGCAGCTCATATGCTACTTTTATTATTAGAGTATGGCATTGTTACATTAACCAGGAGACCACAATGTAATTGCAGAATAGTAGTTTGGCTGCCAATTTACCAACTCAGTTGTGGGACATGCTTGCACATTTCCCAAGATGTGCTACAGGAGGGCGAGCTGGCTTCACACCAGAAAGTAAAACAAGTGACTCTTCCTGCAGTGTCATCCAAGACCCCCCCGCTTCCCCAGAGTGGTCTCACAAACAGGTACTGCAACCAGGAAGATTCAGAGCAGGGGTGAAATGTAAAATTTGTTACTACTGGTTCTGTGGGCGTGGCTGGTGGGGGGGGGCAATGTTGGCGTGGCCAACTTTTTTTTTTAATTTTAACTTTTCAAAGCATTTTTTCTGCAAATGCAAAAAAAAAAAAATGCTTTGAAAAGCCTCTGCCGATCAGGAACACAGCTGGGATCGTCAGAGCCTTTTCAAAGCATTTTTTTAACCACCTTTTCCGCTGAAGAGGTTGCAGAAAAAAATGCTTTAAAAGTCTCTCTGATGATCAGGCAACTCAGCTGGGATCGTCAGAGAGACTTTTAAAGCATTTTTTCCTGCAACCTCTTCTGGAGAAGAGGTGGTTTAAAAATGTTTTGAAAAGGCTCTGACAATCCCAGCTGTGTTGCCTGATTGTCAGAGCCTTTTCAAAGCATTTTTTAAACCACCTCTTCCCCAGAAGAGGTTGCAGGAAAAAATGCTTTGAAAAGCATCTGAGATCCCAGCTGAGCCGTGCAATCATCAGAGGCTTTTTTTTTACTTTTAAAAGCATTTTTTCGGCAGAAGAAGTTGTAGAAAAAATGCTTTTAAAAGTAAAAAAAAAAAAGCCTCTGATGATCATGCAGCTCAGCTGGGCATAGTGGGGGGGGCAGGGAGTTTTGCTACTGGTTCTCCGAACCACCCACTGCCATCATTACCGGATCGGGCGATCCAGTCTGAACTGGGAGCATTTCACCCCCGGTTCAGAGCCAGTAGGATTCTTACCATTTGCACGAATCACGGGCGTGTCTTTCCATCAAAGTGGTACCTACTATTTATCTCCCTGCATGGAACATGCTTTTGAACTGCTAGGTGGACAGAAGTTGAGGTGAATGATGGGAACCCACCCTGCCATGCAGTGCTGGAGCTCAAACTGCTGGAACAGAGGCTATCTCCAGCATCAAGCCACTAATCCACTGCAACTCTTAGGTTACATAATAGTGGTGTTACATATGCCACATAGCCAGCTTTATTTATTACCCATGCAGCTGCATTTTGCACAAGTTTAAGTTTCCAAATGGTCTTCAAGGGCAGCCCAATGTAGAAGGGGTTGCAGTAAATTAAACAAGAGTTTACAAGGTTAGGGGGATGGTGGGCAGGGCCTCCTGCTCACACATTCAATTGAATCTTTTATTATAGTCACAGACCACAATTAAAAATTAAAACATAAATAAAATAATAATAAAATAGGACAAGACAAGAGAAGACAAGCAAGACAACACAAAATAGTATATTACAATTAGTGGCGAAATCATGGATGGGCCACCAAAGTCTGCCTAATTTTATAGACAGTATAGTAGAATTTAACTACATTCGAAAAAAAAACTATATCATGCTGACGTGATAGTAACAGTTGTACAAAAGAGAGATCAGAATTTCCCGGATATTTGGTCAGGTAAGTAATTACAAAATGAGTCTATGAATCTTTATAGAGGGTACAATATAACAGGACATGAGCTGCAGTTTCCATGGCCCATTATCCACAGGGGCACAATCTCAGCTCATATGGGACTTTTTGTATCAGGCTCATAGAACTGCAGGGAGAGCACTACAACCTGCTAGAGTTAGTGCCCTCCTAAATTTAGAGACAGTTATTTAAGTATCTTGCTGGTTTATGAAAGGGGGCCTAATGGCTCAAGAAAACATTATTGGGTAAAGCAGACAGATCCTGTTGCGCTTCCTGATCTTTAATCCATTGTTTAAATGAATCAAGTCCATGCTCCGAGCCCATCATTAGGAACTCCTCCTTGGAGACGCTGAGATGTTGGAGTTCTTATGAAATATTCCTAACCCATGTTGTTGTTTTTTTAATTATCCTCCATAAGGGGATGGCTCAGACCTGTGGGAAAGAAATTAATTTCAGCCAGTATACTATGATGCAAGTGCATGTACCTGTTTTGACCTTAGACAGTCCTGAATCTATGTTTGGAATGCAGGGGGCTATCTGAAATAAAGCTTTAGAAATTTGGATTAAACTTGTTGAATTTTTTGTTGCACAGTCAGCCAGATGTTCAGACTGAATTTTTGTATGCATATTGAGTCCTTCCCAATGATTGAACTATTATCTCTTTTATTCATTAAACATGAAACTCAGTCAACTGAACATTTAAAAATGTGTCACAAATATGATTGACTGGTGCTAATGGTTGATATGTGTTGCTGCCAGCATCCTAGGTATCAACCAAGTATCTTCTTAAAATATATGATGTTCCAAATAGTGCAATTTTTTGCAGTTCCACTGGTGTTATTGCAGGAAGCTGCAATTTCATGATGTGTTTTGTAAAATTCTTGGACATGGTACCGAGTGCCCTGATGACAACGGATATCACTGTTACATGTTTCATCCATAGCCGTGTAGTTTCGATGGCCAGGTCGCAATATTTTGTGATTTTTTTTCAATTCTTTTTCTTTGACTCTGGCGTCTTCTGGTACAGCAATATCAATAAAATGTATGCTTCGGCCCTCAACAACCATGATATCTGGTGTGTTATGTTCCAAATGACAATCCGTCTGTATTCAAAAGTCCCACAAGATCTTCACTCATTTTCGTCTAATTTTCAATAATTCTTTCCACTTTGTGCTCCCATGACTTTTCGGATACAGGTATGTCGTATTTTTTACATAATGACCATTATTACATAATAATGTATTACATTATTAAATATTATTACAATATTACATTATTATTATTATTATTATTATTATTATTATTATTATTTTATTCATTAAACATGAAACTCAGTCAACTGAACATTTAAAAATGTATCACAAATATTATTGACTGGTGCTGATGGTTGATACGGGTTGCTGCCAGCATCCTAGGTATCTACCACGTACCTTCTTAAGATGTACGATTATTATTATTGTTATTGTTTGTTTGTTTGTTTATATGATGCTCATATTATGGCTTAAGGTGAGTCTGAGCATCTTACAATGTAATAAAACATATAGATATCAAAAAAATTATAAATATAAAAATTACATAGATTAAAACAAACTAAAAAGCCATGGATTTTTATTATATGTATACAACAAAGTTGCAATATGTCTGTCTGCTAATTTTGCTAATTTCTATTGATTCATTTTTGTCACCAGTGGACTATATACAAATTAAACAACAGAAGAGCTAAAATACATCTCTGCTTCATTCTTCTGTGAATTGTATGGAATATCATTGTATGGTGGCCTTGCATACTGCAGCAAACTTTGAATTTACTGCTTATGGATCAGCAATAGTAATCAATCAATAGTGGTGTGGAGAAACTTAGTCCAAAACCTCGCTCTGGAAGTAGATCAAATGGAGACCTAACATTGATAAATTTGCTCTACAATGTGGTCTACAATCTGGACCCTGGTTTAGATGTACATTTTTTTCAATCAGGTGTTGGAGTTTAAGGGCATACTCATAGGTAGAATGTCCAGACATATAAAAACCACTTACCTATCAACTAAAATGTGCTCTGTATCAATCCAGTTAACTAATTTATTATAAGGCGTGTGTAAAAGAGCTGGCTTACCATGCTGAAAAGGCAGATTTCCAGTACCCATTTTATAAATGGTTATAGCAGCTAAGCCCCAGTCCTCTGGAATTTGCACAGTGTAATCAATAATGGTGAACAGAGAAACAAGAACAGGGATCCCTAATCCATATTATTTTATAATATTTTGGGCATAATAAAGTGATTGCCTGGAGCTTTTCCAGGCTTTAGCTATTTAATAAGCTTATTTATTTCAGCACTTGTGACTGGAGTCCAGTTGGGGGACCTGCTACATATATCAAGACAATTATAACTTATAGAAGCCCCAAGGCTATCACAGTAATCAGGAAATTCCTGGCTGGTCCCATTAGCTGGACTATAGCATGCACATTATAACCTCCCAGGACATCAATCTGCAATTCTCCTACACCATTGCTGAGATCATTTTAGTAAGTTTTCCAAGAAGGTGTCCAGGAACATAGTTACTAATCTTCACAAGAGTACAGGAAGTATATAAATGACAGCAATATTCCACATTCTGCAATACAAGCTTATTGACCTGTATCTATTAAAATTTGATAGTTTTCAGTTGGTGGACTGCATGTTGCTTGGACTGACCTTTTAGTGGATGATTATAGGCATTTGATTCATATTAACTGGAGATATGCCTATCCAGTTACAGAACTCCATTAACTTTCAGCATCACCTTTAACACTTTTTGTTGTTGTTGTTGTTGTTCATTTGATTAAGTATTTTATGGACTCTGTGTCTCAACCTCATAAAAATAAAGCCAAACTCTATTTTTTTTCTTTACCGACTGCAGATGACAGAGAATTAAAAAAGAAAAAAAAAAAAGGGGGGGGGAAGTGACCAACACAAGTGTGATGGGAATTAGATTCAAATCCTTATTAAATTGCTGAGTTCTCTGGGAAGTCTTGAGTAAATGATTACTGCTCTGTTGAAGGTAAAATAAGGTACCTTAATAAGATAAAATAAGGCAAGCAAGGTAAAATACAATTGCCCTAATACCATGATGGCGAACCTATGGTACGCGTGCCCAAAGTGGCATGTGAAGCTATGTCGCCTGGCATGCGTGGCCTTGCCTGCTTATCTTCTGGGTTTCTGGTGCACATGCGCGTGTGATGATCAGCTGTCCTTTCCGCGCATGGCAATGAAGAAAACCAGTGTGCACATCCACACTGGCCAGCTGATTGTTGGGCGTGCATGTGTGATAGAACCCAGAAGTTTTGCTTTTCTGGAGCATGATCTCTTCTCTCTCATGCGGCAGTGCCGAAAACCTGCCTGCGCATGCCTGCCGGCCAGCTGATCGTCAGGAATGCATGTGCGCTAGAACCTGGAAGTTTGGCTTTTCCAGACCGCGGCCCTGACGCATGCACGGCTGCACATGTAACATTTCCATGCGACCATCACTGCCCAAGTATATACATACTAGAGATTTGGGATGCAAATTTTATAAATGCTTCAGGGAAGAGCATAATCTATTGATTACATTCTAAAATGGGGAAAGCAGCCTGGCTCAGATTACCATTTACTGAGCAGTTCATATAATTCTGCCTGAATGTGTGTGCCCACCCCCTTCACTTCTCTCTCTTACTCTCTCTTTCCATGTATCACTAATCATCATAATCAGAATACAGCAATAAAATAATAATTAAATTCCATAAAATCAATTTGCAATTCATCAAAATGTCTAGACAAACAGAAAAGTGTGAATACTGCTTATCTTATGATAGTCTTCTTTTACAATTATAGCTAATAAATACAGTATATTTCTTTTTTGTAACTCCAGGGAAAACAAGATAAAGCTACATCATTGGGGTTAATATAATATGTAGTTACTTCTCAGGTCAAGATTATTTTGATGTGCCTGGCAATGTATCCATTTGTAATATAGAGTGTAATCCTTCAGTCTCAGCTCCACAGCATAATAAACTATGATCAGACTTAAATTGGGATCAGGTTCTGTTGTAGCATAGGAATCAGTACAGTATAAACAGTTTACATAAGCATTTCTGCAAGGTCTCCCTTTTCCCCATTGGATAAATCTTGTATAAAATCTGGAATAGATTTTGACAAACTTGATAGCATTTTACTTAAATTGTGGAGGAAGGAAACTGCTCAGGAATTCATATTTTCCATAGCTTATTCTTCCAGATATGCATTTATCATATAATTTCTAACAATGTCTGATTGTAAGCCCTTCCGGGTAGACCACAACAGAAAACAAAAGTCTTGCATTTAAATGTTACTTTCATTATAAGGTTACAGGAATTGAATCTTGCAAGCCTGAATCTCTCAATGTCTCAAATAAGATCGCTCCCTCTCTTTATTTTCATGAGAACAGAGTAGGGTCTTGACTGAGATGCTTGACTTACAGTTCTGCCCCAGATTCAGACTTCTTTTATCTGTTTTATCTGACCATTGTCTTGGTTGTAGCTCATCCCCCTTTTCCTCAGGGTTATTCCTTTTGCCCATACACATGTTTGTGTCAAAGTGGGTAATCTTTAGTTAGGTTTGACAGGCTATGTTTTAAGAGGATTAGTCTGGAAGATACATTCTCCAGGAAATGATCCCTAAAGTCAATGTTTAGAACACTAATGGCATATTATTCCTTAGGCTCCAAAGCTATAACCCCCCCCCCCGGTGTGATATTAACTGATTAAATAATAATTCTATCTAATTCAGTTATTTAATTTAACTATTTTAATTCAACTGAAATCTTATTTCTTAGGTCCATCTCCTTCTGAGTAGGGATCCAGTACACTATTGAAAGTCTAAGTACAGCCTGTGACATGATAAATGCTGTGTATCCAGTGCACTCTGTAGCAAATCTAAGGCTAAACTCCAACTGTTTGTTGGGGATCATCCTAGATGATTTACAGTTTCCTTCTAACTCTTGCTTTGTATAAGTAGTCTAAAATCCTATTCCTTTCAGGAAGCAAAGGTTCCTTAAATGTTATTTTAATTCTAAATGCTACTTAAAAAATTGATCCATACCTGGCCAATACTATATTTTCTGTAGACTAAACAAGGTGAATGAATATTACTGTGCTATTGAGAATAAGATTGCATATTTTTACCCACCTAGATGGGGAGAGGTGGGTGGGAAAGAGAGAGAGAGAGAGAGAGAGAGAGAGGGAGGGAGAGAGAATAATAGTTTCACTGAATTAATAAACTGATGCATATTGGGTGAAGATAAATCTTGATTTCCTATATAGATTGGTGGAGTCTTGGCTAGCAATGATTGATTAGAAAATGGAATATGGAGGCATGGTAGAGACTCATTGAAAATATTAATCCTTCAATAGAGACTATAAATATGGTGATGTTCATATTAAGGGTCAAGTTCTATCTGTTATACAGTATAGATTGAATGTTAAACATCCATCCATCCATTATGTAATATATAGAGAAAATAATACTTTAAAATCACAACTTTTTAAAATCAGTCTAAACCATACTTGGAGTACTGTAAGAGTTTGGAAAGTGTGCAGAAGAGAACACTAAAAAATAACTATAAATCAGGATTAAAATCCCTTAGAAGGAAACATCATAATGTTTAGTATTATTCAGTTTAGCAAACAAGGGAATAAGAGAGGGATAAAAGCTGCATGAAAAATCACTTGACATACTGTAATGTCAGAACCTGTGACTATTTAATGAATTTGATTGGAATGACGTTCACACAAAAAAGTGATTCTTATATTATGAAAATAACTGTAGTCTTTGACGCTTTCTTATTTAAAAGATGATTGGATAAATGCAAGATCTGGATACAGTATGCATGGTTACCTCCTGAATCAAAATATGCCTCACCTTACCAGTTGCTGTGAAGATTTATGATCTGGTGTCCTGATTATAGGCATCCCATGAGCATTTGGTGGGAATTCCAGACTAAACAGCCATTAATCCATGAAAACCTGTTTGCGTTTTAACTCATTCTCTCATTCGACTACAATCCAGACTCAAAACCTTGCAAGTTGTTGATTTCATTCTACGTTCACTCTGATATTGTGAACTGCATTCAAAACAGGTGTATCTACTAAAATTATTTCACTAGATTACAAATTTTCAGAGAGTTAAAGGTTAGGTGGCCTGAATGACAAAGACAGTAGTACTAGATTTATTGAGCATCAAGTTTTCCTTAGACCACATCCACATCACAAAAGGTAATACACATTCTAATTGAAGATGTTAGCTTTCACTCTTAGACAAAAAAAATATTTCATTCTTTTTTTCCTATTGTGCTACGAGTTTATTTTTATCCCAGAATGTGTGGATGACAGCATAAGAATATAACAAGAAAAACTCTTATCAAATAATTTCTAAAACAGTTTTAAAAAGCTTAAAAGAATAGTTCTCTGCAAAGCAGCTACCCCATCAAAAAACAAATAGCCTTATGGTTTTATCTGTAACTGACTTTGAAATTGCAACAGAAGAATAGGCATTTTGCAAGAATTATTTGACATAAAATGTCAGATCTCCAAGATATTAATAAGCTGGCAAATTTTCTCACTCACAAAAAGAATTATTAAAGTGTCTTTAAAATGACTGATGTTGAATGCCAGAATTCCTTAAAATCATCACTTTATATTATTATTCACTGTGTTAAAAACAGATTTTTTTGCAAAATATTTAATGCTTACATGAATAAAATGTAACACAGTTAAGACTGTTACAGAAGCTGGTACCAAGTTTTCAAGAGAATCTAAAAGTACTAAATTGATACTAGCTTTTCCCCTTCCTTGCCATTCTAATCATCACTTCATAAGTTTGTGGTTTGTATCCATAAATATTGGATCTTGCATATATTTATTTCTTTGTTCATTTCATCATTTTATGCCGACATGAGATCAACTTGAAATACATTGTGGCTTTTATACTATTTGTATTTACCCTAATATGCTACATTTTTTCCACTCATTATATTGCCTTCCCAGTATTTATTTTTAATTATTTAATTTATTTCATTGTACATGTGTGTGTGTCTCTGTGTATTGCTGCTACAATATATACTTCTGTATGTAAAGCTGCAAAGTATTGATCTGGTCACAGGGTCCTAATATTGCTATCTGCCCTCCCTGTTCAGTCTGAAATAATTTTATTTCATTTTTTTTAATTTGACAAGAAAGAAAGAAAGAAAGAAAGAAAGAAAGAAAGAAAGAAAGAAAGAAAGAAAAAAAGAAAGAAAGAAAGAAAGAAAAAGAAGGGAAAAAAGAAAGAAAAAAAGAAAGGAGGTCTTTCTCCAGAGCCATAGATTAAACAGCATCATCTGATACAATCCAGGAAGTGAGGCTTTTCTCTCCTCTGACACAACATATCCCCTGAAATCTGTATTGCTTGTAGCTAGCCTGGTTTAAACAAGCCGCTAAAACCTGGCTCCTCCCTTGGGCCTTAGGTTAGGTTAAGTGGTATGTTGGATGCATGTTTGGAATGATGTTCCTTTTATTTCTATAGTTATGGAACTGGACAGGTGCAATTTTGATAATAGAAAGGCAGATAGACTGTCTGTCTTTGACACTAGAAGAGAGAACACTTAGAGCAGGCTGTCAAACTCGCGGACTGCAGGCCAGATGTGTCACTTGCTGCCCACGCCCATGCCTGGTTTAGCAAAGGGGGGAAAAGTCCCGATACGTCATGTGATGCCGCTGTGACAATGCGAGTTTGACACCCCTGACTTAGAGAATATAAGAACAATCTTCTTGAATTAAACCAAGGTCGGTTGAGTTCCATGATCATTTTGTTAAAGTGAATATGCCTAAAACATCTCACTCAAAACTGAAACAAGGCTGTGATCTAGGCTTCCCTTGCTATTCATTTTCAATATTGATCTTAAAGGTAGAAGGATTATCATTTGAATATAGATCAATACTTTGAATGCAGAAGGTTCCAACTTTCAGGCATATTTATTCAAAAGGATCTCAAAGCAATCAATGGCAATGATTTTTACCTAAAACCCAAAATAACGGCTACAGATTCAGATTGATATGTATATTTGTCACAGGTAGAAGAAAGATTTGTAGCTATTTGCTGCTATTTTTAAGTATATCTCCAGAATTTGTAAAATTAGGTATTTAAAGATACAATATTAATAATTATTTATATATCATGACAATCAGTTTTATGTACAATTAGATATTATTCCTAATGTCTGAATATTCCTTTATTCCATTTAACTGTTAAAATTAATTTGCTAGGGACCCTTTCCTCAACTGCACTAGTCAAGAATAGATCACATACAATTTGAACTTTCGGGTTTTCTTCTTCTATGGACAAAAGATTGAAAAATGTATTTCGGATGTCAGAGACTTTATACTCACAGCTCCCTGAAGTGAATTATCCAAATAATTATTGAGCGGATATTGGACATTAGGACCACCTTATCAATGACCTCCACATGTTCTTACTTGCCAGTCTACTGGTCAACATTTATAAAATTGCAAGTAAACAAAACAGGTATTTATTTCCCCATGTTGGTTTTTGAAAAACAAAAGTGTTTAAATCACTTCCACTGATAAGATTGCTAAAATCATAATCACTCCCTTACTGAAACACTAATAGTCAATAGATTCTACAGCTTTACTGGAAGCAGCAGCATCTGCAGCCAAACTGTGGTGACACACAGTGATGACCCCTATGCAATGATATCATTGTGAAAAAACCGAGATTATGCATTTGCAATCCAATGTCTAATGCTAGTAAATAAAGTGTGGCATTTGTGTGCTCATATCACAGGATGAGTTTTGTCAGTTGCTCCCCTTTGCCCCCTCCGAAGATGCCCTTGCCTTTGGAAGTTGACAGGCTAGCAACAAGAAGGCTAAATTACAAAATAACTATTAGGCTTGATTCAGAGATAATCTTTTCATCTTTGCTTTATACTGCTTACTAGAAAATGAGAAAATATGCATATTTATAAACATTCATAACATTTGAATACAATTGAATACAAGAGCTGTGATGGTGCACTGGGTAGAAAGCAGTATTGCAGGCTAGCTCTTGTATTCAATTGTATGCTTCCACTACCAGGAATTTGATCCTGACCGACTTAAAGTTGACTCAGCCTTCCATCCTTCTGAGGTCAGTAAAAAAGGACCCATATTGTTGGGGGCAATATTCTGATTCTGTAAACAACTTAGAGAGGGCTGTAAGACACTATGAAGCGGTATATAAGTCTAAGTGCTAATGGTATTACTACTTTTTTTACATCAGAAGACTCTGTTACTTCAGGGGAATATTTCAATGAATTTCACTTGAATCTCAATCTCTCTCTCTCTCTCCCTCTTTCTCTCTTTCTGGAAAAATTTTTTTGTTGTTTTCTCTCTTTTTCATTAAGAAAGAGCCACCTGCCATGCCATTTAGTCTAAATTATGGTTGCAAGCCTAGTTTGGTATAGTGGTTAAGACACTGGATGAGAAACAGAGACTGTGAGTTCTACTCCTTCCTTAGATTCAAAGCTAGTTGAGTGATCCTGGGCCAATCAGTCACTCTATCTCAGCCCTGGGAAGTAGACAAATCACTTCTGAAAAATCATGCCAAGAAAACTGCAGCGGCTTGTTCAGACAGTCAAGAGGAGTCAAGAGTGGAAGGAAGGAAGGAAGGAAGAAAAGAAGGAAGGAAATACACTTGATAGTTTATTTTCAGAAAGCAATCCCAATACTTGCTATTCTTAATACATTGCTTGACACATGATATTCACTAAGAACTTACAGGATCTGAATTGTTAGAGTAGGCAGTTATATGGTTTAAATGGAACAATTTCTCTCTTTAGTGTGTTAAAGCTCCAAAATTACTTTTCTTGTTTAACCTCAATCTGCAGCATGATAGATTGCAAGGAGCCTGACACTTTGGACTGTAGGAATATATTTGTGTGTGTGTGTGATGTGAGAACAGGATATAGGTTGCTTGTACAAAAGAAGTTAAGAAAGAGGACATTTTAAAAACTTCTTGGTTTTTATTAAGTTGACCCAATTCCTGATTCCTGGAATAACATGTGTATTAGAACATAGCTGTATTTTCCATTTCACCAATTTTTTTTTTAGCCAATTCTGGTTTATTTGTTTTTAAGTGTGTGTGTGTGTGTGTGTGTGTGTGTGTGTGTGTGTACACATGTGCTATACACATACAAACCCATGATAGGTTTACATAGCAATTGAAAGACTGGCTTCACAACTGACACATATGACGAAATTGAAACATTCCAGATTAATATAAACTATCTATTATTTTCCCTGCATGTGAAAGAATCCTTAGCTGAAAAGCAATAGAACAGTAACAAGACATATGGTCTTTAACTAAACATACATAGAGGAAAATATCTCTTAGCTTTTGATAAAATGCAACAAACAAGATAAAGGGAGACAGTACAACAGTACAAGTTAAGAAGTTTTACCAAAAAAGGAAAAAAGAAAAAAAAAGAATTGCAATAAATAGTAAAACAGATTTTCTGCATCTTACATTACAATTCAGATCCTGGATACTTCATCACTGTTTATGGTCAAGAATGGAGATTTAAATAGGATCTAGTTCTGTTTCAATAATTTAGATTGACATGACTGTGATAGGCTTTTGTTAGCAAAAGAGGCAGAAAAATATCCACATGCATTCTAGAAGCAACCAAAATCCATCAGTCACCTGGGGTGTACTGTTTTAACTTGTCTATTCTATAAACCACCTAAAATTAACTAAAGAGTAATTTACCCAGTGCAATAGATTTCCTGCAGTCTCAAATCACACAAAGAAAAGGAAGGGTTTGTTCTATTTTCAAAGTAACTTAATTGTTAACTATAATATCTTCAACTGCTTCTTAAAATTTAGTGGCCATATAATTCTCTGTTTAATATTTTGCTTGCTGAATTTTGTTGGTTATTGCATTGTGTGTCTCTGTCAGGGGTAAAATGCTCCCAGTTTGGACCGGATCACCCGATCCGGTAGCAATGGAGGCGGGTGGTTCGGAGAACCGGTAGCAAAAATCCCCGCCCACCCCCCGCCCCCCACCCAGCTGAGCCACAAAATCATCAGAGGCTTTTTCCTTTAATTTTTAAAAGCATTTTTTCTACAACCTCTTTGGCCGAAAAATGCTTTTAAAAGTTAAAAAAAAAAAACCTCTGATGATCACACGGCTCAGCTGGGATCATCAAAGGGATCATCAGCTGATGATCCCAGCTGAGTTGCCTTATTGGCAGAGGCTTTTTTTCTTTTAAAAGCCTCTGACAATCCAAGCTGAGTTGCCTGATCGACAGAGGCTTTTAAAAGAAAAAAAAAGCCTCTGCCGATCAGGCAACTCAGCTGGGATCATCAGAGCCTTTTGAAAGCAATTTTTTACAACCTCTTCACTGAAGAGGTTGTAGAAAAAATGGTTTAAAAAAAAATTGGCCACTCACTAAAGAAATCCAAGGAAAGGAAGAATCAGACTACTATCTGGTTTGGCAAAAGTGGTATCAATGGCTGGAGAAAAGGAAAACCAAACAAAAAGACAATCCTAAAAGACTTGAACCAAATCCTGTACCAAATGAGACACAACAGAGTACAACGAAACCTTAATAAAAATAATATTGTTATATAAGGTGAGAGATGGGAGTATATATTGAGAAATATACCTTACCAATGTACTATCTTAAGAAATAAGTCATTACGTTTAAATGTTATATACGTTGTATACGTTTTATTTGTACCTGTATGTACGTTTTTCTTTTTTTCTTTTTTTTCTGTGTATATGTTTTTATTGTTTTTGTTTCTAAATCAATAAAATAAAATAAAAATTGGCCACGCCCACCCAATCACATTACCCCCCCACCAAGCCACGCCCACAGAACCGGTAGTAACAAATTTTAGATTTCACCACTGGTCTCTATGTGTGTCTATACTAGGGGTGTCAAATTGGCAGCTCACGGGCTGGATGCATCATGCTCAGGCCACTCCCATTCCAGCTCCGGAATGGGAAAAACATTGTAAAATGTCATGTGATGGCAATGTGACGCGGCAAGTTTGACACCCATGGTCTATTTAGTAAGTATGTGTGTGTACACACACTCTTTATTTTGTCAGACAATACATTCACATATACAGAAATACAGAATAAAATCATTGGAAATATACAAGTGAAAAGCGGATTGTGGATTGTTTCAGTGTATATCACATATGAGAAATGAAAATCGAAGACAACAAAAACCGTCAAACCAAACAGAAGTTAATACATTCTACGAATTCCACTGGCACGCCCATGTAACACCCCTCCTGTGTGCGCTGCACTGGCTCCTGTTGGTCTTCTGAGTGCGATTCAAGGTGTTGGTCACCACCTTTAAAGCGCTCCATAGCTTACGACCGGGATACATACGAGACCGCCTTCTGCCATTAACAACCTCCCACCGGCCAATATGCTCCGATAGAGAGGGGCTCCTCAGGGTGCCGTTGGCCAAACAATGCTGACTGGCGACACCCAGGGGGAGAGCCTTCTCTGTGGGGGCACCAGCCCTTTGGAATGAGCTGCCCTTAGAGCTTCATCTAAGCCCCGACCTGAGTACTTTTCGCCGTGCCCTAAAGACCTTCCTGTTTCAGCAAGCCGGACTGGCCTAATATGAATTTTAAGTGGATGTATATGTGTTTTAATTTGAGGGCCAAATTGTATATATTTGTTTTAATTGGTTTTAAATTTTATAAATTCATGTGTTTTAATGTGGCTGTACACCGCCCTGAGTCCCCTGGGAGAAGGGCAGTATAGAAATCCAATAAACTCTAAACACTCTAAACTCGAATTAACTTAGGGACAGTTACATTTTACTGAAACTTTTTTTATTGTTTGTTTTCATTTTTGCATATGAACAAGAAAACAAGATATCATGCAGGTGGAATGTCAGTGGTTTTTCCTTTTCACTTCTGATTTTCTTTTTTTCTTTCTTTATCATTATTGATTTTTAGATTGTCCACTTGACAGCAAAGATTGTGGTTTCATACTCATTTGCAAGGCACTCCAAATAAAACAGTATTATGGCTGCAATAAACATTCTGATCCTACTCAACAGAATAATGGTCCTGGGCTATCAAATTTCATTGAGAATCTCAATCTTTTTATAACGGTAACATAAAATTAATGTAAGTTTCATGCTAACAGTAGTGACAGTATGACTTTATCTTTATTGAATATTAACAATATGCAACATTTGAAGTTTTAGTTTATGAAGTACACAGAATATGTTGCAGAATTTCTTTGTATAATATAAAGGACATGGTTACATAATATACAAGGCAGTAAAGATAACACTTTTTACTGCTGATAGATTTCAAGATCCTGCTTGAGAATATGATTTTTAGAGATGATTCTAAACTACAAAGTTTATATAGTTTGCTTACCAGATTCTCTGTTCACATAGATAAGACTGAGAAAGTGATTGTGTTTCCATCAAAGTGCACAACAGAAATGATTTCAATCTTGAGGGGGAAAATATATATATTGGCTGGCTCCTAACTGAAAAGGATATTCTATACAATACAATATTCTATAAGTACAAAAAAAAACCCACCAGGCATTTCCTCCCCTGTAATTGTTACAATTACAGTGTTGTAATTGCTTGTTCATCTCTACATCTGAGATGTTGAGATTCCAGAATTCATAAATATGGCAAATCTTCATCTGCAAAATTGCAATAGGGTCACAGTGGAATGTGACTTAATTTCTGAAGTTGCTTAAGAGTATTCTCAATTACTGCACATATCCCATGTAATGCAAACTGTGGTTGTAAGCTAAGCTTAAGGAAAAGTCAATAGGTTCTGCTTGTTCAAAATAAGGTATTCATCTCTGTTAAAGTTTAAAAATGTAAAGTACACAAAGTAGAAATATAGATGAGCAGACTGGTGGCTTGTAATGTAATCAGCAAATTTTTAAGTATTATTTGGAAGCTTTTGAAAAGATCTTTTCTTTGAACTATGCATTCCAGGGATGATATTGTTGCTAATCATAATAACATTAAGAAAAATACCTCTGCATAACACAGATTGAAATAATGTGTCCCAAGAGAAATATTAATCAGAACCTATTTGCTCCTAATTGAATTGAATGTTCATGCAAACCAAATGAGAGTTTTGGAAAAGCTTGTGGCACTGCAATCTACCATATTATAAGTCTGTGCATAAATTCCAAACAATTTTATTTTCAGATCCCCGAAGGAGTTTTCAACTGTATTTCTCCTTTCTGTCTTATTTTTTTAATTGAACCGAGGATTATTTTTAAGGAGAAAAAATCTATACCATCCACTGAGCAACGTCATAACTGCAAGTGTTTTCTCTCTCAAGCAGTTGCTCTATTATTCACCTTGACTAAATTGGCACCATATTCTCTGCATTTTGACCTTTTTTTCCCCCCTATGGATCATATTTTACATTGACAGTCCGCTGCTTCTTCAAACACTTATGCCTTAGTTGAATTTTTCTTATAAAAGGAAGTAAGAAAAAAAAAGAGAATTGAGAAAAAATAATTCCATCAACAACCTGCAAGAAAGCTAAAAGCTGTAATTTTTGCTTCTGTAAGAGTCAATGAAAGAGTCTAAGATGGAGTTCAGTAGACAGATAGTATCTTTGCCACAGTTGCAGACCTGCAATAGTGACACAGTGTGAACTGACTTTTCAACACGTCTAGAGGAAAAGGCAAAAAAGACACGAGAAATGCACAAAAAATGAGAAGTAGAAAGATAAACATTTAAGCTAAAATAATTAGCTGAGCGATCTATGAGAAAGCATGAAGTTGTCAACAATCCTCCTGATGGAGCAGGACTCAGCACGGAGCAGATGGACCTGCACAAAGAAACTCCTTGCTGGTTACAAAGAATAGCCCTCATGGAGGCAGTAGAATAGCTACACACTGGGAATTCAGGAAAGGTCAAGTTTTCAAGGCTGCAGGCTAAGTGAAGTACCACACGATAAGACTGTATTTGGAGCATGGGGAAAATAGGGTGGAGAGAGGAATGTATTAGGTATTTTTCAAAAGTGCACAACAGAACTGAAAAAAAATAACATTTTGGTTCGTTTCACATGCAAACAAAAGGCATTTGTATCCAGACTTTCTTCTACAACCTGTGCAAAGTTTCAATCATCAGCTTAATATTTGGAGTACAGTGAAACCAGAAAAGGTGTGTGGCTGTGAAAAATGGGGTGAAAGGGTCACCATGACTTGAGGCAATGAAAAACCTACACGAAGATATCATAGGATACTTGTTAAACCATAGGTGAGATGTTCATCAACTGTGAGCTAAAACTTTCACTGCAACGTATCTTTCTGAATTGCTTTTCCCTCCAGGACTTATATAATATAATAATATAATACAATACAATGGCATTTCCTTTCTCTTCTTCAAAATAATAATTTAAAAAAATCTTATGACACCAGCAATTTTTTTTCCTGTTCACTCTACATTCATGTATAGTAGTTATCCAAATTTGAACGTGATCAAAATAATTGGAAACAAAAGACCTAAACAATGTGGGCATACAAATCTGCATAGTAACAAAGAACAGGCAAAAACAATGCTCCCCCAAAAAGCATTCACTTCTAAGTACTGAACTGGGGACTGACAATTTGAAAGAAAGAAAGCAGCAGTAGCAGCATTTTAAGAATCTAAAAATATCAGCTACTCCTAGCAGCCTACACAGTACTAAAAGCTTCATTCCCAGGAGTGGGCAGGTCGGAAGGAAACTGGATGGTAGAAGGACATGAACACTTCTCTTTCCATCTACATATAGCCATGTGCACATATAGATAAATATTGTGTAAATTATTTCTAAATTACTAATCATCTTTTTAAGTCAGGAAACATTCATGTTCTTAATTTTAATTATTAAATTTTGTAAATTCTCATTAAGTCAGATAAGCATTCGATGTGTAGCTTCCCATCCTGTTTACAAAACTACAACTAACTCTGTCAGATATAGCAGTGGTGGAATTCAGCCGGTTCTGTCCGGATCGCATGAACCAGTAACGGCAACTATGGGAGGCTCTGCCCACCTGCCTGGACATAATGCGCAACTATTGAGCATGTGCAGAATACCATGTGCATGAGCTCACATTTGCAAACTGGTAGAGAAGGTAAGATAATCCCACCTCTGAGCTATATGTATAGATATAAATAGCTATAGAAATAAATAAATAGATATAAATAGATATAGATATATATGTAATACAGTATAAATGATATACAGTAGATATAGATATACAATATATAGATGATATATAGCTATAGCTATAACTAGATAGAGATAGAGATAATAGATGTAGATAGGGAGGGAGGGAGGGAGGGAGGGGTAGGGAGAGGGAGAAGGGGAGGGGGAGAGGGAGAGGGAGAGGGAGAGGGAAAGAGTGTGACTTTGGAGTGATTACAATCCCACTGGCAAGAACTAAAGAAAAACCCCATGGATCTGATAATGGAGGAATTGTCAATGCCCAAATTCATCTAGTTTATACTCAGTCTAGCACTTTGTTTCATCAAGTTTCCTTAATGCTCCCCATCCTGCCCCCAAAAGTGGGGCAATTTAAGCCAAGTTAATTTTGCATTGTTAAGAGTTTCCAATAAGTGGACTTCCGGTTTGCTGCTGGCCGCCGCCAGACATTCCTTTGGGATCGTCAGCTTCCACTGCCTGTTAGAGCCGCCTTCACAGCGGAATGGCGGCTCGAAAAAACTCCGTTTCCATGAGGAAACGGAGATAGAGCCGGCAGGGGTGGGTAGAACTCTCTGCAGAGTCCCAAAAGTTTTTTTTACTTTTGGGACGGAGCGGATGAGAAGCCCCATATCCCCTGCCGCTGCTCCGGGCTTTGGGAGACCTCTGCTAATGAAGAGCCAGGCGTCAAGAGCAAGCCTGCGAATTTAACAGAATACTCAAAGAAAATGTGAGCTGGACCTTTAATACTGAATTGCAAGTATTTTACTTATTCTTTAAAAAATTACTTAAGAGAAAAGAGGAGAGGAAAGGGGGAAAAAGAGCCTTTTAAAATGGCATCTGCCGTGGCTGGAGAAGAGGCTGAAAGGGAAAGTCCTTCCGTTTTCTATTACTACAATGTAGCGGAATAAATATCACTGGCTACATTTGTAGACAAAACTTCGCTCCTGTGTTTTCTTCTCTTTTTTTTTCTCTGGAGACTTGATATTGTTTTTGATCGGAAAGAAGTTTTTTTTCTTGTTTTTTTAAGGGAAAGTCCTTCCGTTTTCTATTTTTTCTCTCTTTTCTACTAAATCTTGTCTGTGTGGGAAATGGCATCGGGACTCACACAGCTAGACAAACGGGGGGGGGAACTTCCCCCATTAATAAATTACACCAACAAATTGTAACTCTCCAGTGTCAGAAACCTGATTTTAATATAATAGAATTTCTTCTTGAAGAGATTGTAAGAAGGGATGAGATTGTGAACCAGCAACTTGAAAAATTTAAGCAGGAAATTAAAGAAATTGGTGAATTGGTGAAATCAAAGTTTGACTTTTTGAATCGAAAGATTTTGAATACAGCTAATGGTTTATCAGACTTTCTGATTCAGGTGGATGCAAAGACTAAATTATTAGAGTCTAAAATGAAGGAAACTGAGGAGAATTTGGATGACAAGATTCAAAAAATTAAAAAGGATTTGGTAAACATTCAGGATAATAGCTCAGAAGACAAACCTAAAATGGAGGTTGACCAAAAGACTGGTAATGGAGAAAATGTGCAACAGAGGATTGAAAGAGAAGTTTTAATGATTCAATATAATTTTACAGAATACGCAATTAGACTGAGAGGTTTGCAGGAAAATAATAGAGATGACTTAAGGAAAATATCTTCTGAAATTCTGGCTGGGATTTTAAAGGTTCAACCTGATGAAGTGTTTTGCAGGATTGATAGAATTTACAGAATAAACTCCTGGTTGGCAAAGCAAAGGCAATTGCCTAGAGATGTGGTGATCTATTTTACAGATAAAGAAATTAGGAATAATATTGTGCAGAACTCTTTTAATTCTACTTTGCAATTTCATGGAAGAAAGATTTGGATTTTTAAGGAGCTCCCGACTAAGATGCTAATGGAGAGGAAGAAATTTGGCTTTCTAGTGACTGAGTTAAAAAAAAGAAATATCCTATTTAGGTGGGATGCCCCAGTTGGTTTAATATTGAGACATCAAGGAGTAAGATATCAACTGAACACTGTTGAAAAAGCGGAAGAATTTTATCAAAAAATTTTAAAAATGAACTTAACATCTTTAGGCATAATACAAGATACGCAAAAGGAGTTGGAAACAAAAGGAAAATATCAAATTACAGAGGCTGTGGTGGATAAATTGTCTTTGGACTCCCTGGATACCCCAGCTGGACTGTCTATAAATAAGAGAGCAGTGTCATCCGACTCCAATGTGATGAACCATCAAGTCACAGACAAGTGCGCAAATCAACCAGTTGATATACAAGTGATGGAGAAGAAAGATGAGATGACAAAACTAACCCAACAAGAACAACTCATAAAGCAGAATGAAAATCGACCAGCCGACACACAATTGGTAGGCACGAAACGAGGATGGAAATTCAACCCGCAAAAGAAAAAGAAAAGAAATAGATCTCATAGAAACAGCAGTTTCTAAACCAAGCAACAGTGAAGCCAGAGACTTTAAAAAATGAATGAATATCTGAAAAGATAGTGGAGGCGAACAACTGTTTAATACTATCCTGAGGATTGTGGCAGATCTCTGTAATGCCGTGATATTGGGATGTGAAAAGAGCCTTACCTTGTTGGATCTGAATCATCTACTCTCTTTTTCTGGTATATTATAATTATTTTGAGTTATAAGGCAAGAGAGTCACGTTGGGGCATGCAGAAGATCTGGATGTTACTCATTAGGATGATGGGAATCAACAATCCTGATGAATACCACAACTATAACTATATGGATATAATTATAATGTCACTCGGGTGGTTGTTTTTACTTTTATATATATACGAGGATATTTACTACTGATGGGGGCAGAAGATGATTGAAGATTTTGAACAAACTGTTGCACCAGCATGTTATTTTACCCTATTATGGGTGATGGATTTAACAATCCAGCGGAAAGACACCAAAGAAGATATTATATGGATTATAAATTTAAAGTTATTGTCTTTTTTCTTTTTATAAAATGGAATGCATATATAGATATGTGTATATTTTAGTAAAGTGGGCAGTGGATTATATTTAGAATTGTATTGCATGATTTTGTAGGAATTGAAGGGTTGAAATAGGTTAGTTTACTGATTGATTAGTCTAAGAAAAAGGATCTTTAAGTCATATATTTAGGGGAGTGGAGGAATTGGATAGAACTGAATAAATGTTAAATGTGGATGTAGGGAGAAGGCCGCTCTAAATTGTTATATTAATATATATAAAAAATTAAATGTTAAATTGTAATAATACATTATAAGTTTAGGGGAGGAGAAAAAGGGCAGATTATTGTAAAAATGGGAGTTATAAGAATAATATGCTAAGGGTCAGTATTCTGAGGAGGGAGTAAGGGAAAGGAAAGATATTATGTATGTAATTAGTTATGAAATAGCCTATTGTGAAGAAGTCACAGGGGGGGATGGGTGGTGAGGGGGGGTTAGGGAAGAGGGGGGGAAAGGGGGAAAAACTTGTATTTGAAAACTTTTTCAATTAAAAAAAAAAAAGAGTTTCCAATAAGTGATGTCTCAACAGCAGAAAGTTTCTTCTATACCCTCCTCTGCTTTGTCAGAGGCTATGAAAGTGAAACATTGAAGAACAATGCATTGGCATTTCTACTTGCAATTTCCATGGTATTAGGATGAAATGTAGTTTAAAACATCTTAAACTTGGCTGAAAATTGGGGTTGTCACAACTGAGAGGGATCACAAAAATGTTTGAATCTTTAATAAGAAAGGCAAGGGAGTTTCATTGAATATTAATATTTACACTAGTTGCTAGTTCACTATGTTAGGAATTTAATTCTAGATTATTTTTAAAAATGTAATAGTTTCATTCTCTACACTTGTGTTATTTTATTGTCAAATCCACTAAAATCAATACACCTATAACAGAAGTATAAAAATGATTGTATTTCCCATGGCAATGTATAATTCCAGATGAAAGTGAAATTTTAAAATCATGCTCAGGCACGGCATGGGAAATATGCACTTTTTAACGCTTTAAAGTGATTCCAGAGGCTTCAGCTTTGATTCTGGCAAAAGCACTAAGGAAAGGGAAATAATCCTTTCCTCGATCCCATTGTCTTAATCTAAATTGGCTTTGAAGTTTCTCTAAGCCTCCTAAGGGAAAAAATACAGACACTTTACCAATATCTACATTTTCCTCCTTATAAATCTAATAGAAAACCATCATGTGTTTTAAGCACAAAGCACGTGGTACCTCATCCTACTCAAATTCTGAGAAAATGTCAAGATTGAGAAGTTCCCATTATATACCTTATTTTTCAGAGTATAAATTGCACCTTTTTCCCCCAATAAAGAGGGTGAAAATCTGGATGTATCTTATACTCCAAATGTAGCCCCGCCCAGCTTCTCAAATGGAGGTTTCAGAGGCTGAAAAAAAGCATCAGAAAAGAAGCATCAGAAAAGAAGCCCCCAAACAGAGCTTCAGGGGCTTTTTTTCTGAAGCTTTGTTTCGGAGGCTTTCAGTGGCAGGAAAAAAAGTTTTTGCTGAAACAGAGTTTCAGAAGTTTCAGAGGAAAAAAAAAAAAAATCAAGGCACAAAGCTCACAACCAAGGAACCTGTTGCTAAAATTTACCTCTGGGAACAGCTGATTGGGGGTATTCCGGGAGGCTGATCCACCTGCCAATCAGCTTTTTTCTTATTTTCCTCTCCAAAAACTAAGGTGCATCTTATACTCTGGTGTGTTTTATACTCTGAAAAATATGGTAAATCTGGTACTTGCTACTTTAAGTGGTTTACAGAGTCAGAGTATTGCCCCCAACAATCTGGGTCCCCATTTTACTGACTTTGGAAAGATGGAAGGCTAAATCAACCTTGAGTTGGTGAGAATTGAACTGACGAACTGCTGGCAGTCAGCAAAAGTAGCCTGCAGTACTGCATTCTAACCACTGTGACCCCATGGCTCTAGCCACCACCTAACCATGATTTATGGCTTTGAGGTCATCCAAACAAGAAGCACACCAATGAATGCTAGTTCTATCATTATATTGTAAGAATATATTAACATTAACAGTAGCTTGAAAATCTGAAAGCATTTTTCTCTCTCTCCTTACATTCTCTGGAAAATTAGAGTAGGTCCCTTCTGAAATGCTTCCCATATCCCCATGTCCTTTTGTGAGCTGAGATATTTTGCAGGTTGCCCAGTCTGTGGATCTTCTTCCTTCACCTAAGATCTTTCCTACCTATTATTGCACATACTGTATATATTTCGTTTTGAAAAAGTCCAGCTCCAAAGGAATTTAGGGCAGATGTGCACCTCAGGCAAGCAATGCAATGCAATGCAATCCTAAATTTATTTATTCTGATACAGTTCAATATTGCTTACTACTAAGTCAGTGGGCACAGAATGCCCTCTGCGTTATTAAGAAGACCGCTTGGAATAAAATACAAGCACACACACAAATACTGTATGTGGCTTGGAAAGTGAACAAAAGACAGACTCACCACAATCTCTCTTGCAGAGTTAGAAATGAAGTTTACTGGAGTTCAAGGCAGGCACACAATTTGGTTTTGTGAAAGTGCATGTGGTGAGGAATAGACAACCAAGTGACTCCTGCATGGAATACTTAGAACTGCTGGCAATGTGTAGTCAGTGAGAAGAGCTGTGTTGAGGTAGGAGTGGATGACTGATTGTGTTTCACATTTCTCTTTCTCCCCAGTCTCTCAAGGAACCAATTCAGGTCTTCCTGGAACCCAGTTCGTATATTAGAGCATTGTAGAAAATGATAGGTGACCTAAGCTTTATGTACTCAGTTACAAAAATGTGGTTTAAATACTTAAAAAAACATGCCAAAAATAATCTTAATATAACTGCAGCTGAATAAATGATCTGAAGGCGTTTGGCCATATTTCTTCTCAGCAGATCCGGCTTGAGGCAAGTGAAATTCTCATGTTTCCCGCATAGAGTTGCATATTCCAGTTCATTACTCAAACAATAGATTAGCTTTCTCTCTCCGTCTCTTTCCCATCATATGGTAAAAAAAAAAAGATAGGAAATAGGGAAGGGTTTGGGCCTCAGAAAAAGTTATAGGTACGGATTTTCTTTTATTAAGATACTTGCAAGCCAGTTGATGTCACATCAAAACCCACAGATTATACCATGGAAAAGCAAATGCAATTCTTTCCCATACAAACATTGCTCAGTTTTAGGAATTCCTTTGCAGGCCTAAGAAGCTCCTTTATGTTACTTCCTAAGCTGTTTTGGATTCCATGGTTCATGAGGCCATCCCCGTTGTGTATTAAAAAATAAATAAAAGCTTTACTGTGATAACTGAAGTGACACTTATCTAAAAATTAAATGGACCTTTACACATTGCATGGCTTGAAAGTTATGGAAGAATATGGAGATGACCCTGAAAAAGGAATTCAGTGATAATTATATATAAACATTTATATAGCTAGCCTTGATAGACAGGAGGAAGCGAGGGGAAAAGAGATCAAGATGTTATGTGTTAATTTGCTTTAGTATAAAAAGAGAGAGAGAAATTCTGTTAGGTTTTCAACGTATATTATACACTCTAATAAGAAAGTAGAGTTTCATTCGTTTATGTAGTGTCTATCTGGTCTGGCTCAATTGCTTCTATCACTTCTGGAATGTCCTTAGTCCATCCAACTGAAAGGAAAAAGATGATGAAAAGAAATATACAGTGTGGAGAAACTATAGTAGATGCCTACTTTTGCTGCCTTCTGTCCCTGCTTCTTTCCTTCAACAGCCTTTGGATTGTGATGCAGTGTTCTAATCCTGGGGACATTATTCAATTATTGTACAGAGGGATGGTATAAATTGCCACTCGTGTGTTCCCTGTTCAATTCTACCCTCAAAAACAAATAATATTAAAATCTGAGCAGGAGAAATTGATGTAAGCAAAATCTGAATGCTGGACCTGCATGCCCCTCAGAAGTCTATAACATATGTTATATTTACATTTCTCATTTCATGCTCTTAGGACTCAGATGAAGGGAGCAATCAACCATCTTTCAACTAGTCAAATGGGTACATTCTAAGAGCTGGAGCAGCACATTAATTCAGAAGCAAGAAATACAACCTGACCCTTTCACCCAACTATTGTTTAGTTTTCCTGAAGGTGTGATAAACTTATTTGAGTGGAGCTTCAAGAGCTTAGAAGTTGAATGTAAGGGTAACTATCAGAAAAAGGAACAATAGCTATGAGTTGTATAGAAATGTATACTGAAGGGTAGGATGGGTCTCTTTAAATGACAGGGTAATAATTTTGCAATTGTATTGTCATCTTTCCTTGTAATTATCTATTCATTGCACTGTAAAGTCTTTTAGCCACTTGGTTGTCATTATCACAGAGGCCTTTGAGAAAAATTAAGACTTTTACTACTTGGTAGAAGAATAGTTCTACTAACTCTAACTATAATACAGTATGATGGCAGGAAATCATTCTTTTTAGGATATATTATAGTTAACAGCAGCAAAATTATTCTGGTGTGGTTTAGCTGACCATGATTATTAGAAAATGCTATTTCTGCTTTTTTCTTTCCGTCTTTCCCAGCCCTGTTTTTGCCTGTTCCCCAAATAGAATGCTATTAATGAAAGCACACACATAAATCTAACAGTAATGTAATAAAGAGTACATAGTAAACCAGATCTTATCTGCTTTCCTGGAATTGACAAAAATCTGGATTTATCTTACAGAAGAAAGGCATAGAACTAAAAAAAAAAAAAAAAGAAATTTTATGTATATTGGATGACAATTTAATTCAGAAAACCAGATAAAATGTAAATCCAGGTAAACAAAGCAATTGTGCAAGGCTGTGCCTCAGAACATCTTTTTCCTTCGTAATAATTTTAAAATAGACCACCCTTTTATCTTCTCAAAAATTTAACTTGGGTAAACTGGGTCTTAATGTTATAGTCTCACACATGTTTAATGTGGCCAAAGTGGCAAGTTATATATTAGATTGATGTAAAATATGAAATATGTTTACCCACAAATCTTACTAAGGAAAATATGAGAATTTGAATTACAAAGTGTTGCTAACGTGTGTTTGTTTTTTGCTACATACTGTTTTGTTCCTGCATTTAAACTAAATTAAAATAATAGTAAAAGCCTCAATTTTTTTTAACTTTTGGATGATCGCCTGTCATAAATAACACATAAAATTCAAATATAGTCTGATTATCAAGATTTCTCCAGGACAGATCACAAATTTAGTATAATTATTATCTGAAATGAACTAGTGCATGATAAAACTAATAGGAAATGGGGTTTTTGGACACAGTAAATCAAATCTAATGAATCATACATTGGCAGTTTTATGTTGTAGGTTCTAATTAGAAAGTATGTTAATGAAATTGGGGCATTTACTTAATTGCTGTGAACAATTATTTTCAAATTAAGGCTGGCAATTAAAATCCATGATTAAGCTCAGAGAATATGTTTTGTCCTGTCCCACAGATAACTTATTTTGCTCAATGTGCTATACTTGGTAGTCAACAATGAAAAGTATCTGTCAATTAACCAAAGTAAATCACATGTCAGGCCTGGTGTAAATCTTGACTGAGCACACATTAGGGAAAAAAGCAATTTATTTCTATCTCAGTATTTAAGAAACTTAAGATCACCTAGAAATGCATTAAGCCACTTCTTTTTTTCCTTTTCTTGGCAGGGGGAACTAAATTTGAATGTAAATTGGGGCTGATAAGGTCAAAGAAAATCTGTAATTATCATTTATATAACTGGTTTATGCAACCACTCTATTTCCCAGCTAAATATTTTCCCCTCTATTTGCATATAGATTTTCACCATTAGAGTTTAAGATGCAATACCATGGTCTCTGAGAAAATATCCTTGAGACACGGGATATTAAAGAACTTGTCTGCAAGAGGAGAAGGAAATGTGCAGACGCAGGAGAAAAACAATCCCACTGAGACAGTGAAAATCTACTTCCATTGGTCCTCTGTCACTGATGTTCTTTTAGGAAAAAAGAAGCATGTCAAATACATGCTGATGATCAAAGCAGATCTGCAATTTTCAAGATCCAAAGCTTTCTCATTCCTCCAGAGCTCTAGATACGAAGGACACTTACTAGAAAGATGCATTGCATTTCTGACTAAAATGCAGATTTAATCACTTGCAAATTTAAAATTATATGTAGATTGTCACAAAAATGGAATGAAATTACCAGTACTTATACTATAGAGTGGGAGCTTATTAGTAATAATGGCATTACCAAAGTAATCAAACAAACCCCATGTGATGCAGATGTCATTAGATCATGAGTCCTACTGGATACAATCTGTTACTTAATCTCATCAAGAAAGGCTGCTTGCTGGTCCTCAGGTTAATGATGTAACTTGTCTGGGTTGATCTCAGGAGCACTAGGCCTGAACTGTATTGAACGTCTGAAATGAATTCTATTTGATCACCTCTAGAATAAATAAAGCTGTAATAAATTTATTATTTCTGTTGAATTTTAAAATCAGCATCTTAAATCAGCATCTTTAAAAACTACAGACTATTTCATACCTTTTCTCTATACTAAACATTAAAGGCACATTTTTCTGCAAAATTTAACTGGAAATATGCACACAGACACATATGCCACCCTCCAGCAAAAAAAACCAAATGTCCAACAAGCAATGGGGAAAATTGAATTTAGTAGGCAAAACTGTATTTTGAGCTTTTCTGAAGAAAATATAAAATATTTATTTTGATGACATTACTAACTGAATCATTGATAATCTACCAGTATAAATTGGTACTTACTGTAGCTACTAACATATCTGAAATTGACATTATAATTAATGTTTTATCTTTCCCTGGTACTAATTGATAGTGGACAAGTAAATTTTTCAATCTGTCTAAGCATTCACTGGCTAATTTCCTAAAATACAGTCTAAACAAAATGTACATTAACAAAAAACTTTAGTAGATAAATCACTTCTGTCAATATATTTGTCTTTTTGATATTTCTTTTTCTAGTTATTGTGTGGATTGATAAGTCTCTTTCATTTCAAGTGTTTCCTGTAAAATTGGCCAGCATGGGAAGAAAAAAAAAACACCAAATCACTTTTTCACAGTTGGGTAAGAGGAATTAGAATAATTAAATACTTGTATTATTCACACTTCAGTGGAATTACATAAGTACACCTTATTATTAGAGGCAACAAATTTTCCTGACTGACAATGTGCTATTAAGGCAGTATCAGGTCTCAGCAATCACAGAAATAGACTTTTTCCAGGATGAGCTATTTATTTATTAGATTTTTATCCCTCCTTTATTACTTTATAAGTAACTCAAGATGGTAAACATAGATAATAGTCTTTTCTCTTCTCACTTTCCCCACACAAGCACCCTGTGAGTGGGTTGGGCTGAGAAAGAGTGACTTTCATGCCTAAAATAGGACTAGAACCAGCTAGTCTGGTTTCTGCGCTAGCATCTTTGTCAAACATGCTCTCTATGATCTATCCCACCCTGACTGTGTAGGTCTTCTGGTGAGGCCTCCAATCTCACTGTAATCAAGTTCTTTCACCTTATTGCTATGCTGGTCATCCCCATTCTCTCCCCCCCTCTTTTTTCTCCCTTTCCCTCTTCCCCTCTAGCATTACAGACTTCTCAGGAGAGTTAGGTCTTCACATAATAGTCCAAAATGTGTTAATTTGAGAGCTTGATCATTTGTGCATCAAATAAAAATCTTGTATTGCTTTTTTTCAATGATTCATTAGTTAACTTTTTTTGGCTACCCATTGTATTCTCAGGAGTCTTCACCAATACAAAAGTTCAAAAGCATCGATAATCTATTTTACCTACTTTTTCAGAGTCCAAATTTCACTTCCATAGAGTTAGAGCAAGCTTTCAGCTAAAACCAAATAGACAATGATCCAGGGCATCAAAACTTAGGAGACACCACTGCTGTCCCTCCTTCTGTTCTCAAGGGTCTGAGCCCAGGGTTTGACATCTGTATCATTATAAAATGCAAATGTTTGCATCGGTGATAGGTAGTGCCATTAATATTTCCTTGGGGCACCATGTATCCTTAAACTGGCAAGGTATTTTTTTTTTTATTTGATTTATATGCCACCCTTCTCTGGAGACTCAGGGTGGCTTACAATGCGTTAAGCAATAGCCTTCATACATTTGTATATTTTTTACAAAGTCAGCTTATTGCCCCCACAAACTGGGTCCTCAATTTACCTACCTTAGAAAGGATGGAAGGCTGAGTCAACCTTGAGCCTGGCAAGATTCGAACTTACTAATTGCAGACAGCTGGAGTTAAATTACAATGCATTAGTCTGCTGAGCTATCCAGGCTCCTATAGAGGTATAGAGTATCATCAGAAAATCTATTGCCTGCATAATTCCTTTGTAAGTGTAAACACATCACAGCATCTGACTATCTTTTCCAAGGTCCTCATTGCTACCAAGTTCTAGTCTCTGGAGTATTTCTTATAACTGCTGACTTCTTTGTTATTAATAATTGATTCTAAAAAGCTATCCACTATTGCAGCAGTCCCCAACCTTTATGGCTTGGGGGCCCAGATCGGGGGGAGAGGGGAACCAGGCCATGTATGCAGCAGCTCGCTGCTTGCACGAGTGGAGCAGTGCATGCCAGCCCACTGCTCACATGGCCCGATTCCTAATAGGCCACAGCCTGGTAGTGGGCTGCTGCCCAGGGGTTGGGGATCCCTGCACTATTGGACAATGGTCTAATAAGAGAAATCTGAGTCTAAAGGAGAATCTATTCTAAGATACATCCTTCACTTCCACTCTTCTCGACTTAGATTTCTCTTAACATATTGTTTTTCGAGGCTGCAACTCTCCTTCCTGTTTCTGAAGGTTATTATCACAGCCCTTTACTAGTGCTCACTGAACTGTCTTGATTTATTCTTCCAGGTTAATACATAACTTTTTTTGTGTGTGATTTTGCACTAAAGTTCTGAAAAACTTCAACTAACCCCATATTAAAATGTGAATTTTATGTAAACACATACTTTTAGAGTGAAAATAACTAAATCTGCATTTTCATTAATAATGCTCTTATTTGTGAATTAAGAATTTTAATATCCTCTTTTTCTCCCCAGGCTGCTGTGTAAACATAAACAAATGATACAGAAATGATTGATTGATTAATCTATCCATCTCAATGTATTGCCTACCTCCAGGCCAGTGATCTTATCAAAGAGAGGGAAACCTGAAATAGCAACAAATTCTATTGGATTGAAAAACAAAAACAAATGATAATTTCCTATAAGGGTCTTCAACCACACATTTATCCCTGTTACCCTTCTTAATTTATATTGATTTATATGGCTTCCCATCTCATCAATGCAATTCTCAGTGGCTAATAGGAATTCAAATACAATAAAAGCACAATTATGGATGTATATCTATACTATAATGGGTCCTGAATTAGAATAAACATACATTAGAATTAATTTATTATTTTTCCTTGATAAAGATTTCCAGTATATAAACTCCATTAGGTTCTTGAATCCTACCACAATTAAAGAGACATATTGGAAGACATGCAGCAGGATGAATTTACATATCGGTACCAACAGTGCCTTCATAGGACCTCTCTCAAAGGAACACATTTATTTTTTCAAAATTCTCTAATATATTGTATGTATAAGTAACATAGTTTTTGAGTTTGATTATCTCTGAAACAAATACTCAAAATTCCATCTTCTTGGGGAGAGTAGCCCCACTATTGAAAAAGCTCAACAAAAGGAATTCCCTTAAAATGCCTTTTCTTGTAATATAATTGGTGTTTAGGAATCAAGGAAATCTGCAAATCACTGGACCAATGATTGTACAATAAAAGGAAAGTCACTCATGTTCTATGTTGTGACTATGTATGTGCAAAAGCACCACACATTCTACACATGACAATTTAGTTGTCTACCTTTAAAATAATTCTAAATCAATTTCTGTTTCATAAGATTGAATGACAAATGGTGGGAAAAAATGCAGGAGAATTCTTTATCTAGCTCTAAATTGTTATATTAAAACTAAACAAAACCTAATATAATTTTATAGTATCAATACATCTTATGGTACCATTTTTGTTAAACCAATGCTTCACATGCAACCTTCTGTCTACATCCATCTAAAATATTTATATACTATTTTCCTCCAAGTTGAAGGCCAGGTTACAATATAATTAAAAAACACACCACAAACTTTAATAATATATTTTTAAAAAATATTATACTGTAATGACGATGAATATAATTAATAGCAGCAATAAAAAGATATAGCTTTCAGGCTTTTAAACTGTCCTTCAACTACTATTGAACAGATGGGCATCAATTGTGACAACAATGGAATTCAGTTCCATAACTTTTCTTTGAGTTTCTTCCTCATACTAAACAGACTCCATAGGAGAGTACATTGATTTCATTAACCTTGAATAAGTCCTTATTGAATTATATAGAATGATAAGTAGTAAATCACATGTTTGGCATGAAGAAAGTGTCCAGTTATTTACTAATAAGTAAGATTAATATCCTGTCTTTTTTCTAAGCACTCGACACAACATATATTTTTTAAAAAATCTAAATAACTGCTCTAATTACTCAGATAAAATAAATAAGGAAAGGAAGAATCTGAATATTATCTGGTATGGCAAAAGTGGTATAAATGGTTAGAGGGAAGTGAAAAAAAAGAGAAGAAGAAAGAAAGAAAAATTAAATAAAAGAAAAGATATCAATAGAGTAAAATAAATTTTTACATCAAATGAAATTTAAGAAAGAGACACCAGATATCAATAAAATATCATTATATAAGATGAGAGAAATAATGTATACTGAAGAATATAGGATATTGATATTGTAACAATTCAGATATTATAGGTAGATGTCATTAAGGTGATGCTTGTTGTAAATTATTTTACTTGCCTTTATAAATGTATTATGTGGTTTCTTAAATTAATAAAAGTTTAATTTTTTTTAAAAAAAATAAATAAATAACCAGGCTGGAAACCAAGAGTAAATGAGCTCTAGTCCCGTCTTAGCCATAAAAGCCAACTCGGTGACTTTGGGCAGTCCCTTTCTCTCAGACCAACCCACTCCAATAACCAATGGTTATTGTTGTAGGGAAAATAGGAGGAGGCAGGCAGGCTATTAGATATGTTTACTACCTTGAGTGGTTTATTAAAATAATAAAGACAGTGTTAAGAATATTCTTGATGTTGTGGGTTATTGAGCAGAGTATCCTTTGACAGTAAATAATGTAACTAAATAAATAACAAACAATTCTTGTGTTGGGCTGAGGAATGTGACCCAGAGAGAGAGAGAGAGTCACCTGGTGGTTTTCCATGACTGAGAGTGAGGCTGAACTAGTCTAACTCTTTAACCAAAGCACTCCATTAATGGCTCCGTTGGCAGACTTATCCAGAATGGTTAACTTTCAGAGAATTCTCATTATTTTAATGAACAAAACTGACAAATCTAAACAAATTGTTTTATCTTGTTATATAAAAGTAAAGGTAAAGGTTTCCCTGCCCTGTCCAATCATGTCTGACTCTTGTGGTGGTCCTCATCTCTGTTTCTTAGCTGAGGAGACAAGTACTGTCCTATAGCACCTTTCTATGTGCCTCATTATATGAAGAAGTTGAAAACACTAAACAATAGGCTCTTCCCCAGGGTATATTAATGTTAGAATAATTTCTAAAAAGCACCGTTTCCTAGACAGAGTAAGTTAAAAGAGAACCCAAAGATTAAGATGTTTGTAAAATGGTCTCTTACAGGTGAAAGGCATCATGCCAATAGATGCCTTCGAATCTAAGCAGTAACAGATTATACCAACATCTGTATAAGAATGTGACAGATTGAAACTCAAGCATTATGCTTTATTTCCCCCTCTCTTTTCCTTCTGTCAATCAAGATATTGGTTGATTCTTGGTTTTCTGCTACTATGCAGTATCGGATGAAACAGGAAAGAGCAAACCCTCTTATAGGCACCTCTATAAGGTACATAAGATCAAATATTAATGGAGATAGGAAAAAATGCAATAATTGAAAGGGACTAGTTTCATCTATGCTTATGAAAAGCACTGACAATTCAGTTTGTCTTGATTATGCTTCTCCTTGGTAATAATGTATAAGAGCATTTAAGCTGTGCAGAAGATCAACAGCTGCTATGGCATGTCTACACCAGAAATGCAGTCTTTTGTAATGTTCTTCAAGGAATCTAAATTTCTAAGATATGGGCTGAACTAGAACTAAATGTACTTTTTTCTGTGTATTGTTATTATTATTATCATCAAGAAATTCCAGCCATTTTAGATAGCTTTTCCCCCTCAATGCACCTAAAAACTACTTGTTTACTTGTATTAAGTAAATACTAATGCACTTTATTTGTAGCTACAAATGGACTTGCTCCAGAAAGCAAAGCAGATAATCCCTTGCTCCATGCCAGAAATGTAAGCCCCATTCTTTAAAATGATTTAATGTCCATTTTATGTCATTTCAAATAATTCAGACAAAATATGTCCACCTTCCAAAACACCTGAACTCTAAAATCAAACAAATGAGTGCAGCTCTCATTAAAGTAATTTAGACAACGGCAGCCAAACATCTGCTTAATTATTTTAAATCATTTAGTAGTAGGTTACTGCTTTTAGCCATATGGAGCTCTTCTTTTTGGCCATACTGCTCCTCTTAAATCCTTCTTTTGACATTTATTTATTTATGCTATGTATACTCTCTTCCCCAGATCCTTAAAATGTTCTCAGTTTATTTTCCTTTTCAAGTAGTTCACTTGTCTTCCTAGGTTGTTTTAATCCCCACCATTTTATTTCCTTACCCTTCCCACCTTCTGCTTTGTTTAATACTGAAGTTCATTCAAAGACATGCAGAAACCCTTCAAAGCAGAATAGCATGGCCAGTGTCATTCATTGTTTTTTCTCCTCTTCTGGTCTCTGTCTGATATTAGAGTACCTCGTCCAAAAGCTTCACAACCACAACCGCCTCCCAAATTTCTTCACATTTTGCAGGTGTGATTGCTGAGCATGCAGGACTGTCACGTAGCATGGGTTTAACAAATGATTATTGGCATCTCACTGAGCCTGGCTTGGCAACCACTACAAAAATTAGCTTTCTGAGCATATAGTGTCAATTAAACATGCTTTAAGTCTTCTCCAAGCCAGACGGCTGTATTAAAACAAGATGGAACTAAGAAACGGGTGAGTTTGTTTGGATCTTAACAGATCATTCTTAATAGTTTCATTTATCTAAATTATTGCTAACTATATTCAGTTATGAATATAAGTCAAGCAATGAACTATATTCATTTCTTGACTTCACTTTTTATGGACTCTACACAAGAACTATGTGCAATTTAACAGAGTTGGATTAAAAAAAATGGGATTAGCTGAATCATCTCAATGGTGGTGGTGGTGGTGGTGGAGGAGGAGGAGGAGGAGGAGGAGAATAGAGAACAGAGAATAGAATTAAGGGATAACAAGTAAACTTGTTTTGGCAATGTCATGCCAAAGGTAAGATCAGCAACCACCAGTTTTCTTAATTAGTATTAGAAAGCTTATTAGAGAACAATGAAAGAGTTAAGGCTTGCTCCCAAATTCACACCTAACACAATATAAATTGAAAGATTCCCTTTAAATGAAATAGTTGAAGGTTTTCAGATGAAGGAAAATAAGTTTTGAGACTAGAGATCTCCCAGATAATAGACCTGCACAGATCAAAAAAGACTATAGGAATTGGATTAGGAAGAACTACATTGCAATCCAAATTCATTCATGATAATATGCCTGGACAAACCACAAATCCAATCTATTTTTTGTAGAATTGTAAGAATACCAACAACTCTTAAAGCACAAGCAACATGCAAAAAAAAATGGCATGTAAATTGGAATAAAAATAAATATTAAAGCAATTACTTAAAACAAGATTGTTATTTGTTATTTATTTGGAATCCTGTTATTTGTCAGTTTATTATGGTTAAAGTCATAGGTCATTATTTAAAATTTATGCAGCAGAAACTACTGAACCAAGTGCATCAGAGGGAGCTCTTTATATTCATATACTCAAAAATTTATCCCATCACTTTAAGACTTTGTGACAAAAGTTCTGGGAGATTTAGGCAACATGATCTCATCACACACAAACCTCATCATAGTTTAAGTCAGGGGTATCAAACACACATCGTCACTTGATGCATCGGGACTTTTTCCCCCTTTGCTAAACCTGGGGTGGGCGTGGCCAGCATGAGATGCATCCAGCCCACAGGCTGTGAGTTTGACACCCCTGGTTTAAATGATAGATGATAGTAATCAGCTCACAGATTAAGAACAGTGAATATTTATCCATTTATTTCTCGCCATATTTTCCAGTTGAAGATTCCTACAGAGTAATTTATAAATGTAAGAAACTCAAACCAAATAACAAAATATCTGAAGGCCAACCTTACTCTATGTTATAAACAAATCTCTGGGATGGTTTTGATATTCTGAATCACCCTTCACTCTCTATCCTAAATCCTTTTATTGTCATTTTTATTTAGAATGCCCTTGAGATGGACAGCCATATAAATTCAATAAATAAATATATTTTAAAATGATTTCTATCGCTGCAAAACTGGGGGGTGTTCACAGAGTGCTGTGGTATGAATGCACTTGCTATGTGTCTGTCTCATGGGGAAGCAAGCTGCAATTATCAACTGAAAACCTGCCTGTCTAAAGTTTTTACTGCAGGGAAGGTCTTCCTATTCTGCAAAGCAACAATTAGAGGATGTATAATCAAGGCAGCCTCACCAAGTTACTGGCAGTGAAAGAAAGAACCCAGCAAAGTCCTTCAGCTGATAATGCAATTAGAGGCTTGGCAAAGATTGACAGGGTCACACCAGGCCTTTGAAAAACCCTTGATTGCCGGAAAGCAGCTTGATTTGCTAGTAATGACAGAGATGGGAAAGAGGCTTTTTCTTTAAACTCAGATTCTTATGAAGTAGGAACATAGCCTTCTTTCAATCACTATAAATGTAATAAAGATCAACACCAAAAGTCAGTAATATGACTCCCATAGATGTCACAAATCTCCCACATTCCCTATTCTTTTTAAAACTTTGATATAATTTAAAAAGAAGAAGAATCTAGTTCCTACAAAGCAAAGCATCCCCTTCTATTATAAAAAGCTTCCACCAATTTGAGCAACACATTGTAAACATTCTGGATCATGTCTTCTAAAAACAAACATTTCTAGTTATCGGCAAAAATGCCTCTCCCCGAGGGTAGCTGCATGCCCCACCAAAATGGATAGGGTAGACATTCTTCAGGTACCTTCCCTTCAACATTGTCATATTGCTGGTCCTTAGAAGCATGTCTTTTCCATTGAAGCACCTGCCATTTGGAACATCTATCCCCTTGAGGTATGATAAGTCTTTTTTAAAAAACCTTCTGGAGAGTAGTTAAGACCTGGGTTTTCCCCCAGGCCCTAGGATAGAATGAAGAAAGAGTGAGATTTTCATGGACTGAATCAGGGAGTGAGTGTTTTCTGGTTTTAGTTTTATTCTGGTGTTATTTATGGTGGTTACACATTGTTTTATTGGTTTTTAAAGTGCCCAGTATTGGCTTTAAAATGGATAGCTATACAGATGTTTTAAATAAAAATCAATAAATATAAATCACTGAAAAACAAACCATATTGTTATAGAGCAGGAGTGTCAAACTCGTGCATCACGGTGGCATCATGTGATGTATTGGGACATTTTTCCCCTTCACTAAACTAGGAGTGGGTGTGGCCAGCGCATGACGCATCCACCCCGCAGGCTGAGAGCCCTATTATAGAGGAAATTGAAGATGTTGTTATCATAAATCAATCAATCCAGATGAGATCCATGAAAATCTATGGGTGGTTTAGATACTGTCCCTAAGTACTGCTACTACATTTCTATGAGTTTGGAACAGATTCTACATATTTTGATGTAGACCAAGATCAATTGGGCACTTTTAAATCTTGTCTGTAGCCAAAGGTGATTTTGCTTAAACTGAAAGCACTTCTGATTATGCAAGATAGTGCTCTCATGTTTTTCTAGTTTACTGGAGTCCCAGGATCTTTAAAAAGCTATTCTACTTATCAAACCCAAAGTAACAGTATGGATGATGCAGGGAACCTACATAAATAGAAAGTATGGTTGAAACTGAACCAATTCCTTATGTGATTCCCCCACCCCCATGCAATGTGCAAATGCTTCAGATGCTTCTGATAAGAAAACTGCTCTTTTTCTCATTTGTTTAGCTTTCCTTTTTAATATTTAATCTAGCTCTACATCTTAACATCATAATACATAACATCCTTTGTGGGATTTAGCAAACCAAATGGTATATGATGCAGTTAATTCTGGAGTCAGTGCCCATTATTCAACTTGTAATCCTTTGGAGCCACTTAAAATCTGTTAACCATATGTAGCAAATTCATCTTGCATTTACTTCTTGTTTAAGTGGGGGGAAATGTGATTTTTAAGGTATCTAACAATTTGACTTGTGTTCCCAAATTGTGCAAGTGTGTGATTAATACACACACACACACTCAAAAATTGGAATATATGTGTGTGTGTCTGTGTCTACATATTTACATACGTATGTATGTATGTATGTATGTATGTATGTATATATATATATATATATATATATATATATATATATATATATATATATATATGTAGGTCTTTGGTTATTCGGGTCTTCTCCCACGTAAAATTGGAAGTGTCTTGGCAACGTTTCGACGAAGTCTCATTCGTCATCTTCAGGCTGGTGTTCTCGGCTTCGTGCTTCCAGGAGCAATGTGAGATCGCAGCTGTCTCTTCCTTTTAACTGCTAGTGGGGGTGTGAGCTGACTGGGTGGGAACTTGGCTGTGTTCTGATTGGGTGGAGGTGTGTTCTGATTGGATGGGGGGTTGGTTGTGCTCTGATTGGCTGGGGGTGTGTTCTGTTTGGGTGGGGGCTTGGTTGTGCTCATCTTAGTCTGAGTTGCAGGGGGATTTGAGCTGGTGAGCTGCGTTGTTGTTTGGCTTCGTGTTTGTGGCCGTGCGAGCTCTTCATGGTGGGTGTCAGTCTGCTTCATGTATGGATTGGAGGGGTTTAAAGTGGCTGATGATGCAGCTGCGGTCTGGCTTCTGGTCCTTGGTCGTGGTTCATTATCAGTGTGGGTTTGAATCTGCTTTCTGCGTAGATGTGTGGTGGTGACATCCTGTGTGGCTCTCGTGTGTGTGGGTCTGGTGTCATTCGTCATACGTAAAAAACTCATTCCAGTTCATAGACATCATAAAGCAACAAAACTTACAGCCCAGTGACCTACTCGTGAGCTTCGATGTCATATCCCTCTTCACCCAAGTACCAATCAAAGAAGCCTTGACAGTTATCCAAAACAAATATAACCCCCCCAAGCACATCTTAGATCTGACCAACCACTGCCTATCCAACACATACTTCATCTATAATGGACAGAAATACAAACAAATAGAAGGAGCACCCATGGGATCACCCCTCTCACCTGTCATTGCCAACCTCTATATGGAATACTTTGAAACCCAAGCTCTAGAAAAATCTGATCATAAACCCAAACTCTGGCTCAGATATGTGGACGACACCTTCATAATCTGGCCACATGGGAAAGAAAAACTGGACAACTTCCTCACACACCTCAACAGCCTACACCCCAAAATACAGTTCACCATGGAAACAGAAGCGAACAACCAACTTCCCTTCCTGGATGTCTTAGTCTACAGAAAATCCAATGGCTCCCTAGGACACACTATCTACCAGAAGAAAACACACACAAACCGCTATCTGCACGCACTCTCACACCACCACCCTGCCCAGATCAACTCTGTAGCCAAGACACTCATTTCCAGAACAAAATGCTTAGCTGACGAACAACACCTAAAAACCGAACTACACACACTCACTAACGTACTAACATCCAATGGATTCCAAAGAAATAAGATCACCAACCTAATCCAAAAAGAAACCCCCACTAAAATCCAAGACAGAGAACAAGAAAACGGCAAAGCCCTCCTCCCATACATAAAAGGCACCACAGACAGAATAAGCAAAATCCTCCACAAACATAACATCAAGACAGCATTCTGCACAAACCGAAAAATATCCACCATCCTAAGGAACCCCAAAGACAAAATTGAGTTAGAAAATCAAGGAGTATATGAAATCCCATGCACCGCCTGCCCCACTACATACATCGGACAAACCAACAGACGAATAAGTGCACGCATAGAAGAACACAAGAACTCAGTCAGAAAAGAGGAACCAACTTCTTCCCTGGTCCAACACCTTAAAGCCACAGGACATGATATTGACTTTAAAAAGACCAGAACTATCGCCAAAACTGAACACTTTAACAACAGAAGAATCAGAGAAGCCATCGAGATAGAAAAACGTCCACACAGCATGAACAAACGAGACAATACCTCCCGCCTACCAGTCATTTGGAAACCCGTCCTTATTGACAAATGAGTCCCTAACACGACGAATGACACCAGACCCACACACACGAGAGCCACACAGGATGTCACCACCACACATCTACGCAGAAGCAGATTCAAACCCACACTGATAATGAACCACGACCAAGGACCAGAAGCCAGACCGCAGCTGCATCATCAGCCACTTTAAACCCCTCCAATCCATACATGAAGCAGACTGACACCCACCATGAAGAGCTCGCACGGTCACAAATACGAAGCCAAATAACAACAACGCAGCTCACCAGCTCAAATCCCCCTGCAACTCAGACTAAGCTGAGCACAACCAAGCCCCCACCCAAACAGAACACACCCCCAGCCAATCAGAGCACAACCAACCCCCCATCCAATCAGAGCACAGCCAAACCCCTAACCAATCAGAACACACCTCCACCCAATCAGAACACAGCCAAGTTCCCACCCAGTCAGCTCACACCCCCACTAGCAGTTAAAAGGAAGAGATAGCTGCAATCTCACATTGCTCCTGGAAGCACGAAGCCGAGAACACCAGCCTGAAGATGACGAATGAGACTTCGTCGAAACGTCGCCAAGACACTTCCAATTTTACGTGGGAGAAGACCCGAATAACCAAAGACCTACATACAAACACCCGCGAAAACCTGAGAAAACAATATATATATATATATATATATATATATATATATATATATATATATATACACACACACACACACACACACACACACACACACACACACACACACACAGAGTATATATGTATATATAGTATATAGTGTTTATTTGTCTGTAACATTTTCAATAATTTTCCTCAATAGTTTTTAACCATGAACCTCAAGACAAAAACAAATAAAAAAATCCTCAGATATTTATTTATTTATTTGGGTATATATCTTGCTCCAATCCATCAGGACTCCAATCAGTTTAACATTCTCTAAATTAACAAAATAATATTAAAAACAAACAGAACCACAATAGGAAAAACAACAGTAAAGTAATTGCCAAAAAGATAATGGCACTAAACTTCCAAACACAGCCAAAGTCTGGGCGTATCAATTTATGCCAACATCCCCTCTAAATTTTGACGATTGGTATCCAGCCCTCGGGCCGCCAGTTTGACACCCTTGCGAGTCTAAAAGATAGGATCCTTAATCACTACTTCACTTGTTCTATACTTATGCTTATAGTTATATATGGAAGCAAATCCCAGTAATATTTATTTATTTAATTTTAGTTGAAAACAAGACCCATTAAACACAAAACTATTTATTCTCAGTAATATTCTTCCAACTGACTTGGATTCTTCTTTTTGCAATTTACTCCCTACTATGTATAATATTTCAAGTTCCTTATGTAAGAGAAATGTATGTTGCAATTAATTGCACATGACCCTTTATATAAAAGGAATTTATGTAAAAGGAATTATGACAACAAACCTATCTGTTAGTGTTAGTAGGTTTCTTAACAAAATTGTTTTGTGGGTCTTCTTTCAGTAGGACCAAAAAGTGGGGGAATCTGAAATCTTTTCAATTTCCTCAATTTATTCCAAGCTTGATCATCCTTCTTCTGATTCTATTTATATTTCCAAAAGGCACACTCTAATAAAATCTAACATCTAAAGGAACATCAGTTTTCTCCAATGATTGCATATGATTTAAATTGTGCATGGAACTAAAAATGTTTTGATTATGTAAACACTCACCCACACCCACAAAACACAAATTTATTGTTCTATATAAACCACATCAATATTTAAAAGTTAAATGCTGATCTGTCCTTTAATTGAACAGATATAGAGCATGTACTATAATTTTACCATTTTATCTCCAATCTAGTGAACTTTCCTGTGTCAGAATAAAGAACCTCCTCCAAATGTTATGTTATGAATGATCTTTTAACAATGTCTTTCCATATCCCTATATCTGGGAGAAGGTTATAAAAATGCTGCCATTTCTGCTGAGCTTTAAATAAGATAGAACTTCTTCAGAGTTTACAGTGACAGCAAATAAGTTATATCACTGGCTTTCTTAGATAATTAGATAAATCTCAGAAAAAGGAAAAGAACAGAAACATTGATTCTCTATTAATAAGTAGATATCAGGAAACTTTTATTGAATGTAAAAGTGACTAATGTACATAACATTTACCAGCTATAGTGAATGAAACCCAAATAATAATCTAGATTCTAAGATGACTATTGGAAACAGTCATATTTAGACTGATATGATATAAATAAGAAACATGCCATTATTGCCATTATTGTTAGCTACAGTATTATTCCTGATACATAGAAACACACAATTCAGATCACTTCAGTTAGAGTTTCTATAAAGTAACCTTGTTCCTCCAGCTGGACATGCTGACTTGAACTGAGAGTAATTGTAAATTAAAATATATGAAAGGAACCAGATTCTTTGTATTTCCTATAGAAATACAGCTTGTGTTATCATTTTATTATATTTTTTATTAACATTTGAATAAGGGGACAAGAAGCCTAAATTCCTAATCTCTCGTTTCTCTACATTCTCTACATTTATATTCCCTGCAAAACCAGTGAAACACTATGTCAGAATGTAATTAAAAATACTGATCAGGATGCCAGTGTTTTTTGCTTATAATTCTATGCCTATTGCAGTGGTGGGTTACCCCCGGTTCGGACCAGTTCACAAGAACCGGTAGTAAAACTGGCAGGAGGCCCAATCCACTGCCCCGGATGTTGTCATTGACAATCTGTGCATGTGCAGAGGCAAGGCACGCACGCTCCCATTGCGAACCAGTAGTAAAGGTAAGTAGAACTCACCCCTGGCCTATTGGTCAATTTTACTGACAGATATCTATCAACTGACTTGCAAGTAATAACAGACAAACACAAATGATTAATCTCTAATGAAATACTAGAATTTTGTTAATGGGAATGCTAAATAAAACCAAGATAATAACTGGTGGCAGAGGTATATAGTTTATCAATGATTTTCTTATTTACAATGATTAGAAAGCTATAAAGTAGACAAAAGAATTTATGGTTTTGCACACTCTAAGACTGAAATAAAATTGTGTACAAATGATGAACATGTAATTGCTAAATGTATACGCTTTTATTGAAATCTGAAAGAGAAGAAGAACAAGTAAAAGAAGGCATGATAAAATGAGATAAAATTTGGTTATTATGTACAAATGGAACAATGGGAAAATAAGTGGTTGAGTGGATTGAAATTTACACTATGTTATAAGCTTAAAGCAAATTCTTATAAAATTATATACTGTTGGTACATGTCACAAGAGAAATTGTCTAGAATGTATAAAAGCACTTCAAATTCATGTTAGAAATATGAGCAGGATTGGACTTTTTATCATGTTTGATGGATGCATAAAAAGCTAGAAGATTCTGTATTCAAATACACACACTGATTCAGAGGATTTTAAAGATTAATATACAAATGAGACCAGATTTTTTTTCTTTTCAGATTGCTAGACAAAGAGTTGAAAAAAAAAAGGATGGAATTTTATTTCAGGACGTAATAACTGTAGTGAGATTTTTGTATGCACAAAGATGCATTATCCATAATGGAGGAATGGTTAGTAAAGTTGACAGAACATGCTGAGATTGCTAAATCTATCTAAAGATGATAGATAGATAGATAGATAGATAGATAGATAGATAGATAGATAGATAGATAGGCAGGCAAGAAGGCAGGCAGGCAGACAGACAGCACTCAGGTTCATATATAGCAGGGGTGTCAAACTCAAGGCCCGTGGGCCTGGAAATATCAAAGAATTGGCCCACAGTGCCTTTTCCAGCCAAAACAGGTGGCAGGGTATGTGTGAGGTCCCCTGCTGCCTGTTTTTGGCTTCCCTGTCCTCCAGCAGCTGGCCAAAAACAGGGCGCATGGAGGCTGAAAATGGGCCACACTGAGCCTTCAGAGGCCTCCTCCAGCCTGTTGCTAGCCGAAATGGAGCCTCTGTGGACCACATCTGGCCTTCTAAGGTTCTGTTTGGGCCTCTGGAGGCCTCCTTCATCCTGCTACAGGCCAAAATGGAGCCTCTGTGGGTCAGATCCAGCCCTCCCCACCCCTTTCCCATGGCTTTACTGTACTTACTTTTTGAAGAGCTCCAGAAGAGGCTGACCCACATGGCAGAGAAGCCAAAGTCTTTTATTCAGAAGCCTGTGAAGCTGTAAGGAGGTGAGATGTAAGGAAAACACCTTTCCCCATCTGAATAAAAGACCTGTTTCTCTGCCATGAGGGCCTGCAGGCTTAGTTTGGGCCCAGTCTGCCTGTGAGGAGCAGCCTCCTGCTTGCTGCTGCCTGGGTAGTTTGAATGAGCAGCTTCAGGGATTGGAGTATGGCACCCAATCAACAAGGGGCTTGCAATTCAGCCGGATGAGACAAAGGAAGCAAGCACTTCATTGATTAGCTGCTGCTGCTTCCTCAGTCCGTGAAGCAGGAGGCTGCTGTGGCCCAGTCCAGGCCTTTTCCACTACCAAAAGCCTGCGGGCCACATGACCCCAGCCAAAATTCTTTACTCAGAAGCTGGTGAAAATGTTTTTCTTAGATTTCATCTTATTTACAGCTTCACCATCCTCTGAATAAAACACTTTGGTTTCTCTGCCAGCGGGTCAGCCTCTTCTGGAGCTCTGGAGATCTTCAAAAAGTAAGTAATCCAAAGGAATCCATAGGGCCTGGTGGCTCAGCAGACTGATAGCATTGTGATTAACACCAGTTGTCTGCAATTACTGTAAGTTCAAATCTCACCAGGCTCAAGGTTGATTCAGCCTTCCATCCTTTCTAAGGTAGGTAAATTGAGGACCCAGTTTGTGGGGGCAATAAGCTGACTTTGTATAAATATACAAAAGTATGAAGGCTATTGCTTAACACATTGTAAGCTGCCCTGAGTCTCTGGAGAAGGGCAGCATATAAATCAAATTTTAAAAAAAAATGGGATGGGGAGGAGTAAATGAATCTGGGATGCTAGTAAAGGAGGCCCAGTCTGTGGAGACCCGGTGGGGCAGAATGGGTGGGAAAGCAATAGTGGGGACTCCAGGAGAGCTGAAGTGGATTGGGGAAGGCCTTTGATGGCCTGCTTCAGCACTAGGCCCCACATGTTCCTCCCCACTCTGAGATACCTCATGTGCATTTAATGACCTGCACATTCGATTAACAAATGCATTGGGGAAAGCAGGGAGTGATCACATTCATTTAACATGATTCAATCAAATGAATCCTCAGGTTACGAATGTAATTGGCAGGCTTTATTACATTCATAACTTGAGGATTTCCTGTATAATGAGGGTGAGGGAGGGTCTCAGGGAAGTCCTGCCTTAGCACTTGGCCACCACAGGTGCCCCCCAAGTACTGTGCCACACCCACCATGGTCACACCCACAATGGCCATGCCCAGCCAGGCATGCCTCACCCCCAGTCCACCAAGGACAAACACAATCCTGATGCAGCCCTTAATGAAATCGAATTTGACGCCCCTGATATATAGGTTCAAGAAATGTAAACTGGGTAACTTGGCATTAAAATATGAGCTGATTTTCTTCTTAATCTTAGGTTGCAATTTTAACTTTATTTTCATTTATTCATCCACTAATCCATTCTCACATGAAATAATTATATCTGTGTAATTGCTGTTGTTATATATGCTACTTGTTAAAGCCCCATCACATACTTGACAGCAGCATCAAAGGATAGAATATGGAAAAATAATTCTAGGCATAAATCCTACCAAATCTCCATATTATAACATCAGTAATTATTTTGATTTTTTAAAAAAATTCTGTCTTAATTTTTACCCCTTGATTTCCTATCTTATCTGTAAAGAAATATTAGATTAAAAAAGTAATATACTTATCTTTATCAAAAATGCTACGTTCTTTTTGGTTACTCATTTTAATTAAAGTAAGACCAGCATATTAATGCATAGATCCAAATTGAATAATTGTCAACAAAACCTCCTCCCTCTGATTTACTTCTGCATAATAGTTTAATTAATCGTATTTGTGTTTGCCTCCACTTGAAAATAAACACAGTAATTTCAGCAAAACTTTTTGTACACTTTGCTAGCCAAAAAGAACAAAAATAAAAGTGTAATCCAAAGATTACCTTTTGTCAAGAACAAAAATGAAGGGCTTCAATTTAAAAGAGAGAAGAAAATTAATCAAGTGAACAAATGCCTAATCAGGAAACACCTTTTTATTTTGATTATATACTGCTGCAGCTCACAACAGGTATTTCATATCTGTCAGACATTTAGAGAATGGCATCCTGCCAGCACAGCACTCACCAAAATGTTTGTATACCTCTTTTTTTTTTTTTTTTTGGTCTTTCGACTCCTATGTGTCCTCCATTTGAAGAACAGTGGGCAGTTTTTCTCAGTAATATTCAAAGTCTGGATTGTCTTCTTAGATAATTTTGCTGCACTCCTTCTCTGCTATCAACTTATGGTTGTCCAAAAGAATTTAATTTCATTTATTTATTTAGTGGTAGAATTGTGCAGGTCAGTGGTGTAATTATTTACTGCCTTTAATAACTTGTTTTAATGAATTCTGGTTTATACAGGTAGTCCTCGAATTACAACATTGTACAACATGCAATGTTGCATGTATAACATTGACACAGGGGGTTGGACTAGAAGACCTCCAAAGTCCCTTCCAACTCTGTTATTCTCTTCTATTCAATCAGACACTTTGAAGTTACAACAGCACTTTAAAAAGTGACTTATAACCATTTTTCACACTTACGACCGTAGCAGCATCCCCATAGTCATGTGATCAAAATTCAGTTATTTGGCAACTGATTCATATTTTTGATAACTGCTGTGTCCTGGGGTCATGTAATCACCTTCTGAGACCTTCTGACAAGCAAAGTCAATGGGGAAGCCAGATTCACTTAACAACTGTGTTATTAACTTAACATCTACAGTGATTCACTTAACAACTTGGGACAAGAAAAGTTGTAAAATGGGGCAAAACTCACTTAACAAATGTCTCACTTAGCAATAGAAATGTTGGATACAATTGTGGTTGTATGTCAAGGACTACATGTATTTACTCACATTGATCAGTGTGGCTACATCCCACTTTTTCAGATTGGTTTCAGATGGTTATTGTTAGCAAAATTAAATAAAATATATAAGTATTTTAAGAAATAAATAGATTTAAAGCCATAATAGCTCATCTGCCTGGAATCCACACTATATATCGGACATTAATACAGTTGAGCGGGTCTAGGGGTACTTCATGAGTAGAATACTCCACTCCTCTACTCACAATAGAATCCCTTATGCCACCAGGGTCGAAATTTTGGGCTTGGAGGACCTGGAACTACTCCGCCTATGGTCTGACCTAAGCATAGTACACAAAATTGTCTGCTACAACATCCTACCTGTCAACGACTACTTAAGCTTCAACCTCAATAATACATGGGCAAACAATAGATACAAACTCAAGGTAAACCGCTCCAAACTCGATTGCAGAAAATACGACTTCAGCAACAGAGTGGTCAATGCCTGGAATGCTCTACCTGACACGGTTGTTACATCCTCAAACCCCCACAGCTTCAACCTTAAACTGTTTACCATCTATCTCACCCCATTCCTAAGAGGTCCGTAAAGGGGGCATGCATAAGCACAGTAGCATGCCTACCATCCCTGTCCTACTGTCTCCATTTATTTGTACTCATTTCCTATGTCCATGTCCATGTTTATACTTATACTTGTTATCTTGTACATGTTTGACAAACTAAATAAATCAATAAAATAAATAAATAGGCTCAAACAGACCATGTGAGCTACACAACAATCTAGTGACGTAGCTGAATTAATTTTCTCCTTTTTTTCAAGCCATTTAAAATTATGGTGTAGCTGATGTTTTGCGCTAATGGCTTTTACTTATTAATATGCATTGGATTAAACACTTTCTTTGAAAGCCTCTTCTGGTCCTAGGGTAAATCTATAGCATCACTCCTTAGCACTATGCTGACTCTAGTTAGGAAAAAAAACCTCTTAATCTTGATACTTCTTTAGGTTTTCTGCATATAATGAAATGAGGTAATCAAGCAACTTTGCTTTCCTTAGCAAGCTTTCCATTGTACATGTGGAATATGATAGGTATTGCATTCATGTAAAAACCCATGAGCTTTTCAGAGCACAAAAGGGAACAGATAGTATAGCATCCTTCACTGATCTGCAGTAAGAGCTACAATGCATATTGACTTATTATGTGCAAAATGAATGGTATCAGTCAGATTTCTGATCACTTTAAGATGCTGACTGGATTGAGAGCATAGACATTTCTTAAATCCAAAACAAAATACATATAAAATAAAAATCCAAGATCGATGGAGAAATAGTCTGGTTTTTTTTTCCATGTAAAACTAGGCAAGCTCTTTTTCACAACATGTTTACACATTTTTGAATGAAACATTCAAAAATCTACAAATGAAAACATCTAGTGGAATCACACAATGTGCAAGTCTTGTACAAAAATATGCTTTTTAATGGAAAGTGGTATTGTTATCGTCCATTCATCTTGTCAATTAGCATAAGCACAAATTGATCCCCGCCCCCTTGAAGCATGAATGAAAACACACACAGAGTGGAGGGAGGGAGGGAGGGAGAGAATGTGCTGGGTAGGAAAATGGGGCAGGCATGCACACTTAACTCATTCTCCTGCTTTTTGGGAAAAAGTGCTTTGGGATGCGCTGGGTGTATTTTCCCTCCCTATACTGCTCCATTAACATTTCAGGTGGACATTGTATCTACTCTAAGCTACTTTGATGTGTACAATGTGCTCTTATTTTTCAGTCTTTCCTATTCTTAGGTTTATAGGGAGCCTTATTTATGCATGCACTTCTCATTTCAAGGGCAGCAGCAGTCACATATTTGCAGAAGAAGGCAGGATGCTCTCTTCATGGGGTCTAAATTAAATGTCTCATTTCCCCAGATTCAGCAGAACAGTTTGAACGTTTCAGTACAGAAGGAGTCACTCCCATTTTTGTACTATCACAGAATGACAAGTACTGGATGTCAATTTATTTGTCCAGGGGAGAAGATGCTATTAAAATAAATACTCCTATCTTTCAGAAAAGCAATGTGGACTAGACCACTCATTTCTTTTTCTTTTACCTTTTCTTCTCAACTATATTAGTGACTGAGTAATGGAAAAGGCTAAGGAGGTAACCCAGTTGTTTTTATTGATACAGAGGAGAAGAAAGGGTTATAGGAGTCACCTATTTTGATATCAGTGATGGTGGTAACCAATAAAAAAATAGCCCTTCCTTCCTTCCTTCCTTCCTTCCTTCCTTCCTTCCTTCCTTCCTTCCTTCCTTCCTTCCTTCCTTCCTTCCTTCCTTCCTATCTTCCTTACCTACCTACCTCCCAATCAGGAGGCTTGTTTTCCATTAGCTGAAATATAAGCAGTAAGGGCTGTTCTCTACCCCTCCTCCAAAGTTTCCATAAAAAAATGCAGACTGAATTGTCATCCATTTCTTCACTTTCTCCCTACTATCTCATCAGTTTGAACACTACATTTCTATTGCTGTATAGAACATAATCTCAAAGGAGGAAAATGTTTTGATGTTGCTAAATTGAAGTGCCATCCATCATAGCAAAGGCCCCTGATCCAAGGAGCACTATGGGCCTTTTCATGTATCAGAAGGCACCCAAACTCTCTACAGTTCATTGACAGTATATTCATTTCCCATTCAAGGAGTAAATGGATACTTTAGTCTTCCTAATATTTTTGTTTTACCATTGCTCTTTTTTATATTCTTGGAAAAAAAATTACAGCAATTCCATGTGGGAGCCTTAATCCTTTGTCTTCCAGTGGAGAGAGTTGGAAGTGAAGCCATTTTAGCCTTAAAATATTGCTGTTGGATTTCAAGCTTTGGTGATGATGCTGATGAAGTATTTTCTCAAAAAAAGACCCTGTCTTATATATTTTTTGCCACCAAAAAAAGCACCAGGTCTTTTTTTTGGGGGGTGGGGGGGTCATCCACTGACTCACCTCACTTGTGCACATCGCCAGAAGTGGGCTGCAGCTGGTTCAGAACAGTTTGGACAAAGGTCTGACTAGTGGCTGGGCCCGCCCACCTGCCCTGGTGCTATCCCATCCTATATAATCACCATTTTTTCAATACCACATTCATGCATGGAAGGCTTACATCTGGGTATGTAACAGTATGTGACGCCCATCTCTGCACATTGCCCCGGCCTCTTTTTCACTATCAGAGGCCTTCAGGAACTTCTTCATCTGGCAAGGCAAGCAAGGCTTTCCTGAAGGCCTCTTCAGCCAATAACAGAGCTCCAGATTGATCAAAATTAAGGGTGGGGATGGGGGAGGTGCAGCTGCCCTACTACTTATCTTTGGACAGTTGCAGCCAGGCCTCGCGCATCTCGGCCCATTTCTTTTACTGCATCTGGCAAGGCTTTCCTGAAGCCCTGTGTAGCTGATCAATCTGGAGCTCTGTTATTGGCTACAGAGGCCTTCAGGAAAGTCTTGCCGGCTGCAGAAGAAATGAGCCGAGGTGTCTGAGGCCTGGCTGCAACTGTCCAATAGGGCAGTTCCACCACCCCCACCCCCAACCTAGCTTAAATTTTGCCTGTGCACCCTGGAGTGGGCAGTGTCTTAATTAGGACTAATTTTTTGGGAAGGAAATATATTAGGCCCACATGTAAAAATCAAGCTAGGACTTACTTTCTGAGTAGATTGTATTTTGGGGGAAATACTGAATTCTATCCAGAAGAGAGATGCCATAGACTCCCTCATTGTTAGATTCCCTTGCTTCTTTTTCTTAGTTATTTATTTCAGAAAAGAAAGCACCAATCATTTTCCTTTCTATGGGCAAGTGTTTGAGGAGCCTATTTTGGCAAGTAAATAAGCATCCAGTCATAGAATCATAGAATTAGAATGCTTCATAAATTTTAACTTATCCAATCAGTGTAGCAACACACTGTTCTTACTATCCCTTCAGCTAGAAGGAAAAATAAAATAATTCTTGTCAACAGTATCTCAGCCTTTGTTGTCTTTCCAAATAAAGTCTTCTGCCAGAGCTCTGCTTTGCAGCCATCTTAGGGAAGTTTCAATAAATCAAAAATATTACTTTCAACAAAAGATTTGGTGGATGTTGCTTCCTTGCCATTAAGTGCATAAATAGAGAAAAAGAGAAACATATTCCTACCTATCCTTTCTCCTTTTTGTAGCCTCTTCACCACTGCCAGCCATTCTAGCCTCATCCATTTTCCTGACTGAAAGTATTTTATAATAATAATAATATTACCTTTATTGTCATTGTACATGTATACACAGTATACCATACAACCAAATTCACTTAATACCCAAAGACCAGGTCCAACACACATAACAATCCTCAAACACACTCCCACCCACCACAATTCCCCATCCTTAAACCACCCAAATATCCACACAACAGACCAAGTAATGCTGTCCAACAGCTCACTGATGGTGGCCCTTTAGTTTATAGTTGAGTGCAATTATAGCTCTGGGATAAAAACTATTCAGAAAACGTGTGGTTTTAATTGTTCTGTATCTTCTGCCAGAAGGCAACAGTCCAAAAAGATTGTAAGCAGGATGGGAAGAGTCTCTGAGAATGTTATGCAACTTCTTCAAACAGCGAGATTCGAAGATGTCGTCCAGGGATGGTAGCTGGAGCCCGATGATATTATATTATATTATTATAATATTACAATATAATATTATGATATTATGGAAGGAGGGAGGGAGGGAGGAAAGAAGGAGGGACTGGTAGACTTTTTTTTCTCCAACTGTAGAAATATTTAGAAAGTAAGTTCATTTATGTTTAAGGTTTGGTGGTCTTTTTTCCAATATTTTGCTTGTTTGTTTATTTTTTACATTTCTGAACTGCCCATCTCCCTCAAAGAGAGACTGTGTTATATGTGTTACATCTTCCAAGAGTCACATAATGCACATTTAATACAGAAAGAAATAAAAAAGGAATTTGGATATGCAATATATTTGTGAATAATATAATAGCAAAAACTAAAGTAATTAAGATGCCCTATGGAAACAATATCAAGAATCTGAATGAAAAACATCAAATACCTGGGCATCATTCCAGATGACAACATTAAGCATAATGAAGTCAAGAAGAAAGTTATTCAAGTGATTGTCTTGAGGGTCTTTTGACTCGTGAGCGTCAAGAAGATCTTGAAGTCCAAACGGAGTTGAGAAAATACCATCAAGGCAATTAGTACCAAGACAGTTCCAATCATTAGACACACAGCTGGAATAGTGGACTGGACTCAAGCAGAACTAAAAACCCTAGATAGGAAGACCAGAAAAGTAATGATGATGAATCATAACCTTCATCCCCACATTTGAAGATGGACAAATAGAAGTTGAAGAAGAAAAAACAGCTTTGGAAGAATATGAAGGGGAAGAAGATTACTGAATACAAGAGAGGCCTACAAGAAACATCAAATGAATTTATCCCAAACTGGGGAAGTTGTATGTATCCTTGGCCGACCAGAAGAAAGGGGGAGTTGTTGTTTACGATTGGAGAGGCCTGGTGAAACGTCAAGTATATGCAGATACAGAGGGTAGGATACTGAAGTTAGAGATTAGTATTGGCCAAAAAATAATATTGTTAGTATATATATATATATATGCCCCTAATATTAACCAAATGGGTATCTTTAAAGATTTGCATAAGAAAATTAATGAATTAAATTACGAGCATTTATACATAGTAGGTGACTTCAATGCAATTGCTGATACTTCAGTTGATTATGATGCAGGAAGGGGTTCTCCTAAATATAAAAAAGGCATAGGAAGGTACTCCCCAAAACATGGGATAACCTAAGACATTAAAAAAAAATGTCCTAGCACATTAAAAAAAAAAAAAAAACCCTAGCAGGCAAAGCATGAAACAACAAGATCTGGCTAATAACAGGAAAGTTGAAGAAAGAGACAGAGAGGCTAATTCTGGCTGCAAAACACAAAACCTTAACAATTGCATATGAAGCTAGAATTGAGAATTCGGCAACAGACAGCAAATGCGTTCTCTGCAGAACAAACAAACCTGAAGAAATAGTTAGTTACTGCAAGAATATCACCCCAACTGACCATATACAGTGGTAATGCAATATACCAATTTAGCACTATCTGCAAGAAATACCATTTGCCTGTAATGTCAGGGACACCCAAAAATAAGAGGGATGGTGTGCATCAGTGGTGGGTAGAATGGGTAGTAAAACTGGCGGGAAGCTCTGCCCACCGACCCCGATCTCATCAGAACGCTTCTACACATGCACAGAAGAGAGTGTGGCCCCATTGCGAACCGATAGTAAAGGTAAGTAGAACCCACCCCTGGTGTGCATGTAAGTCCATTGGCATTTAAAGCAAGTTAAAGGCCTTCAATTAAAGGGAGAAATTCAGAGCAATTCTGATAGTTAATTTTTAAAGGCAACAAAGAAAAGTAGATGGATGAGTAGAAAGATAAAATGGAACACTCTGGAAGAAGGGCATGGCTGATAGATGGCTACTTGCTGTATTTCTTTTTAATATTAATACTTCCTTTAGCAGTTCCTCTAAGAAGGATAAGGTAACATACAACACATTTTTATTCTTGTTTCTTCTCTCAATGTCAATAAAAGCCTGGCATGAAATAAAATATACTGCTATGGGCTGGGAACTGAACACAAGTTTCCTAATTCTGTTCAACTATACAGCTCTGAATGATTTGCTGTATGGCTCTTCCACATTACCTGCTGAAAATGAATCCAATCTGTTTGAGGATAGCGATTTTGAGGAAAATGAACAGATGACATTACCTTTGGCTACCCTCCATCCTTCAGCAAATACAGCTTGTGCATATGCTTTCTTCCTTTGCATCTAAAATACTGAGATTTTTAAAAGGTTGCTTACATATGGCATACTATTCAGCTCACCTACAAAGCTACACTCCAATGTAGGTTAAATATCTCGGCTCCTATTTGCCAGGGTGGGAAGACCTCTGCTTCCAGTTATTACTCATTGCCCTGCATGGGTATTTCTCTTTGAATATTGATATGCAGGGGTTCTTTCAGAGAAACATTCCCAACAAAAGCTTGAATTATAGCACTAGCATTTAGACTTATATAACACTTCATGGCCCTTCATGGCCTTTACAGCCCTCTCTAAGTGGTTTACAGAGTCAGCATATTACCCTCAACAGTCCTCATTTTACTGACTTCGGAAGGATGGAAGGCTAAGTCCACCTTGAGTCTGGTGAGACTCGAACTGTTGAACTGCAGGCAGCCAGCAGTCATCAGAATTAGTCTGCAACACTGCATTCTAACTACAGTGCTAACATGTCTCAGGCTTTACATGGTTTCCATATATACATACATGTGTGTGTGTGTGTGTGTGTGTTTTCTTTTAGCCAGGTTTTTCCTATGTAACCAAGGTTTTTCTGCAGCCCTAGCTCAGTGGAGTCACATCCGTGATTCCACTGAGCTAGGGCTGCAGAAAAACCTTAGTTACGTAGGAAAAACCTGGCTAAAAGAAAAACACACATAAATCCTACGAAGAAGTAAGAATATATACATACATACATACATACATACATACATACATACATACATACGTCCTGAGATCTAATGCACTGGTCTCAACCATCTTTTTTCTCACACCAAAAGCCCCTCAAATCATTGTTATTTATTTCATTTCATTTCATTTCATTTTGTTATTGTTATTTTATTTACTTTATTTTTATTTTATTTTGCCTTTATTATTATTTTAATAAATAAATCAAGGTAGTGAACATACATAATGCTCCTTTTCCCTCATATTTCCCCCAGTGCAACAACTCTGTGAGGTGGGTTGGGCTGAGAGAGAGAGTGACTGGCCCAAGGTCACCCAGCAAGCTTTTGTGTCTAAGGCAGGATTAAATCTTACACATTCCTGTGAGGCCAGCCCTTCCTAGGCCAGTCCTTTCACTACCACACCAAGCTGTCTCTTATATATGACCATATGATTATATTATACATTATATTGTACCTGATTAAATGGCTCTTATATATGATCAGTATCAATTGATTATGTATAAATCCATAGTTAGCAGGGTGTTGCATGTAAGAAGTATTCTGATGTTTTGGAACAATACATAAAGAATGATTTCCAAGACAATGAGCATTGAGCTCTTCATAGATCAGAAAGTACTGGTATTCTAGAAGGTGGACACATTAATTCCTGCTTTGTGGGAGGCGAAGAGAACCAGCCATTAATTTAGTCTTCATTGATCACTTGTGATAGATTTCTCAACTTCTCAGTCTTGAGGAACATAAATTCTTTATATGTAAAAGTATAGCAAAATATTTCAACTATTTCCATGATTAATGTAATCATACAGAATTTATTCTTTACTCCAGTCATGTGTTCAAACCCTACTCCATCTGAATTCCAATTATTGGACTGGTAATTATGCTGAAATTAGAATGCTTTGCCCAAACGGTCTTCCTCATTCTAACCCTCATACCAATAGCATTGGTGTATCACTCGGTCCAATAATTGCACACCCACAGTAAACATTCCATCAGTATATATAACACAGGGTGAGAACCTGAGAAATCATTCACCCTTGATCCACCTTCAAGGAAGGCTGATGTACATATTTTAATCTGCCAAACACACATTTCTTCAAATATTCCTCCCTCTGAATAGGGAAAACAGATTCCAATTGCCTTTTCTTTAAGAATAATTTACAAAGGCAGGTGGGCAAGGTCAAATAGTGTACTGGGAGACTACTGGATTCAGTTGGCATACATTTTGTGAGGAAGACTGAGGCACTGCAGAAATACAAAAGTTTTATATGATGGACTATCCACACATATGTCGCAGCTCCAGGTTGACTCATCTTTTAGAACACTGCTGGACTGGTAATGAATGCATTGTACAGATATGTGCCAAACTGTCAAACTTATATGGAGAGTCAATAGTTAGGTCCTTAAGGCAAGCACATAAGCCCGATTAAGTTCTCCCAGCTGCAAAGACAATGATTGATGTTGCTTTTCCCAGCAACATGTGTTAATGGAAAAGTAATGATGAATCTGATCAGTGGCCTTAAACTGCTGTCCAGCACGATAGCTAAAGTTCATCCAGAGACTGAAATTTGGGCAGCAGGTTTTTAAGCTAACTCCCTTTTCAGCCAGGATAAAACAAGTTGAAGAAAGAAGTGAAGAAGTAAACTGTAGATTGGCAAGGATAACTAAATTTGAAATGATTGAACAGCAGTAGTAACAAAATGGCTCCACCTTTCTTTCATATCTCTGAAATGAGGAAAATAGTAAAAATACTATTTTAGTACCAGGTGTGCGTGTGTGTGTGAGTGTGTGTGTATGTCTCTCTCTCTCTCTCTGTGTGTGTATGTAGGGATTGAAAAACCCACTGAGTTTGGCTTCAGAATCCTTTAATCTTATTTAACACCAGTGTCAAGTTCTGAATTTTGCAATTGTATTTTTAAAAAACTTGGTCCAACAAACTTAATGTAACTCACTGTTATACTGCACCATTCTATTATAAGAAGTTAGTTGTTTTTTTGGTTTTTTTTTTACAATGATAAGTCAGGAGGAAAATAATGCTAACTTTTACAGTTCTTCCTTCATCTGAAGAAATGTATTATTTTCAAAGTCCAATTGCTATGGTTTCCATTCACTTAACCATCTGTTCACAGCATGCAAAGTGTTTCACTATAGAAATAAAACAGCTTCACAGTGGACAATATTTTTCTCCCCTTGCTAATGCAAAATGTGACATTATGATGTGGGCAAAAAAAAGGGGGGAATCTTTTGCAGGAACATGAATTAGTTCAAAGATTGTAAGGAAAATGTCTACAGCCAGACAAAATAATAATAGCAAGCACTGACAGTTAAATGAAAAAAGTAACTACCTTTTGCTCTCATAATAGTCACACCTGCTTAAAGATTAAGATTGTATTTTTATGCTACATTAAAACAGCATTTTTGACATGAGAGCATAATGTTTCTGAAAGGCAATTGTGAATACCTTTGTGCACTCAGCAATATTTTGTATTCTGCTGAGACCATTTGTGTTAGTGTCAATTAATCTATAATTGAGAGAGAAAGTGAATGGATGAATGTCACTCAGGACACATTATATGTATGCTTCTGCTCAAGGTCCTTAAAGCATCAGCAGGACTGCTATTATGTTTATCAACTTCCAAGCTGAAGCAAATGGGATTTCAGCCTCAACTAATTCTTATAATCCACCTTCTAATGCTTTCAATCTCCATGTGGATCTGACATCAATAGTCATTAGGAGAATCTAGTTTTGTTATTGCCTATATTCCTTTGACATTTCTCCGCTTCCAGCTGTAGAGCACCAGAAGTAGAGTTTATTCTACTCTCACCAGGTGTATATAAAGTTTGACCTACACAGCAAACAGAGATTATTAACTATTTATATCATGGCTGACAAGGTGCTGTTAAACAAAACACATCTTTTTTTTTGTTTCAAGTTTTTTATTTTATTTTACATATACATATCAATGTGTGAACAGTGTGGCACCTGGGAGGGGTATGTAAACTGTCATACATTTTAATACAGATAAAACTAGCAATATTAATCAAAAATGTTACATTCAACCACCTTAAATATTTCTAATAATAATAATACACATTTATATTAAGTTATAATCTTTCATTATTAAATTATTCCATGTTTCAATATATTGTTCTAATGCCACCATATTATTTAAACATACATAATAATACCGCCATTCAATTTCTAAACTTCCCTCTTGTTATTGTTTTTAGTTTATTCTGTAAAAATGTGTATACTAATATTCCCCCTTTCTCTTATTTCTGTCTCTATTCTGACTTTTGATCATGTCACCTTTTTATTACAAGACATTTTCTTTCTATCCAACATTTCTCGCCCACTTTGGTGCTTTAAATTCTGTTCATTTTTAGCTTACCTACCATATTTCACTCTTTGCATCTATTTATATTAAGATACAATCATTCATTATTTCATGATTCAATATTTCAATACATAATTCTAATACCAATCACAATAATATTTAGACATACACAATTATTCTAATCATATTCTTTACAATCATCAAATCTATATAATTCTAATAGTAATACACATGTTTATATTAAGGTATGTTCTTTCATTATTTAATTGCTCAATGTTTCAACAATGTTATTTAAACGTACTTAATAATAGCATAATTCAATCTCTAGTTTTTCTATTTTATTATTCCTTTTATTTCATTATATAAAGGTATGTATATTCAAATGTTTCCCCATTATTTTATTTCTACCTAACTTATAATCATGCCACCATTCTAAAAAAGAAGGGAAAGAGAGAGAGAGAGAGAAAAGCAAATCAAAACAACCAAGAATCCTTTCCTTTCTATCCATTGTCTCTTGCCCACTTCATTACTTTGATTTCTATTCTTTTTTTGACTTGCCTCCCACATTCTTCTCTTGGATCTTTATCTCAATCTGCATCTACATTTTAGCTATTCAATCTAGGTGTTTCTCCCATCTCTACCCTCTTCAACTGCCTAGCTTTCAAAATATCTACCCTTATCTCCCTTTCAAAAGTATCTTCCTGTATCTCCAATTCTCTTTTAAAATATTTTCCCCCTGGTTTAATTCATCAATCATTGTTATTTTTATTATTATCTCCTCCTTGTCGTCTTCTTTTGTTCTCTGGTTCCTCGGCAAAAAAGTGATGCATGGGAGGTTTGGTAGGCCAAAAATGGGCCCATTTTTCACAACCCCCCCTTTTTTTTGCAAAAACGGAGGCATTTTTGCCCTCCTCAGCTCCCAGGAACACTCTGAAGGCCTCCCAAACCCTCTATGCACCCTGTTTTTTGTAAAAAAACAGGCCCATTTTTGGCCTCCTAAACCCCCCACACATCACATTTTTGCCCTTCCAGCCCCCAGGAGCACTCTGCAGGCCTCCCAAACCCTCTGCGCATCCCGTTTTTGCAAAAACGGGACACACAGAGGGTTTGGGAGGCCTGCAGAATGCTCCTGAGGGCTGGGGAGGGCAAAAACTTTTTTTCTTGTTTACCTCTTCGAAATCTTGGTGCGTCTGATACTCCAGTGCATCTTATAGTCCAAAAAATACTGTTAGTTGATGGACTCACGGCCTGCTAAATGACAGCACACAAAATAATGGATGTTAATAGCTCTATTTCAGTTTGGATAGGAGTATCAAGTGGAGTGTTATAGTGATGTGTCCCAAACTCTGTGCAGTTCAATAACTTTATTAGTGACTTGAATAAAAGAGTTGAGAGGGCCCTTGCCAAGTTAAGAGAAAGCTCAGAGATATAGTTATTACTTTATTGCAATAAGAGAGAAGATTCAAAATGATCTTGACAGGCTTGAGCAATGACTGAAATAAATACAATAGACAATGGAGCTTAACAGGAAGAAATATCAAAATCTGACCCTGGATAGGGGAGAAAAAAAAGCACAAGTATACGATGGGGGAACCTGACTTGCTAGGAGTACATGTGGCCTGAGTGTCCTTGTTGATCAGAAGTTAGATATGAGTACTGTGACTCAGTTACTGAAAAGACCAATAGAAACATAGAAAACTGACAGCAGAAAAAAACCTAGTGGTCCATCAAGTCTGCCCTTTGTCTTTTTTTGTTTATTTATTATTTTTACAATTATTGTTTTTTATTTTATTCTTAAATTTTTGTCAAAGGATGGATATGTGTTTATCCCAAGCATGTTTAAACTCAGTTACTGACGATTGACCCAGTATCTCAGCTGAAAGTGGTTCTAAGCTTCTACTACTCTTTCTATGAAGAGTACCTTCAAATGCTATCTTGGTGTGCATTACCAGGTGCAAGGAAACCTAATCTCAGGAACTAACTGCTCCAATTTATTCCGTCCTCCCTGAACGCTGTTTCCAACTCTGGACATCACTATTAAAAATGGGCAACAACAAACTGGAGTGAATTCAGAAGAGACTGATCAAGAAGGTTTACAGTAGATGTGGAAAGCAAATCCAATATGGAACAGTTAAAGAATCTCTATATGTTTAACCTAAAGAAGAGCCAACTGAGGAGAGATATGGTAGTGGATCATTAATATCTAAAGGGGAGTCCCATAAATGGGAAATGGTTTATTTATTTCCCTAGAGGGCAGGATAAGGCTCTGAGGGTTAAAAATACAAGGAAGTAGTTTCAGGCTAGTAGTTTCAGGGAGAACTTCCAGTTGTCAAGTTGTCAGACATGTGGGCTGCCAAATGAAGTGATGAATATTCCTTTACTATAGGCCTTTCATAAAAGGTTGGATAATCTGTGTCAGAAATATTGCATTTGAGTAAAATCTACTTTCCATAAGTTTTGTGCAGCATTTTTTTCCTCATAATTCCAGAACTATAGGGAAAGGAAAAAATAAAACATTCAGCACAAATGATCGTGATAAATCAATACATCATAATTTGCCTCTAATAGCCTTGAAAACTTTTTTTGGCATCAAAATTGCCAAGAAGGACAAGGAACAAACATCTTTTATCAATGAGATGAGCCATAATCTACTTGTGGCAATAGTGAGTGCTCTCACCCCAATAGATTTGAGACTGAAAAAAAATGTCCTCTGTATATAATTATAATAAGCAGATAAACTGAGCTGAGTAAGAAAATAATCCCTTAGGTATGTTGCAATCATTTAGCTAATTATCAATAATACTCCAGCTAGGAAAAGTCATTTCAATCCCTATGATCCACAAAAGAGGCATATAAGTAGAAATGCCAGAGACAGAATCTGGAACATTCCCCCTCTTGCTCTGCTAGACTTATGCTGCATTCCTCTTTTATCTGGATATATTAAAAAGGTATTTCAACATTTGCCTTGTGCTCTTATTTTTTTTTAAAAAAAGTCTACATTGGCGGGTAGAATATATTTCTGAGGTCCTGTGGATATAAGTGTTCGAGTTAATATAATCAATGCTGGGGAGGCCCTAGATTAAATGTATGTTTTTTTTTAAAAAAATGTTTTTTATAAAGAAGTTCAAATCATTATACATAGTTCTTCTCTTCCATTTTTTCACCCATAACAAAACAAGCTTGTGAGGAAGTTTGGGCTGAGAAAGAATAATTAACTCCAGATCACCAGTAACTTTGAGATTGAGATTGAGAGTGAAATTAGAACTTGGCTTTTTCTGTTTCTGATTCCAAACCCTAATCACCACACAATACTGGATCTTTGTCTATAAATAATTGCCTCTATTTATTTAAAATTAAATAAATTTTAATTTATTTAATTTATTTATTTATGTCTATTTAAGTCTAGGCTTATTTTTTTTTCTAATTTATTCAGGCTTTGTGCTGTGGAGGAAAAATGACACTTTCAGGTCATTTAGAGGAGAGGGGAAGAGTGTTTGTACTATCAAATACTATTTCCTGGGTGGAAATATTCAGAGAATGAAACCATTATGATGGTTGAATAATCACAAATGTAGAGGATATTTCTCCTCTTTCTTATATAACAGAAGAACAGCATTGGAAAGAACTGTGGAGGTCTTCTAGTCCAACCCCCTGCTCAAGCAGGAAACCCTATACCATTTCAGACAAATGGTTGTCCTATCATTTCTCAAGTCAAATATCATCAGATATTCCTTCCCCCCGTTCAAGTCATTCAGAAGTAGGAATAAAACACCTCACATTCTATGGTATGGACAACATAACAGGATTGCAGACTTGGCACATATATCTAGCAAGAGTACTCATTTTATGACAGACTGGGGACCCAAAGTCATGGAAGCCATGAAAAAAGACTGCCTGACCGTAATCCGTCTTTGTTGTCAAGCAGCTGGAATTCGAAAACCAAAGCATAAAAGATATTGTATTGTATTTTGCTGCGTGTAGTCACACAGTCTTTTCTTTTTTAACCTTGGAAACAAGTTAACTAGTCAGGGAATGAGGTAAGGAAGCAGAAGAAGATGGAAGGAAGAAAATGTCTCCCTGTATTACTCACGTTTAAAGAGAGCAAACCGGCCTCCTTTTGCCTTCACGGACTAGGCCATGATAACCAGGACAAGGAAATGCACAGCAAGTTGCGGGTTGCAGAGCTTAATCCTCTGCATTTTTCATCAGAAGTAAATCTGTTTATTTCAGTGAGAAGAGAACTGTTAAATGACAAGGAAAAGCAGACCCTTATACTTATCAACAAGGCCAAGCAGTTTTGATGTATCAGTCAGGCATAGTTCCAAGATTTTAGCAAGGATTATTTCATTTAATTCTGCCCAGTAAGTATTGTTTTGGATAGCAGAGAAGACACTATTTCATATTTTAGGGCCTTACATGATATTTATGATAGCAATTTCCCATCTGGCTACTTCTATCACACATTGGAAAGGCTGTCTCACTTAAACCTAAAACTGGCCCTGTTCTCTTCTGCTTTTGGCCCTATCTGGAATCTCGACACCCGCTTCCACATTACAAATGCAAACAAGCCCCTAAACGTTGTAAGTCTGCAACAGCATAAGTGGGTTACACATCTGTCACAAATACCCTAGCATTTACTTTTCCTAATGAGTTCTGCTTATGAACAGAACAGAACTTGTTGGAAAACAGAGCATGGCATATAAATCAGACTTCATTACAGCAAGCAGATTTCTCTGTTTCTCTCGAGATTATGCCAATAGAATAAGGATGAAGTAGGTGAGAAGGTTTCCTCTGAAATATAGGCAGGGTATGCCTCCACTATACAAAAAGATTCTGCGATCAATTCTGCCATGCTTAATGTGCAGATGAAATATTGTGCCTTTAGTATGAATCGGTACAGAATAGTGTAGATGATGGAGTAGCAGCTGGTGCTTGAAAATCTTTTGTTAAGCCAATTGCTTTACAATAGATCTGAACAAGTGAGTCCTACAACAAAATGTTGCTATTATAATGTCCTTATTTAAGATTTCTCCATCCAGCCATATTTTCTTCCAGGATTCTATAAACTGGAAGAAACTTAAGCAGAAGTTCCCACCTACCACTCCTTCCAGATACAGTTTCCCATTTTTGTAACATTGAACATAGCACTGGCACTTAGCACTAGCACTAAGATTTATATACCACTTCATAGTGGTTTACAACCCTCTCTGAGCAGTTTACAGAGTCAGCATATTGCCCCCAACAATCTGGATCCTCATTTTACTGATCTTGGAAGGATGGAAGGTTGAGTCAAGCTTGAGTCGGTGAGAATCAAACTTCTGGCAGTTGGCAGAACTAGCCTGCAATACTGCATTCTAACCACTGCGCCATCATGGCTCTTAGACACGGATCCAACATAAACTGGATCCTAAGTAAGCTGGTTTTGCTCTTAAAAAAATCTTGATACTTGTTTTTTCTTTGCAAAACCAGTGTTTCCTGAAGATGAGGTAAAATTCCTTTTCATTCTTGTTTGTTAGGTCTAGGTCCATTTCAAAATCTGTTCAATTTTTTTTTTTTTTATTAGATGGAGTGACATCTGATTATTATTTAGTAGAGCTACAAGATGCAAGCCGGAGACCCACAATACAAATGTTTTTCTGCTATTGGTAATTTAGATTCTTTCATCATTGTTTCAGCCATAACATTTGATCAATGGGAGATAATGACAGAATAAGGTCTCTTGATAACTGGGAATCATTGTCCAGTGTTAGGAATGAGATAACCTACAATGCTGGGAGAAGACAACAGTCATATATAGTGACATAATCTGCAGTTGTGATGAACAGAGCAAAGCAATGTGTGTATTGTGTATGCATGTGTAAGAGAGGGGGGAAGACAGAGAGAGAAAGAGAAAGAGAGAGAGAGAGAAAGAGAAAGAAACAGACTTTCTGACTCATAAACCAGAAAAAGGAATTTAGTCTTGAGAAGAGGCAGGTTCGAGATTTTGGAATTTACTATTTTGCAAAAGCGTCTTCTATTTCCATTCAAGCTCTGGTTGTATTTCTTAGTCTAAATATTATTTTATTAATAGAATTACCTGGTCTTTTGCCTCCTAGATTTTTGATCGATAAAAAAAAAAACAAATATTGGAATTCATTCCATTACAAATCTGGTTATAGCAGAATACCTCATTTTTTTCCCCAAAGACTTTGAGGCCAAATCCCTTTCCATTCCTATTTGCAATGTCCCTCCCCCTCCCCACCCAAATGTTTTTCCTTCATATTGGTGATATAGAAATGCCAATGATAGTTGGGTTAGTTTTGTGTTTCTGGGTTTTATTTTGCTTTTGGTTGTGAAGGCAATTTTTTAAAAAAATTAATGGATTCTTATTGAAAATGAAGAATGTGCTGCTTCTAATAGCCTGATCATCACTGAAATAGATAAATCATTTCCCATCTTCCAGAAGCCCTTTATTTTCTCACAACAGACTAGTTTCTTTTTAATTTGGAATAGATTTTCTCACTTTAATGTTTATTAAAATTTGTTTTACTTTAAAAGTGAGGAAAGAATTTTTTTTAAAAAAAAACCCTTTGACCACTTTGTCTTTAACAATAACTCTTCTAGAAATACTCCTCATACCACAGGCCCTGACAACTTAAATTTCATCATCTTGATAGTTGCTGACATTCATCTAAGCATTCACCAGGGTACATGAGAGGAGAAATGGTCTAATGAAAGTGAAATCTAATGAAGTCATTCCATTTATGGATAGTCTTATGATTCTTAGGGGAATCATAAGACTCATTACTCATGAAATTCCAATATGGAACTCCTGATAAATTTTCAGGAAGCTCAAGATTGCATGGAAACTGATCTTAAAGCTATCATTCTCTAAATTATTTCTGCTACTGTACTGTACCACCTGTTTCTTTGTTTTTTTAATTGAACTGTTTTATTTTTGAAATTTTTGATTTGCAAAATAGGCTTTATTTATAGGGAGATAATATAACGGGAACAGAATTCCGTGGTTGAAGTATGGACTTGCCTGTTCTTCCGTGTTGTAGTAGCTAGCTGTTCATGTTTCATTATCTTACTTTATTGTCTTCAGTGAATATTTCATTCTGGGATGGTCACATTCTTTTTTCTCCCCTGCAGAATAATGCAGTCTCCAACGCGCCTTAGTGATGATGAATGACTAAACTTAGACATCTTATGTTAAATTTGGCCTCGAGATTTATTCATTTTTCACTGATCTCTACTTTACAGTTGTAATTTGCAGTAGATATTACAAATGAATATGGAGATCATAATCTTTGTGCCGTATTTCACCTACCAGAACTAGTTTAACGGTTCTTACGTGCATGCTGCCACCCATGACAAATCATACCGTATAGAAAGCTACACACAAAAATAATGGTCTGGTTATATTTTTGCGATGGCTTACCAGTTTCATCAAACGAATATATATCCATTTGTCAATTATTGGAAAAATACACGTCAGCTGAGTTTTATAATCCATCGTATTGATGCATCTGTTCAGCAAAACATTAAAACCAGAAAATACTGAGCCTCATATGTATAGCTATAATCACCAGTGATTTAATTCAATTGTATTTCAGCCATGTAATACCTAATACACAGACACTGACAAGATTTATTTTGTTGATTTGGAAAAAATGTCAGTGAGTTTCTTGTAATCCCATCTAAGGTTGTACATAATCAGAATTAGGGCAGACAGACCAAAATGGAAAACACCTTTCTGCTGTTTGCTTGCTTGCTTGCTGCTCAGGATCTCGCCAGAAAAGCAAACAGTTCTGGAAATTCCTCCCATTTTTCCTGATTATATTACACTTCCTGGAAGAGGGGAAAAATGAGGACATAGCAGACATGTAACTAATTTATAACCCATTATTCTTTTTTCTGCTTCCCTCTCTCTCTCTTGTTTCTTTCCGCTTTTCTTATTCTTTCAGCTGTGACAAAGGATTGAAAGAGGAAAAAAGGCCTTTGGACTGCTTCTACTTTTAGTTGCTTTTTCAACTACCCTAAAATCTGTTATCATTGAAAGAGAAGTGGGGAAAACACCCAGCTTTCAATATTTCGTCTCTGGGATTAATTTGCCTTTGCAATTGAAAGAAATTTCTCCACAGCTCTGGATACAGCAGAAGAATTAGAGAATAATGCAGGATCCATACTGAACAGAAGTTGGAATACAGGTAGTCTTCAATTTACAATATCAATTGAGCCCAACATTTCTGCTGTTAAGCAACATCAATGTTGGGCTCAATTTTTAAGCAAGGCATTTGTTACGTGAATTTTTCCCTATTTTATGACCTTCTTTGCCACAGATGTTAAGTGAATGACTGCAGTTGTCAAGTTAGTAACACAGTTATTAAGTGAATCTGCTTCCCTATTGACTTTCCTTGTCAGAAGTTCACAAAAGATGATCACATGACCCTAGGATACTGCAGCCATCATAAATATCAGTCAGTTGCCAAGCATCTGCATTTTGATAACATGAGCATGGGGATACTGCATGTGTGAAAAATGGTCATAAGTCACTTTTTTTCAGTGCCGTGGTAACTTTGAATAGTTATATTCAGTTATATTCAACACTAAATGAACTGTTGTAAGTTGAGGACTACCTATACTATTTGCAGAAGTGTCTTCCTTGATACATTTAAATTCATTTTAGTTTCTGACAATCTATCTGACACAAACTGAAGCATCTTTCTCTACAGAGATATAATTTGAGCTTCTAATTTTTTTTGTTAGAACCAAGACAAGAAAAGGCTGATATTACATTATAGTGAAAAGAGTCAGACTAACTCCTTCTAAACATTTTGGAAAACAATGCATTGCATTCAAGATAGTAGCTATATTTTCTTGCACAAGATTTACAGGGTATAAGAAAAGAGATTCTTATACTTTTCAGTGCAGTGCAGGTCTCATTTATATTTTCCCAGCTTCCCCACAGCCAGGTTTTTCTTCCAGGTTCATTCAAATGACTCAACCAATGGCCTGGATGGTTTTCTGATGTTCAACAGCCAATCTATCTGCAAATGAATCTTATTTCAGCACTAGTAATGAAATTAAATTATATTTATAACTAACCTGCGTCCCATTTCTGTGCAGAGTGCAAGGTTCTTCTTTGGCTGGCCAATCCCTACAAGATATCTTCTATTAATTTATTCTGTATTTTGTCTTTCATTTTATCTTATAGAATGAGGTGAGAAGTTTAAAGAACAAAAGATAATTTTGAATCATATATATATATCTGATTTCTATCATATATGATAGAAAGAAAGATAAAATGAGAAATACAGTAAGGTAAAGGTAAAGGTTCCACTGCACATGCGTGCTAGTCGTTTCTGGCTCTAGAGGCAGTGTTCATCTCTGTTTATAAGCCAAAGAGCCAGTGCTGTCCGAAAACATCTCTGTGGTCAAGTGGTTGGCATGACAAAATGTCGAAGGCGCATGGAACGCTGTTACCTTCACACCAAAGTGGTCCCTATTTTTCTACTTGCATTTTTTAATGTGCTTTCGAACTGCTAGGTTGGCAGAAGCTGGCACAAATAATGGGAGTTCACTCCATTATGTGACGCTAGGGATTCGAACTGCCAAACTGCTGACCTTCTGATTGACAAGCTCAGCATCTTAGCCACTGAGCCACCGTACCCCTATAATACAGAGAAATACAGTGGATAGTGTTAAATAGGTTCTTTCTTTCTTTCTTTCTTTCTTTCTTTCTTTCTTTCTTTTTAATCTTGTATCTTTACTTTCTTTGCTAATTCTTTTTTATGTTTCTACTGCAATTAGCATGATACCACTTATTTGAAGTAGTAATATAGATAGATAATGCTTATCATGGTAGATAAGTATGTATGTGCATATTCTAAAATAGCAGGACTGGAGCCAAATAATATTTAATATCATCACTAGAGGTAAAACCTAAAAGAATTTCCAAAAATGTGTTTATTTGGTGTCAAATCAGAAATAGCATTAATGCTGGGTAAATTTCCATTAAATAGGCATTCCAAATGGTTGTCATTTTTGTAAATGATTGCCTCACTGATTAATAGCAAGAGAGTTCATAGAAATAAGAAGGACTCTGCATATAAATAGGTTCATACTTATAAAGTGAGAGAGAAAAATCTATTTCCCTGTCTAGTAGTTGAAAACGGGGGAGGGATGGCAGATAGACAGGCAGGCAGGCAGGCAGTTTGATCTAGTAGTTAAAACACCAGGCTAGAAACCAGGAAAATGTGATTCTAATGCCCCTTTAGCACAAAAGCCATCTGGATAACTTTGGGCCAAACACTCTTAGCATAACTCACCTCACAAGGCTGCTGTTATGGGAAAAGTATGAGAAGGAAAGAATATTGGATATATTTACTGCTTTGAGTTATTTATAAAAATAATAAAAGTAGTTTAAAAAATACTAATCCCCCCACAAATTTTTTATTTATGAAATAGAAATTGATAGCACATGAAAACATGCAAGGTGAATGCAATGAAAGTAACTCAATGTAGGTGTCTTCCAAATAAAGGAAAACTCTTAATAAACTCCACTGTTTCTTTCTACAGAAGCCCAGGGCTCTGCAAAGTTTCAGAGGAACTGAATTCAAAGGAATGGGGTTTCCATTCATCCAAATTTCAAGTATTTATCTTCTAAACCAGATTCATGAATCAAAGTGGAGACTGGCTTCAGAGCAGTGGTGAGTTGCTCCTGGTTCGCACCAAAATTTGTAGTAGTTTGGAGAACTGGTAATAACATTGGCTGGCCACGCCCCCAACCTAGTCCCTGGCCTGGTCGCCACTCACTTACCCTGCCCACCTCATCAGAGGCGCTTTTTTTTTTTACTTTTAAAAGCATTTTTTCTACAACCTCTTCGGCCGAAGAAATGCTTTTAAAAGTAAAAAAAAAAGCATCTGATGATCACGTGGCTCAGCTGGGATTGTCAGAGGCTTCTAAAAGCATTTTCCCTACAACTTCTTTGGCTGAAGAGGTTGTAGGAAAAAAAATGCCTATAGAAGCCTCTGGCGATCCGAGCTGAGTTGCCTGATCATCAGAGGCTTCTGAAGGCATTTTTTTCTGCAACCTCTTAAGGTTGTAGAAAAAAATGCTTTTAAAAGTAAAAAAAAAAAGTTGGCCACACCCACCTAGTCACATTACCCCCACCAACCCATGCCCACAAAATAAGCCACGCCCACAGAACCGGTAGTAAAATATTTTAGAACCCACCCCTGCTTCAGAGCATTGAATGGAACCAGGTAGCTTCACAGTACTTTGCAACCTTATGAAATTCAGTGGCTTCTGGGGTTGTTAAAGAACACTTGTGGGGGACTTGAGTGGCATCATGGACTGTCAATTGTTGAGAACCACCCTTAATTTCTCTGCTTATCTGTGTTCTTTTGGACAACATTATTTTGAAATTAAGTAATATTTTCAGCTCTTGACTTCTTTAATGAACTGAGACACCAAATTCTTAATAAAATTGGGAGTTCAGATCAGCTTTATGTACTGAATTCAAGGCTTATCGGTCTATTCCAACTGTTGTATCAAATCTTACTTCTTTTTATGATTAGGGCATTTTTAAAGTTCTTGAGAATCACAGAACAGGTACCAAGCTAAAGTTTACTGAAACATTTACTGCAGTATTGAAGCTTACTTTGCCAATCTGTTTCTGTTTCCTTTGCTAACTAAATAACATGAGTCTTGCCAGCGAGCACAGCACAGCTGAAACTTGCCAATTACCAGAGAGTTCTGCTTAGGAGAAGTTAATCTTACTTAGTAGTTATGTCAACTCTCCTGGCAGTGCACAAAACCAAATCAAAGCTCCAAAAAGCAAGAAGCAGCAAAGCTACATCACCCAGAAGGGAAAGTCAATGATTATTTTTCTGAGACTTGTGAAAAGAGACCAAGCTTTGCAAATGTTCCTGCCCAGCATGACACCCCACCAAAGCCAGTGATGTGATGGTTCTTCCCTGATGGAGCCAAGATTACTAAGTACTAAATCAATTTTGGAAGAAGGCTGTTTTTGTTTCTGTTTAATTTTAATATGTTATTTATTGGGTAACATTTTTTTTGTTATATTCTATACATCATGCTTTTCACCACCAGTATTCTGCTGAGAATATGGCTGTATATCAGGGATATCAAACTGGCAGCCCATGGGCCGGATGTGTCACACACAGGCCACGCCCACCCCAGCTCCACAAAGGAAAAAAATGTTGTGATGCATCACATGATGGCAACGTGATGCGGCGAATTTGACATCCATGCTGCATAACAATGACATAGATGAAGAATTGCAAGAAGATTATTTCAAACCTCTATTTTGATGGAACTTTTAAAACCAGGCAGAGTTACTGTCCTGAAAGGATTTACCATAACAGCAATTTTTATTTCACTCAGCCCAGATGTGAACCACTGCAAGTATTTAGATGCTTCCCAATTATATTCAATATATGAATCTTTAAAAAATAAAATCTAAATATTTTAAGTGGCTTGAACTGAATTGGTTTGCCTTTGAATTGCAAATTGTAAACTCACAGAATGTTTGAATTTTGGGACCAAGTAGAAAAATAGGACTAACTAAAGAAAACATATGAAACTATCAATGGCATCTTCAAAAGAATAAAATTCGCCAGAGGAAAAACAGCAACAACATACTCCTCTTCCTAGATATCATCAGCATCAGAAGCAGCAATGGCAAATTAGAAACATAAGTCTATCATAAAACTATCCCACCAAAGTAACAACCCAACTTCCTACAAGAGAAGCTGTGTAAGAACACTATTTAGACAAGGACAGACTCCCTGCAGTAACCCTGAACATTGGAAAAATGAATCGGTGTATCTATACAATGTCTTCCAACAAAATAGATACCAACATAACTTTATCAAAAAGCACTTTGACACTTAACTTACTATAGTACAACTAACACAAGCTGCAGAAAGGATAACAATGCCATACAACAAAAACATGTCAGAAACCACCAACAGATTATTACAACCACATGGCATCACCATAGTACACAAATCAACTAAAGTCCTCCAAAACATTCTAAGTAAACCAAAAACCCCAGCAGCCCCAGAATATAAAAATAGGAGTCCTTTACAACATATAGTGTAAGGACTGTAACAGTCACTATGTAGGACAAACAGGCAGAAGACTAGCAGAGCACATCCATGGATGCCAACTACCAGTCAGAAGACATGATGAAAACTCCTTAATTTAACAACACATGGATGGACTCAACCACAGTTTCAACTGGAAACCTGTGAGCAATCTAGATCAAGCTAATTCCAAAAATATCAAGGGATTATTGGGGGCTGGACATTCAGACAAATCGGCCATCAACTAACACATAGAGATAAACAACCTCTACATACCATTGAAAAGAAACAATCAAAAAGTTTAAAAAGGAAACAAAAAGACAAAACACTTCTTCACCAGAAATCTACATCCTTATGAATAGAGATTAACACCAAAATTAACACTAGACCAACAATCAAGTAAGCAATACTCCAATCAAGGAACTACCAATACAGACAAACCACCTACAGTAGCAGTAAACAATAGCTGAGAATATTCCTACCAACACTAACAGAGCAAGCCACTAGTGTACAAAAATAAGAGCAAATTCCATTCCTCTCTAGCACTTATGATGTTATCTAGTTGGGCAGTGAAACATCTTCAAGAAAGCCACCAAGCCCATGGAATACCAAAGACCCCACAGTTCAGCCCTGAGCTACAAATATTCTCTTCTCTTGGTATCTTTGAATGTCCAATTTGAATCAAACCAGGACTGATTTATACAGATTTAAAAAATCCTCTTCTAGTTCTTTCTAAGGAAACAAATGCTAGTTAAAACTGAGGAAATTCTCATTCTGTATTGTGTAAATTATGGCAAATACATCTCTCTCTCTCTCTCTCTCTCTCTCTCTCTCCCTCCCTCCCTCCCTCCCTCCCTCCCTCTCTCTCCCCTCCCCCTCTCCCCCCCCCCCAAAAAAAATGATACCATTTGCTTTCTCCTGAACATACGATGCTATGTTTGTATAGATAGGAGCAAGGAAGCTGATAATTGATTTGCTTAGAAAAGCTCACAATTTTGACTTCTGTGTTGTAAACATACTTACTTGGTATGCTGTTAAATTCAGCACCGTTTACTGACTATTGCCACATTTCTTTTTATTTTCCATTACTTGTGGGTGAGGAACTAAGCAAAGCTGTCATTATTTTCTATTTTCACATTGAAAGAACCAATTAATCTCCTTTGACCTTGGCACTTGTTATGAAAAACGTGCGTTGAAAGCCTTTTCTTTACATTTTCTATTTTGATACTGTAACCTGGTGATTTTAAAACTTTCCATCTTCAGGAGGCCCTTTTGATGGAAATCTTCTGACAAATGCTGTCAGTGACAAAGAACTAAAAAAAGGACATTGAACATCGCTTCAAAAATTCTCAGAACTTGTTTTGAGGGACACGACATGGTAGACTAGGATAGATGCTTTTTATAACAAAAAAAATAAAAGACAGAACATTTTTTCAAAAGTGAAAAAAAAGATGGTAAAGACAACCAAGATTTTAATAACAGATAACAGCAAGGGACAATGTGTGTGATACAACTTTTGAAAGATGTGAATGGTATATTGTATTTGCTTTATCCGTGCCTAGAACAAGGAATCACATTCATAATACTAGCTTCAAACGTGGGCAGCTCTGAATTAATTCAGCTATAGAAAAAAAAGCACACAGGGTCCATACTTATCTGTAGCTTGGAAATTCTGTATAATGTGAGAACATTTATCTGATTCTAAACAACTAAAATACCTGCATCTCCCAATTCAGAAAAGTTCAGCTCAAGAAAAAAAGCAACTTTTTTTTTGCAGTGTTAAGCTCTTGAATGCTGACTGTAGGAACTCAGTAAATACTTAAAAATGATTCATCACTACCCACTATGGAGGAATGGTTGGTGAAGTTGACAGATTTTGCTGAAATTGATAAATTAACTGTCAGGGCATCAATTAATCCCATGTTTGGCTCTGGGAAAAATCACCCTGGTTTAGAGGAGATGGATCGTGGCTTATTCCAAGTTGCAATATTCTGATAAAGAAAAACGCGAAGGAAAGTTTCTAATAAAACTCATTTATTTGTTATAAAGAAAATAAAACACCTCACTAACTAAGAAAAGTAATTGTTACATTTTGGCAAGCGAGATCTCCTGCCGGTCCAGCCGGACCTCTGGCAAGAGAACAAAAGAAAAAAGAAGTGTGTGAAGCAAGTGAAGGAATGCGGACATGCGTAGTAAAGTACTGATAAGGAACTTGGCAAACTACAGTAAGTCTATTAGTCCAAAAATAATGAAGCTCAGCTGGGAAATAAAAAAAAACGCTGTGACATTCCCCTTCTTTTGCCAGTTGAGCGAATATCAGTACATCATCAAATAAGGCACATCTTCTCACGCAGATACTCATGTTGAGCTGCTGGGAGTGGTTTGTTGAGCATATCAGCAATTTGATCATGTGTAGATACATATTGCATTTTAACAAAACCTTTTTTCACTAAATGCTTTATGTTTTGGTAACGAATGTCAATGTGTCTGGACCTAGAACCTGTAAAATGAGATTCAGAAATATAAACCACCGATTCATTGTCTTCCATCACGGTGATCGGTCGGATCGGGTGTGTCCAGATATCTGTGACTAAAGCATCAAACCAAGTTAGAGAATTACATGCATCTGAAACACAAGCATATTCAGCTTCAGTAGATGAACAAGAAACAAAATTCTGTTTACGTACTTGCCAATAAACAGGACATCCATTTAAGAACATCATATAACCTGAAGTACTTTTACGTGATTTCTTATCACTTGCCCAATCAGAATCTGCATAACAACATAATTCTGCATAATCAGTATGTGTTGGTTCTAACAATAATTTCATGTGTTTAGTGTATTTTAGGTATCTCAATAATTTCTTAATGCATGTCCAATGAAACTGTTTTGCCTTACCTATGTGTCGTGATAAGAGATTAACACTAAGTGCAATGTCGGGTCTGGTCCAACTACTAATGTATAACAGTGACCCAATGACTGAACGATAAAGTGTTTGATCCTCGAACTCAGGACTTTCTTCTTGTGTCAAGTTGTGAAAATCTGTTTGCATGGGTGTCTTTGTTGTGTTAGCATCTTTCATGTTGCAATGATGCAAAATTTGTTCAATTTTATCTTCTTGTGAAAGACTAAACCCCTTCTGTGTTTTTTCAATCTGAACACCTAAATAAGTGCTAATGTGACCTAATGATTTCAATGTGAAGTATCTCTGCAAAGCTTTGGCAAAAATCTCACTCATTTGCTTATTTGGACCAATATAAACAATATCATCAACATAAACAAGAACTATCTCATATGCATTGTTAGATCTTTTTGTGAACACGCGCTCATCAGTTTCGGACTTAATAAAGCCCATTGAATTTAGTTTGTCAGTAAGACATAAATACCACATTAAACCAGATTGTTTCAGACCATAGAGACTTTTGTTTAGGAACCAGGTATCCCCTTCTTGCTGTCGGAATCCTGGAGGACTTCTCATGTAGATCTCTTCATCTAGGTCTGCATGTAGATAAGCCGTGTCAACATCAAACTGGAAAACTTCTAAACCAAGGATAGTTGCAGTTGCTAAAGCAATTTTTACACTCTCAGTTCTGACTGTCGGTGAGTAAGTATTTGTGTAGTCCTCAGGATAACGTTGAGCGAAACCCTGAGCTACAAGTCTGGCTTTGTACAATGACTCACCATTTGGTTTCTTTTTGATTCTGTAGACCCATCGAGTGCCAATGACCTTTTTGTTTGCTGGAGGTTTTGCAGGTGTAAATACCTTAAGTTTCTTTAGACTGTCCATTTCAACCTGCATTGCTTCATACCATTTGTCTTTCTCTGAATCAGGGAGCTGCTTGATTTGTGTGAAATTATCAGGTGGAAGTGTAACATTGCAAATCAAAGGCAAGGGTGCTTTTGTCAGTTGCCAAGAATATCGTTGTGGAGGGATTCCTTTTGTGGCTCTCTTGGAACGTCTCGGGACAACTGTCCAATCTTCTTCTGCTTCGTCCTCGTCCTCACTTTCGTCGCTAGCGTCAGCATCCGCGGCTTGCGAAGACAGAACATCGGGTTGAGAAGAATCAGTGGAATCTTGATCATCAATCTGCGTAGCATCAGCGGTATCATCTCTAGGAAAATAAACTCCAGGATCATTGGAATGAATCCTGGACCAGTCAATATCTTCCTCAAAATTAGCAGATTGGGAAATCACAATTGCATGTTTAGAGTCAATAAATTTGCTCCATTTTGAGTTATCATCAATACCCATAAATCTCAGTCTCTTTGCTGCTGGACCTCCTTTTCTTCTTTGAGCTAAGGGAATGTTCACCATAGCATATGAACCAAAAATATGGATGTTTTTAAGATCGGGCTTGTAGCCATACAACATGAAGAAAGGAGTCTGATTTATTACACTGTTCCAAGTACGGTTTACAATGTAATTTGCATACTTGATAGCTTCACCCCAGTATATCATATCAAGGTTGGCGTCTTCTAGGAGACAACGCATCATGGTTTGCAGCACCTCTCCGTTGTGAGCCGATGTGTCAGGGGCCGAAGTCTGATGAATAATTCTATTCTTACGCATCCAGTCCTGGAAACACTGAGACATGAACTCGGCACCACGATCACTCTGGATTCTGGCAATGCGAACTTGGTGTTGGGTAGAAACAAGGGCTGCAAAGTCTTTAAAGATCTGAAAAGTCTCTGATTTTTCTTTCATAGGATATACATATCCATATCTAGAGTAATTATCAACAATTGTTAGAAAATATTTTCTACCACCAAATGATGGTGGGAATGGACCAACTATGTCAATGTGAACCAAATAAAAAATGCGTGTTGACAGGCGTGTAGCGTGTTTGGGAATGGCTGCTGCTTTGGATTTGGCCTTCTTGCATACAGCACAATCCAGAAACACCTTACACCCCTTTAGATCCAAACCTTTTGCGAACTCCGGCATCTTCCTAAGAACACGGAAACTGGCATGCCCCAATCTTCTATGCCATTTATGGATACACCTAGAATGCAAAGGTTTACCTGTTAGTGAACTCTCAACATTGACATTTTTATGCGGAACCTCAGGCTTGGTCTGAGCAACCTGTTTACCAATTCTATTTTTGTTGGCTTTAGGAGCCTTTGGGGTAGCAACAGGATCTCTCTCTGGAGCATCTCTATCTGGGCCTGTGCTTTCCCTTTTTGGAGTTTGCATACTTGCCTGTGTTTGTGTTTTAGGCTTTGGCTTTAAGTAATAAACACCACCAATTAATATGGTTTCAGCAACAATATCTCCATCTTTAACTATGTAACTTGCTTTTTCAAGGTGGTGAACTTGGAACTTTAACATTCTAGACAAGTGATACTGACTAAGCAAATTACTGGTTGCTGTTGGTATGTAATAAACATCAGGAATGAATGCATCGAGCTCTTCAACATAAACAGTTCCTTTTCCTTTGACCTGACAAGGATGATTGGAAAAAGAATAAAGTTCACGTAGTTCTGGTTCAGGCTCATGCATTTCTGTGAAGAGTTCCTTTCTGTAGGTAACATGCAATGCTGCACCACTGTCCAAAGTCCACAGGAGTCGTCTGTCGTACTCTGGTTGAGGTTGTGGATCATTGGTTAAAGCCAATGTGGCGAGTGGAGTTTGTGGATCACGCCGGGGACCACGACGACCTTGTCTTCCGCCTCTGCCTCTGCCTCTGGAATCTATTCCTCTGGGCTGGTATGAGACGGGAGCTGGAACTCGTTGGGGACAATCCCGGGTGGCATGTCCCACACGGTTGCAGGTGTTGCATCTTGGCATCCTTGGAGCGTAGGTCCTTCCTCGGAAGGGGCGCCTAGCTGGAGCTCTTGATGGGTGGTCCTCTCAAATGTGGTGTGGCCAACATGAATGCCTCTTCTTCAATTAAAAGTCTACAGACATTGTCCACTGTGCGTTGAGCAATTGGGACTTGGTTAATTTTTGTAACAGCATCTTTCCATTCATAATTCAAGGAGTTAATAATGATGCTGATCATTTGAATATCTTCAATGTTGTGGCCTCTTTCTCTCAATTCTGTTCTGAGACCTTTCAGTTTGGTCAAATGTCCTCCAATTTGTTCACCGGGTTTCAATCTCGAACCGTGGAGTTCAGACATGAGTAAACATGAAGATTCAATTGAGATAGGCCTGTAACAATTTTCCAATTCAGCCCAAATTTGTCGGGCTGTTGTATTTGGTGGAAAAGTGACCTGCAGTTCAGTATCCATGGACATCAATAATGTTGTGCGAGCCCTTATCTCTAAATCTCGTATTGCAAAATCCCATGGTTGTGCAGGAGGGTTAAATACCATACAGTGCGTGCCTTCTCTAGGAAGCAATAGTGTAATCTCACTGACCCAGGCTTTGTAATTGTGTCCTGACATTTTTAGTTTTGACTCACCAGTTAGTGGAGAGACAGAAAATGCCTGGTAAGGAGCCTGCACTTGGTATGCTGGCTGTGCTGGCAGAAATGCCTGTGGTATTTGCTGTGCCTGTTGTGGACCTAAAAATGGTCTTGGTTGTGCCATTGGAGGTGGACCAGGAGGTGGCCCTATTTGCACTTGTGGCTGGGGCACATATGCAGGCATTTGTAGCTGCTGTGGATTGTGTACTGGAATCTGCTGTGTTCCAGTTGCCATTTGTGCTTGATCTGCAATATTGGCATGACCTGCTGGAGATGCAGTCATTTGCCTTTGCTTCATAAAGCGTGCCTGTGTTCCATCTAAAAAGGCACCATCACCGCCAGGGGGTGTTTGAGTTTGGGCCTGTGGAAACACTTGTGGCATTTCAGCTTCCTGTAGTAAATTACTTTTGCCAGCAGATGGTGCTGCACCTTTAGCTTCAGGCAGCTTTGCACTTACAAGGAATGATTGCGTGGCAGGTTTATATGTAACTTGATCAGGGAGACTTTCATGTGACGTATGCAGGGCCCTCTGTCTTAATTGGCCTGACACAAAATCCACCAGGGGGAGTGTCTTTGGCTCCGAGGAAGAAGACAATATGGCGCTTTTTGAAAATCTTAAGTTGTCTCCCTTATCTTGCTCAAGCATAGATATAGCCATTTTTGCCTGGGATAGCTGCTGTTCATAGAGTTTTATACGGTCACGAAAGGCTTTCATAGCCAGCTCATCCAGGGTGAGCTTAGAGCTTCGAGGAGAATAATGAATTGTTTCTCTCTCTGCGTGGGAGTAATTTTGCTCGGCAGCTTGCTTTAGCCTTGCACCGAGCGTTACAAATTCAGAAGGTTCTGGGGAGACAGGTTGAGAGCTGGCATAATCAGAAGAAGACGTCACTGACCTCAGTTCCAGTACGTTATCTTCAAAAGCAGCTTCTGTCTTATCTCCCTCCATTTCTGTTCCCACGGCTTTTTCTTGTTCCAGGCATGTGGCTGTAGTAAGGGGCTGGAAATCTGAAAATCTCCTGTCTGCCACCTCTTCGTTGGAAAGATCAATCAAATCATTTACGAAGAGTGGTCTTAGTTTCATTTTGCCTTTTTTCTTCAGTTTCGGCATCTCAGCAATATAATTAGCATACCTCAGTAGCTAAAAACTAATTGCCTATGCGCTCTTATCAGAAATAACAAAATAAGGAAAAAAGCCATAAATCAACCGTCCGAGTGCTACCAGATGTCAGGGCATCAATTAATCCCATGTTTGGCTCTGGGAAAAATCACCCTGGTTTAGAGGAGATGGATCGTGGCTTATTCCAAGTTGCAATATTCTGATAAAGAAAAACGCGAAGGAAAGTTTCTAATAAAACTCATTTATTTGTTATAAAGAAAATAAAACACCTCACTAACTAAGAAAAGTAATTGTTACATTTTGGCAAGCAAGATCTCCTGCCGGTCCAGCCGGACCTCTGGCAAGAGAACAAAAGAAAAAAGAAGTGTGTGAAGCAAGTGAAGGAATGCGGGCATGCGTAGTAAAGTACTGATAAGGAACTTGGCAAACTACAGTAAGTCTATTAGTCCAAAAATAATGAAGCTCAGCTGGGAAATAAAAAAAAACGCTGTGACATTAACTTCTTTGATTAGATAAAAGACATTATCTGCATTTATCACTGATTAGAAGCCTCTTATGGACTTTTTGGGTAAACATGGAAAAAAAATGAAATTGTGATTTATGGTGGTATTAGATAGGCTAGATTATAGAAAGAGTGATATGATGTAACTTTACACGGAAAGTTCAAAGGTCAAAATATTTCACGGATAAGACCTTTTCACGGTGTTATCTGGTGGCGATGGAGGCAGCGAAGCATTCCTACTTCGCTGCTCTCATCGCGTCCGCAGAAAATCGCCCGGCCGCCCTGTTTAGGATCTCCCGCTCTCTTCTGAATCGGAGGGAGGGGGAAGAATCCTATGCAGGGATGGGCCAAGGAGTATAGTCAATTTCTGACAGACAAGATAGCTCATATTCGGGACGGACTAGACGCCGACTGTGCGGGGTCGATCGGAGAGGTGGCGATGGGTCTGGTTGTTTGGGACGAGTTCGATCCTGTTACTCCCAAGGAAGTGGACAGGATCATGGGGAAACTGAATGTCACCATGTGTTTGTTGGACCCGTGTCCCTCCTGGCTGCTTTACTTGGCCAGGGAGGTTACATGTAGCTGGATCCAAGCGGTGGTCACTGCATCATCGGCTGAAGGGAGTTTCTCTGCCACCTTGAAAGAGGCAGTGGTGAGGCCCCTCCTCAAGAAGCCCATCTTGGATCCAGTTATTTTAAACAATTTTCATCCTGTCTCCAACCTTCGCTTGATTGTGAAGTATGTTGAGGGTGTGGTGGCACGTCAGCTCCCACTGATCCTGGATGAAGCATCATACCTAGACCCGTACCAGTCGGGTTTCAGGCCTGGGTACAGCACGGAGATGGCATTGGTCGCACTGGTGGATGATCTCTGGAGGGCTAGGGACAGAGGATACTCCTCTGCCCAGGTCCTGTTGGATCTCTCGGTGGCTTTTGATACCATCGACCATGTTATCTTGCTGCGGTGCCTCGAGGGGTTGGGAGTGGGAGGCACTGTTTTACAGTGGTTCTCCTCCTACTTCTCAGGATGCTCACAAGTGGTGTTGGCGGAGGGACAGAGGTCGACCCTGAGGCCCCTCACATGTGGGGTTCCTCAGGGGTCAGTTCTCTCTCCCCTGCTGTTTAACATCTATATGAAGCCACTGGGGGAGATCATCTGTGGTTTTGGGGTGGGGTATCATCAATATGCTGATGATACCCAACTTTTTATATCCACCCCGAACCAGCCCAGTGATGCCCTCAGCGTGATGTCCCAATGCCTGGAGGCGGTGCGGCTCTGGATGGGGAGGAACAGGCTCCGACTCAACCCTGCCAAGGCGGAATGGCTGTGGGTACCGGCGTCTCAGTTCCAAGGGAACATTCCATCTTTAGTCATAGGTCATGTTGCCCCCTGTGGATAGGGCACGCAACCTAGGCGTCCTCCTGGATGCACGGTTGACTTTAGAAGACCATGTCACGACTGTGACCAGGGGGGCATTCATCTGGTGCACCAGTTGCGCCCCTACCTGGACCGAGATGCCCTACACATGGTCACCCATGCACTCGTCACCTCCCGGATCGACTATTGCAACGCTCTCTACATGGGGCTGCCCTTGAAAACCACTCGGAGGCTTCAGCTGGTGCAGAATGTGGCCGCGCAGGTAGTGATTGGAGTATCCCGATGCTCCCATGTCACACCCCTCCTGCGTGACCTGCATTGGTTACCAGTTGCCCACCGGGTAAGGTTCAAGGTGCTGGTGATTACCTATAAAGCCCTACATGGCTTAGGCCCGGGGTATTTGGCGGATCACCTGCGGCCAGCAACAGCTCCCCATCACCTCGTGTGCTCACATAGAGAGGGCCTACTTGGGGTCCCGTCGGCCAAACAATGTCGGCTGATGGCCCCTAGGGAGTGAGCCTTCACTGTGGGTGCACTTACCCTCTGGAATCAGCTCCCCTTGGAGCTCCGGGTAGCCCCGACCTTTGCTCCTTCTGCCGTGACCCTAAAACATGGCTGTTTCACCAAGCTGGCCTGGACTGAATGGGGTTTTAATGGGAATTTTAGTTTTTATTGTTGAATTTTAATTGGACTTGTTGTTGTTTATTGCTGTGAGCCGCCCTGAGTCCTTGTGGAGAAAGGGCGGCATATAAGTCCGATAATAAATAAATTAAAAATAAATAAAATATATTTGTACTCATAATGTTATCTGGGATGAGTTTGATCCTGTGACCCCTGACGATGTGGACAGGATTCTGGGTGGACTGAACGTGACCACATGTTTATTGGACCCATGCCCCTCCTGGTTAGTGCTGGCTTCCTGGGAGGTGACACAAGGCTGGCTCCAGGGGATTATAAATGCTTCATTGGGTGAGGGTGACTTCCCTACCACCTTGAAAGAGGCGGTGGTGAGGCCTCTCCTCAAGAAGCCTTCCCTGGACCCGGCAGTGTTGGCTAATTATCATCTGGTCTCCAACCTTCGCTTTGTGGTGAAGGTTGTCAAGAGTGTGGTTGCACAACATTTCCCCCAGCACCTGGATGAAACGACGTATCTGGATCCGTTCTAGTCCAGGGCTTCAAGCCTGGGTACAGCACAGAAACGGCATTGGTTGCGTTGGTTGATGATCTCTGGAGGGCTCAGGACAGGGGTTGCTCTTCTGTCCTGGTCCTATTAGACCTCTCAGTGGCTTTTGATACCATCGACCATGGTATCATGCTGCACTGGTTGGAAGAGTTAGGGGTGGGGGGCACTGTGCTGTGGTGGTTCTCCTCCTTTCTTTCCGACCGGTGGCAGTCTGTGTTGGCAGGGGGGCAGAGGTCGACCCCGAGGCCCCTCATTTCATTTCATTTTCATTTCATTTTATTAGATTTCTATACCGCCCTACTCCCGAAGGACTCAGGGCGGTGCACAGCCAAACAATAAAAACACATACAATACAAAATTTAAAAAATAGAATAAAATCAAATTAAATAATTTTGGGCCCGACAAATTTAAAACCCCAAACTTTTAAAACCAATTTAAAATTGAATATATAAAATACTAAAAGATATTTTAATTTTAAAAATCTTTTATAAAAGAGGGGGGAAATTAGGCCAGGCCGGCCTGGTGAAATAGTAAGGTCTTTAAGGCGCGGCGGAAGGTGCGCAGATCCGGGATCCTCCGTATCTCTGTGGGGAGCTCGTTCTAGATAGTAGGTGCCCCCACAGAGAAGGCTCTCCCCCTGGGGGCCTCATATGTGGGGTGCCACAAAGGTCAGTCCTCTCGCCCCTTTTGTTCAACATTTATGTAAAGCCGCTGGGCGAGATCATCCATGGTTTCGGGGTGAAGTACCATCAGTATGTTGATGACACCCAGCTGTACATCTCCACCCCGGACCACCCCAACGATGCCCTTGAAGTGATGTCCCGGTGTCTGGAGGCCGTGCGGATCTGGATGGGGAGAAACAGGCTCAGGCTCAACTCATCCAAGACCGAGTGGCTGTGGTTTCTGACGTCCCGATACAGTCAGTTGATGCCATTGCTGACTATTGTGGGTGAATCGCTGGCCCCCACGGAGAGGGCTCACAACTTGGGCATCCTCCTGGATTCACGGCTGTCTTTAGAAGAGCATTTGACGTGACCGGAAGGGTTTTTCATCAGGTTCACCTGATTCGCCAGTTGGTCCCTTTCTGGATCGGGACTCCTTACACACAGTCATTCATGCCCTTGTCACTTCCCACCTGGACTACTGTAATGCTCTCTACATGGGGCTCCCCTTGAGTTGCACCCAGAGGCTCCAACTGGCGCAGAGTGCAGCCGCGCGGGTGGTTATGGGAACAACATGGTGCTCCCATGTAACACCTCTCCTGCGCAAGCTGCACTGGCTCCCGATGGTCTTCCGGGTGCGCTTCAAGGTTTTGGTTACCACCTTTAGAGCGCTCCATGGCTTAGGACCTGGCTACTTACGGGACCGCCTACTACCACAAATAGCCTCCCACCGCCCGGTACGCTCTCATAGAGAGGGGCTCTTCTGGGTGCTGTTGGCCAAACAGTGTTGACTGGCAGCCCCCAGGGGGAGGGCCTTCTCGGTGAGGGCACCCACTATCTGGAACGAGCTCCCCCCAGAGATACGGAGGATCCCGGATCTGCGCACTTTCTGCCGCGCTCTTAAGACCTTCCTATTCCAGCAAGCTGGCCTGGCCTAACCTTTTCTTTTAAATTGAAAATTTTAAATCTGTTTTAAATCTGTTTTTAAATTATTGGGGTGTTTTAAATTTGTCTCGGGCTAAATTGTTTAATCTGGTTTTATTTTTGCTTTTAAATTTTTGCATTTATGTATTTTATTTTTGTGCCTGTTCACCACCCTGAGTCCTTCAGGGGTAGGGCGGTATATAAATCTAATAAAAGAAAAGAAAAAGAAAAGAAAAGATAACTGCTATGAAAAATATTGGAAGCCATTTTTTCCTTCTTTTCTATTTTTCCTTAAATATTTTCCCATTTTCCTGCACTTTTTGCTTATTCTTTGATTTCTTTCTCCCCTCCCTTTTTTATCACCTATTAATCTGTACCTTATTGTTTCATACATTTAATCAAGAAATACACTTAAAAGTAAGTATTCTAAAAATTCTGTTCATAGGAATGTAACTAAATACTGTAGATATACCATATTGTAGGAAGAAAAATCTAGTCTGGTTCCAAGCCAGGAGAAAAAAATGCTGGAAATAAAATGGAGACTGGCTACAAGGAAATAAGGTCTTTGTTAATTTGGTTCTCCAGAAACTTCAGTAACAGCAGCATGTTTCTGGGATGGCTGACCCATTTGCTGGGTGAATGGGTGGATTTTTATAGGATTCTGGAGTTTTGTAATTGAGATGCTCCAGAGGGTTGTGCAAATTAGTGAGCCTTGTGTCTTTTACTATTTCAATGGTGGTGAGTTAATTCTATTATGTCCTAAAGTTTATGTCCTGTCCTTAGAATTTGGGTGGGAGAATGTACATTCTTAATCCCATCAACTCCAGCCTGGGTGAGCTATGGCTGAAGGCATTTTGTTTGTGAATAGGCTGGCCTGGATTTCTGTAAATGGATACTGAATGGAATGCTCCAGTTTTCTCAATAGATATAAAAGTATCACATTCATAAAACTTAACTGTTGGAGGGACTGCCTGGAGTGTTTTCCTGGTAGTGGAGAGAGTGATTGATTTGATCCTAGGAAAGCCTTCTCCCCCCCCCCTCTCTCTGTGTGTGTGTGTGTGTGTGTGTGTGTGTGTGTGTTGATTATACAATGTTGTTTAGATGTGAAATAATTAAATGTGCTCCAATCAAAGATGGAGGTGTTTGTTTTCTGTAACTTTTTTCCTCAGTAGATATTAATGTGAGGGGGAAAAGGCAGTGAGAGGAGGAAGAGGACTGCAACAGTTGCCTATGATTATGGTCCCTTCTCTCAGCAGAGGCAATGTTGATCAGAGCTTGGTGCAGACGAGCTGCAATCCAAAATCCATGAGGTTGCATAGCACTTGAGAAACTGAAACAATGAAATAATAGCTCCAGCTCTAGATGAAACACCACAAAGACAAATTTGCAGGTTTTCTGTAAAACAGTGGTACAGGCAGTTTCCCAACGGTTGAAGCCAACTGGAGATGCCACCTTGTCCCAGCACCTAGGTCTACCTTCCTCTCACTCAAAGTCATAGAGCCATGACGATCTTCCTAACTCAGCCCAATCTTCAGAAGAATTTGGAGAAATTGCCTTTCTGTCCCATCTTGCAATCACTCCACCCCCTCCACTGTTAAAACAAAGTGAGGAAACCAAGAATAGGCAAGCAGAGCGGTGCTCTGATCTTCTGATTCCTGTACTGGCTTTCTCCATGATCTGTCTTTCCACTTCTACTCCACATACTGAGGGGTGGGGTGGGGTGGGGAATGAAGGAAAGCAAAGTTAATGTTATGTAGAAAAGTCCAAAGATTACAGACCCTGAGCTGAGGCAGTTACCCTCAAAACTGGTTGAGATGAGAGGGAATCTCCACAGAGGCATGACATCTGTTCTTGTGCAACCTTTTCCTGTAGTTTTTATAATATATAATCCATGAAAGGACTATATAAGAATCGATGTGGCATCAGGCTATATTTCACCTTAAATGCCTGAACTGTTCATCCACTCATGAAAACTGGTGGATCACAATGTTTTATACATACATTATTCTTTGATAAGTAAGAATCAGATCATTTTACTGCATCTGAGAATTCACAAATTACAGATAATGCTAGAATTAGACCTTGAATTAGATGAGATAGATAGATAGATAGATAGATAGATAGATAGATAGATAGATAGATAGGGAGGGGGAGAGAGAGAGGGAGGGAGGGAGAACAAATTCCCAAATTTTCAGATCCTTCACATAAAGACCCCTAGGCCATTTGGTTTCCTTGAATCGTCAAGAAGTAGCTCAGTAATTACTCAATAGCAGAAATATTCACTCTGTTTTTGGTTTGTGTCTCTGTGTGTATAACAACATTGAAAATTAACACTAAGAAACACCCACTTAGGAGTTTTTTGATCCAGTCCTTTATTATTATTTTAAATAATATTTTTTATTATTATTTTAAAAAATCATGTCTGTCTTTTATTAAGTTTGTTTGTTTTATTTTGTTTGTTTGTTTTGCTTGACATTTAGACAACTCTGAGAAACTTTAAAGCTTGGCCACATGTGACATGTGAATTCATTATAAGAAAATTGGTTGTATTTTGCCTACATTTCTCTATTCTTTGTTCTAATTAATTAATACTTTAGACACTTGCCTATTATTCTAAAATATCAGAGAATCAATTGAGCAAGAAATGCAGATGGCTGGTGAAATGTCAAACCCAATTATAGTAAAAAATATAAACACACATTTCTCAGCTTTCTGTTATTTGATTAAACTTCAATACCTAACCTTAGTTCATTAGGTATGGATCTGTTTTTACTAGAGCATATTTTTTTTAAAAAGGTAACAAGCTTGAAATAACTACTTACTTCTATTTCTGGAGTAAGCAACACTGGGTCCATTACTAATTAAGGAGACAGGGGAAAAATACCCTATTGCTTTGTAAGGGTAAATAATAGCAAATTAATTAATAATGGTACAAAAATGAATTTATTACCATACCTGGGATAATCTATATTATACACACAAATCTAAAAAAAAGGAGAGAGGAGGGAAAGTAGATGGTAGTAAATTGCAAGAACTAATGAAAGTAGCAATTTATTATAAAATGGCTTGAGGGCACAGGAAAGCCCTAGCAGTTTCAAAATTATTAAGGTTTAGGTGGTCAAAAACAGAAAATTATGTTCCACCTAGGCATAGGTTAAATTGTGCAGAACTGTTATCTGTAACTGGATAGCCAGTATCGACTGGCAAAGTAATGAAGAACAAAGATGGATAAATCTGCCTATCTCTTTTTTAAAAAACAGACTTCATCTTGATATCTACTTTTTTCTAAACTGTGTTTCCATTTTTATGTATATTCATATATTATTGATCTGAATTTTTTTCCTTAGTAATGTTGATATGCACACAGAGGGTGTGTGATCACTCAAAACATCTGTTCCAAATTCATAACATTTTAATTTGGGAACATTTCTGCAAATATTCCTGAACAAAATGGTTGTTTCAGCTGACATGTATGTAATTTAAGCATTAAAATACTTTTAAATATTAAAGCCTTCAATGTTGGACTCTTTTGAATACCCAATCAGGCCCTGCCAAAGATCAAACCTTCAGTCTGCTAAATCTTAGATGTGAAGTTGTACATTTAAAATAATTTATGGAATCTGATTTCTGACTTCTGCTTCAGTACAAAAGTTTTGAAACGTGCTAAGACTGATTATAGATATTGTTGAATATTGGCATGATGGCAGATGAGATTCTGCCGAAACGTTGCCAAGATACTCTCAATCTTACACAGGAAAAGACCTGAATACACCAAGACTTGCATACCTGTACCTGTGAAAATTTACGAAAACAAATATTTATACACACACACACACACACACACACACACACACTCAGAGAGAGAGAGAGAGAGAGAGAGAGAGAGAGAGAGAGAGAGAGAGAGAGATTGCATTTCTTAAATGAAGATACCATAAAATCAGCATATTTTATGCAGTTTGCTTGGTTTTTTTAAAAAAAAGTCTAAAAAATATCCCCAGACCATTGAAATACAGTCCTATTTGCTGCTCATTTAACTCTTTACTATCAGTCTTTAAATGGGACTCATTATATCTTCCTGAGATAAGAGGCACCTTTATAATCCTTTTAAATAAGGAAAAGATCCAGCACACTCAGCTTTCTTAATTTTTTAATATTGTTAATAAATCAAGACTGTAAACTTAATAAGCTCTTCTTATCTAACTGATGAACTAAAATATATCTAATCTGAAGATAATCATTCTGAACTTACATCTCAGATTCACTCTAAGTCTTTTGCTCTATAGAAGAAAATACAATTAGGAAGATTAATGTATCTGATTATGTTATGTAGAAGATTATTTATAGAAAAAAAAATCAACTGGATTTAACTATGATTTCAGCAACTGCAACCTTTTCCCCCTCCAAAAATCACCTTAGAGCCCAAACAACATGAACTATTTTGATACATTTTGAATTCTTCTCAAGAATAGCCTATTAAAAGCATTATATGAATTTTCTTTTCTATAGGATTTCTCTGTGTTCTTGCAAGACAAAATGGGAGGTAGATTTTGCAAGACTATTGAAAAATATATTGGGGTAACTATTTAAATAATAACTATAAGCTGTTTCTGACTATCCTGTTGATTGACCATATCATCAGGATAGTCAGAAACGGCTTACAGTTATAATTTAAATAGTATCTATTTGAAGGAAACAGAGGTGTTTCAAATTCTATATCAGTACCTGATGTTGTTAATGGATTGGCTGGGCCAAAAAAATTGAAGATTTACTCTGATAACACAGAGGTGATATTTCTTATTTGTAAAGCAGAGAATGGGGATTTAGTTGCTTATTTGTTTTCTGTTTCTCTCAAATATTCTTAGATATCATTTCCACTAGGAATTATTTTTTTCCAGAGTTCACTTTCAAATTATCCATTATTATAGAAAATGGAATCCAGAGAATTTTTTTCTATTAACAGGGTTTTTTTTCTACATATGGGACAGGTAGAAGGAAAAGGATGTGTTGCTACATCCACCATTTAATGTTTCTTTATAGGAAAGGTTACATGGTGACAACTGTTCTAGTTTTTTCCAGTAGATGAGGCAGAATGAGATACAGATAATCCTTGATTTACAACTGTTTTTTTTAGTGACTTTCAAAGTTACAATGGCAATCAAAAAAGTGACTTATGACCTTCTTTCACACTTACAACCATTGCAGCATCTCCATGGTCACATGATCAAAATTCAGATGCTTCCGGTTTCCTCGTCTTCGGCGGCGACGGTGCTTTCCTTTGGCACCGCCACCCCCGCCGCTTGTAGAGCCGCTTCCTGATTGTGAAGCGGCTCGAAATCTTCGAAATCCCTAGGATTTCAGAAGAAGAGGCAGCAGGGCACAGGTAGAGCCCCTGCAACCCCCCCAGGGAACTGTTTCTGGGGAGGAAGCAGGCGTGGCTCCCTTACAACCTGCTGAAACTCCGGGCGGCGTGGGACGTCTTCTGCCTGTGCGGAACAAGCCGACCTCAGGAAACCTTTAAAGAGCGAGGAAAAAACTCAAATAAACATCCGCAATCCACTTGAACCCTGAAACTTTGAACTGCAAGTATCAGACCTTTGCTGAACTTTTTTACTGAAGTGAAAGTATCGGAATGAGTGAAAGTGATTGAAAAAATATGGCGCTCAGCAAATGAATTAGTGGGTGTGGATTGGTGAAGTTATCTTGTCTTGCTACAAAGTTAAAAAGTTGTTACAGAGTTGCTCCGGCTGCAACAGAAATAAGAGGAAAATCTCTCCCTTTTACTTGTCTTTGCTGCATTATAGCTTTGCTTTGAGTAACTCTGGGGGACTTTTTTAGAAGGTATTGTGGAGGTGGCAGAAGAGGCGGACCCTCCCTTTTTAAGAAAGCTAGCTTACGTGGCAGGATGGCTTCAAAAAAGCAGGAAGGCAAAACAGGGGGGGGATCCCCCCCACGTAAGCAGGATACGCAGTCACAAGCCCAAAAAAAAGATTTGGATATGGGAGAATTAAAAGCATTCATTTCAAATATTTTGGATGAGAAATTTCAAGACATGGATGACAAAATAAATAAAATAGATGAAAAAATTCAAAAGTCACAACAGGAGATCATGCAGGAAATGCAGCAGAGCCAAAAGATGGTGACCAAAAAAATAACGGATGTGGCGTCTGGTCTGGCAGGATTTATTATGAAAGTTGAGACAAAAGTGGATGAATTTAAATTAGAAGTTAATGCTAAGATGAAAAATAATGATCATAAATTTTTTGATGTTGATGACAAGATGCAGAGAGTTGAGAATGATATTGTTATGATGCAATTTCGTGCAATGGAATTTGCTATAAGGCTTCGAGGAATTAGAGAGGAGGAGAGACAAGATTTGAGACAGATCTGTGCTGAAGCCCTAGCTGTGATTTTAAAAGTTGAACCTGAGATGGTTTTTTGCAAAATAGATAAAATCTATAGAGTCAACTCGTGGGTGGCCAGACAAAGACAATTGCCTAGAGATGTGGTCATATATTTTACAGATAGAGCAATAAGAAATGACATTTTGCAAAAATCTTTTCTCACTTCTGTGCAAGTGAGTGGATCCAAGATTACAGTTTACAAGGAGCTCCCACCTAAGATGTTGAAATCTAGAAAAGAGTATGGTTTTCTTGTTAAAGAACTGCAGAATAATCAAATCCCATTTCGTTGGGACGCCCCAACTGGCATAATTTTGAGATACAAGGGAGAGAAACACCGTCTGAATACTGTGGAGAAGGCGGAGCAATTTTATAATGACATCTTTAAAGAAAGAACTCCATCCCCACGCACATCTACAGTTTTGGAGATTAAAGAACAACAATCTAAGCAGGAATTAGCAGAGCTGAAGGGTGCTGAAGGAGGCTTTTTGGATGAGCCTTTGCTGGAACCTTCTCCAATCTCGGAGCTGGCTTGGGCGGCTGAAGTTAAGGATCAGCGTATAACTCGAGCAAAAGCCAAGGAACTTAAAGAAAAGTTACAGCAGGAGAGTCAAGACAAGGCTGGAGCTGTGGGAAAAGCAGGACAGAGGATCTCAGATGACATCCTAAGGTTCTGCGCTTCGCTCCAGAAGGAGAATAAGGATGATTAAATGTTTATCTTGGAATGTGAATGGGTTGAATGCAACACAAAAAAGGAAGAAAATATTTGCATATTTAAAACAACATAATAATGATATAATTTGTTTACAAGAAACGCATATTACAGTTCAAGATCAAAACTATTTGAAAAATTCCAAATTAGGAACACATTTTATATCCTCAACTAATCAAAAAAAGAATGGTGTGGTTATTTATGTAAACAAAAAATTAACAGCCAAACTTATAGAAGCTGATCAAGATGGTAGGTTTGTAGCAATTGAATTACTTTCTGCCAATAGTCAAATTCTTCTGATAGGAATTTATGCTCCTAATCAACAACAGGACTATTTTTATAAAATGCTGCATACTAAAATACTTCAATGGGATTATAGATCTATTTTAATTATGGGAGACTGGAATGGAGTAATTGACTCTAAATTAGATAAAAAGACTTTGGCAAAATCAAGAATTAGATTACCACAGACTTTTTTTGATATGAAAGAAGACCTGGAATTAAAAGATATTTGGAGAGTACATAACCCAAAAGAACTGGACTATACTTTCTTTTCTGACAGACATAGATCCTTCTCCAGGATTGATTTTATTTTGTTGTCTGATGACTTACTTGTTAGGACAAAAAGAACAAAGATTCTGCCAAGAACTTTGACTGATCACAGTCCAGTCTGGATAGAAATTGAGACATGTAAGAATGAGAGACGCTCTTGGAGATTAAATGAAAACTTGTTTAGATATGAGAAAAATATAATAGAACTTAAAAAGCATCTGAAAGAGTTTTTTGAAATGAACTTGAATAAAGGCACCCCAATGGAAATTGTGTGGGACGCAAGCAAAGCTTATATGAGAGGGGTGCTTATATATATGAACTCTAAACATAAGCGGATTCGACAAAAGAAAAGACTTGAATTGGAAGCAGAAATAAAGGATAAAGAACAGTTACTTATTAAAAACCCAACAGATGAAAGAATACTTAGTGTTATAAAACTTCTGAAAGACCAATTCCAAATGCTTATAGCGGAACAAGTTGCAACAAACTTACAATATGCGAAGCATAATACATTCTGCAATGCTAACAAACCAGGCAGGTGGTTGGCTTACACATTAAGGAAGAAACAAAGCATACGGACTATTGATAGTGTTGATATTGGTGGGAAAGATGTTTTTCAACAGAATTTAATAAAAGAAGCCTTTCTTCAATATTACACTAAACTATATGTCAGAGAGGAGGTGCAGAATGGACTTATAGAAAAATATTTGGATAATAAAAGAGTTACAAAAATCACTGAACAACAAAAGGAAAGAATGGATTATCCCATAACAGAGGAGGAGATAATAGCAGCAATAAAACAATTAAAAACAGCCAAAGCTCCTGGAACGGACGGTCTGACAGCAGTGTATTATAAAACTTTACAGGCAGAAATGGTGGAACAACTCAGAGACTTATTTTGCAACATACAACAAGGGGGAAAAGTACCTCCATCGTGGACTACAGCTTATATTTCTTTGATACCAAAAGAGCAAGTAGGTCCCAAAAAACCGGAGAATTACAGACCAATATCTCTTTTGAATACGGATTATAAAATTTATGCAAAAGTATTAGCCAACAGACTGATGTCAGTAATTCAAAAGGTGATTCATGATGACCAAGCGGGATTTATTGAGGGTAGGCACATGAAGGACAATGTAAGGCAAGTAATAGATTTATTGGAATATCTTGAGAAGAATAAACAGATCCCTGCAGTGCTGGTCTTTCTGGATGCAGAGAAGGCCTTTGATAGAGTGGATTGGAATTTTTTACTAAAGACATTAAAAAAGATGGACTTTGGGGACCAATATATACAGGCGGTCTCAGCAATTTATCAAGAGCAAAAGGCACAGATTATTATCAATGGAAGTCTGACAACAGAGTTTAAAATTGAAAAAGGTACAAGACAGGGATGTCCATTGTCCCCATTGTTGTTCATTTTAACACTAGAAGTCTTGTTAAATACAATAAGGGATTCTAACACATTGAAAGGTATAATGATAAGGCAAGAGGATTACAGAATAAAGGCATTTGCAGATGATCTGGTTGTTACCCTAACACAGCCAATGGAATCGATAATCCAGATGAAGGACATTATACAAGACTTTGGTAAAGTTTCAGGTTTCAGATTGAATCAGAGAAAAACTAAGATGGTAGTTAAAAATATGACACAAGATCGTAAACTGGAGTTAGAAAGAAGGGCAGGTTTTGAGATTGTACCAAAGGTAAAATATCTAGGAGTTCAGGTTGCAGAATCAAATATGAAATTGTTTCAAAATAACTATGAGGCGTTGTGGCGAGAGGTGCAAAAAGATATGGAGATTTGGAAAAAACTGCAGCTGTCTTTACTTGGAAGAATAGCAGCAGTTAAGATGAACATTTTGCCAAGATTTCTTTTTTTGTTTCAAATGATTCCGGTGCTCAAAAATGATAAACAACTAAAAGCATGGCAAACTGGTATCAACAAATTTGTTTGGAATGAGAAAAAACCAAGAGTAAAAATGAAAATTATGCAAGACATCCCAGAAAGGGGAGGTCTCAAACTTCCAAACCTACAATTATATTATGATGCAACAGCTTTGACTTTAGTAAGTGATTGGTTTGGAGGAAAAAAGACTGGAATATTGAATGCAGAAAGTTTTGATTTGGAATTTGGATGGCACGCTTACTTATTTTATGATAGCAAAGTGGATAAAGTATTTAAAAGCCATATACTTAGAGATTCTTTGCTGAGAGTTTGGAAGAAGCACCGAAACAACTGGAATTACAAAATACCGCTATGGCTGGATCTTGGTCATACCTTGTGGAATACAAATATAATGTCACTCGGGGGGTTTTTATATAAAGAGGTTCTTTTTGCAGATGCGGGCAGATGGCAGCTGAAGACATTACAGACATTGTTGGCTGAAGGGATTAATTTAACTTGGTTACAATATAATCAATTGCAATTGAGATGGAAAGAGGACCAAAAAACTGGTATTATAATGTATGAGGAAGAATTAGTTAGACATATAAAAGAGAAAGGCCCAATGCATATTAAAAGACTTTATAATGTTTTGTTAGAAAGGGATTCAGAAACTGAACTAGTTAAAGACTGTATGGTTAAGTGGGCACAAAATTTTGAGGAACCAGTGATGTTGGAAACATGGGAAAAAATTTGGGTTCAGAATGTTAAATTTACACAGTCGCAGAATCTGCGGGAAAATTTCTACAAAATGATTTATAGATGGCATTTAGATCCAAAAAAATTGTCGTGTATGTACCCTAGTGCCCAGCCTAAATGTTGGAGATGCGACTGCTTAGACGCTACATATTATCATGTTTGGTGGACCTGTAAGAAAGTTAAGGCTTTTTGGATAAAAATTTGGTGGGTCATGCAGAATGTTTTGAAGAGAAAGATTCAATTTTCTCCACAATTGTTTTTATTGGGTATAGTTAAGGGTTTTACATTGGGGGAAACAAAAATGATATTGTACATGATAACTGCAGCAAGATTGTTGATAGGTAAATACTGGAAAAATGAAGCGCTGCCTTCGATTGAGGAATGGATTTTGAAGATGGCCAGTTTCGCGGAGATGGCGAAGATTTCAGCATATTTAAAAGACTTTTCTCAAGAGACTTATGAATGGGAATGGAAGAAGTGGATAGATTATGTTCAGAACAAATATCAAACTAGGAAGTACCAAATAGCTTTTATTTGAAAATGTTATATTAAGATAGAAATATTTTAAGGTCGAGGATGAAAATTTATTTGAAAATGTTATATTAAGATAGAAATATTTTCAAGGTAATCAGGATGAAAATTTATTTGAAACTGCTATATTAAGATAGAAATATCTTCAAGGTAATCAGGATGAAAATTTATTTGAAACTGCTATATTAAGATAGAAATAGGTTAATGTAATGAAGATGAAAATTTGTAAGGGGAGGGCGGGGTTCAAGTTTTATATACAAAGGAGGGTTTTTCCTTTTATTTGACATGATTATATTGTGAGGAAGTCTGGGGGGAGGGGTGGGTTAGGGTGGGTTAGGGAGGTTGGGAAGTTTGGGGCGGGTCGAGGGGGGGGAAAAAAGGGGTGAAAATGTAATTGTAAAACTTTTGCAATAAAAAAAAAAAATTCAGATGCTTGGCAACTGACTCATATTTAATACAGTTGCAGGATCCCAGGGTCATGTGATCATCTTTTGTGATCTTCTGACATGTGAATGGTGAAGCCAGTTTTACTTAACAACTGTGTTAGTAATTTAACACTTGCAAAGATTGACTTAACTTTAGCAAGAAAAGTCATAAAACGGGGCAAAACCCACTTAGAACAGAACAGGGGTGTCAAACGCACACCGACACATTGTCATGTGACATACTGCAACTTTTTTCCTCCTTACTAAACCAGGCATGGGCATGGCCAGCACGTGATGTATCCAGCCCGCAGGCTGCAAGTTTGATATCCTGGAATAGAATAACAGAGTTGGAAGGGACCTTGGAGATCTTCTAGTTCAAGACCCTGCTCAGGCAGGAAACCCTATATCATTTCAGCTATTTAACTATCTCGCTTAGCAACAGAAATGTTGGGCTCAATTGTGTTCATAAGTCAAGGGTTACCTCTACTATGGTAAAAGAGGGAAGAGGAAGGAGATACCAGGGATCCTTTGCACAGCCCATGTTTTTGTTTGATTGATTTTGTAATCAAGGATCAATTAAAGCACACATTTTAAAACATCAAAATCTGGTAAATAAAATATACAAAGTCAGGGGTGAAATTCACTTACCTTCCCTACCGGTTTGCATATGTGACCACGCCTGTCATCTGTGCATGTGCAAAGCCTTCTGCACATGTGCAGAGGCTTAAAATCATCGCAAAAAAGCGACATCATGACATCCGTGCGGGTGGGTGGAGCCTCCCGCAGCAGCTGCTACTGGTTCGCCCAAACTGAATAGAACCAGCTGAATTTCACCTCTGTACAAAGTGCAAAGAGCATGAGGGAAAACCAAAATTATCAAGACTGCTGTACAATTAAACATATTGCAGAAATAATAGCAACAAATTTAGCAAGTCTTCCAGAGAAATTTGGTGATGTGTCAGATAAGAAGGGACAAACAAACTTCTCTTCTGTATGATCATGCCTGTAAGTTAAGAGAGGAATTATTAACTCATTTTGCCAGGTCACATAGAAGGAACATTGCACGATGACACCTGAAACTGTTTTTGTTTCCTCTAATGGATTTTCTTGCAAAAAAAAAAAACCATTAATCAGTCTTCCTTCTTGCAGGGAAGATGGCAAGGCATTATCTCAGACAAGATAAAAACTCTCCTACACCTCAGATAAATGATATTTGTTAAATGTTTAGCATGAGATAGTTGTCTCCCTGCTTCATACAAGATAGGAATTTTCGTTAAATTACTATTATTTAAAGTCCAAGCAGTATCAAGTTATATGGTGATAGACCATCATATTTGAGGTCTGCCACAATTCCCATCATTCATTCAGATATGAAATTGTCCTGCAAAACTAGAGAGACCAGGGTGCTTCTAAAGAAGCAAAACTGCATGTTGGTCTCCAAAAGTATTATTATTATTATTATTATTATTATTATTATTATTATTATTATTATTATTTATTTATTTATTTAATTTCTATACCGCCCTTCTCCAAATAGGACTCAGGGCGGTGCACAGCCAAGGTAAAAACAGAGCATACAAAATTTAAAAACAGTATTAAAATAATTACATATTTGGCCGTAAATTAAAACAACCCAATTTAAAATCAATTTAAAATTTAAAATTTAAAATTTGGCTCAAGCCAGCCCAGCTAGTTGGAATAAATGGGTTTTCAGGGCCCGACAAAAAATCCAGAGGTCTGTTATTGTACGCAACTCTGGGGGAAGGTTGTTCCAGAGGGTGGGCGCCGTCACAGAGAAGGCTCTCCCCCTGGGGGTCGCCAGCCGACATTGTCTGGCGGACGGCACCCTGAGGAGGCCCACTCTGTGAGAGCGTACTGGCCAGTGGGAGGCTATTGGTGGCAGAAGGCGGTCTCGTAAGTACCCCGGCCCTAAGCCATGGAGCGCTTTAAAGGTGGTCACCAACACCTTGAAGCGCACCCAGAAGACCACCGGAAGCCAGTGCAGCTCGCGCAGGAGAGGTGTCACATGGGAGCGCCTCATCGCCCCCATAATCCCCCGCGCGGCCGCGTTCTGGACCAGCTGGAGTCTCCGGGTGCACCCCAGGGGGAGCCCCATGTAGAGAGCGTTGCAGTAGTCCAGGCGGGAAGTGACTAGTGCCTGAGTGACTGTGCATAAAGAGTCCCGATCTAGAAAGGGACGCAACTGGTGTATCAGGCGAACCTGATAAAAAGCCCCCCTGGCCATGGCCGTCAAATGATCTTCTAAAGACAGCCATGCGTCCAGGAGGATGCCCAAGTTACGAGCCCTCTCCGTGGGGGCGAGTGATTCGCCCCCAATAGCCAGCGATGGCGTCAGCTGGCTATATCGGGACGCTGGAAGCCACAGCCACTCGGTCTTGGAGGGGTTGAGTCGGAGCCTGTTTCTCCCCATCCAGGCCCGCACGGCCTCCAGGCACTGGGACATCACTTCAAGGGCATCGTTGGGGTGGTCTGGGGTGGAGATGTACAGCTGGGTGTCATCAGCGTACTGATGGAACTCCACCCCGAAGCCACGGATGATCTCACCCAGCGGCTTTACATAAATGTTGAACAGCAGGGGCGAGAGGACCGACCCTTGTGGCACCCCACAAGCAAGGTGCCTCGGGGTCGACCGCTGCCCCCCGTCAACACAGATTGCGACCGGTCAGAGAGGTAGGAGAACCACCGCAAAACGGTGCCCCCCACCCCCACCCCTGCCAACCGGCGCAACATGATACCATGGTCGATGGTATCAAAAGCCGCTGAGAGGTCTAACAGGACCAGGATAGAGGAGCAACCCCTATCCTGAGCCCTCCAGAGATCATCCACCAACGCGACCAATGCCGTTTCCGTGCTGTGCCCAGGCCGGAAGCCGGACTGGAGCGGGTCTAGATAGACAGCTTCATCCAGGTACCGGGGAAGCTGTTGAGCTACCACACTCTCCACAACCTTCGCAACGAAGCGAAGGTTGGAGACTGGACGATAGTTAGCCAAAACAGCCAGATCCAGAGAGGGCTTCTTGAGGAGGGGCCTCACAACCGCTTCTTTCAAAGCAGCCGGCAGGACCCCCTCACTCAAAGAAGCGTTAACAATCTTCTGGAGCCAGCCTCGTGTCACCTCCCGGGAAGCCAGTACCAACCAGGAGGGGCACGGGTCCAATAAACATGTGGTCGCGTTCAGCCGTCCCAGGACCCTGTCCATGTCCTCGGGAGCCACAGGATCGAACTCCCCCCAGATAACACTCTCAAGACCTGCCTCAGTCATCCCGTCCGGACATACCCAGTCAGAGGCCAGCCCTTCCCGAATCTGAGCGATTTTGTCATACAGATACTGCACAAAGTCCTCAGCTCGGCCCTGCAAGGAGTCATCCCGCGCCTCCAGATGGAGGAGGGAGCGGGTCACCCTAAACAGGGTGGCCGGGCGATTATCTGATGACGCGATAAGAGCGGCAAAATAGCTAGATTTCGCCGCTTTTATCGCCACTAGGTAGGTCTTAATATGAGACCTCACCAGTGTTCGGTTGGATTCGGAGCGGCTGGTCCTCCAACTACTCTCCAGGCGTCTTTTCCGGCGCTTCATCTCCCTGAGCTCCTCGGAGAATCAAGGAGCCAGGTGAGTTCGGTGCTGGGTCAGAGGCCGCAAAGGCACGACACGGTCCAAGGCCCCGGCAGCCGCACTATCCCAGGCGGCCACCAGGTCCTCAGCCGAGTCATGAGCCAGAGTCTCAGGAAATGGCCCAAGCTCCATCTGGAACCTATCAGGGTCCATCAGGTGCCTGGGGCGGAACCACCTGGTCGGTCCTGCCTCCCTGCAGCAGGGTGCAGCAGTTAGAAAGTCCAGTCGAAGGAGCGAGTGGTCAGACCATGACAAGGGTTCGATGACTATATCCCCTGTATCAAGGCCACTCAACCACTGACCAGAGACAAAAACTAAGTCCAGAGTGTGTCCACCCGTGTGAGTGGGGTCATGAATTAACTGAGTAAGGTCCATGGCCGTCATGGAAGCCATGAACTCTCGAGCCACCTCAGACGTTTCACCGACAGATGGCAGGTTGAAATCCCCCATGACTAGAAGTCTGGGGGTACCAACCGCCACCTCAGCTATGACGTTGAGCAGCTCGAGCAGGGCTGTTGCCACGCGGCAGGGGGCCAGGTACGTGATCAACAAGCCCATCTGTACTCCACGACCCCACTTCACAAAAAGGGACTCACATCCGGCTATCTGTGGAACAGTGGTCTCCCTCGGTTCAAGACTTTCCTTTATAATAACCGCCACCCCTCCGCCCCTGCCCTGAGCTCTCGGCTGATGGAATGCTCGGAAACCTGGTGGGCACATATCCACGAGGGGAACCCCTCCCTCGTAGCCCAACCAGGTCTCCGTAATACCCGCCAGGTCCGCTCCCCCCTCCTGAATAAGATCGCAAATGAGTCCAGATTCTAAAAATAAATTAGATACAAAATGGCATACTTCCATAAAACTCATAGGAATATTTATTGGGCCACCTTGATAGATTTTAAAAACCAAAAGCAATAAATCTATGCATCATATTGACTAAATAATGACTCTGAAAATGTGGCTAGCAGTGGGACATGCTTAATATCATTATAATTGGCAAAACAAAGGATGGGATTTGAAAATTTATGGGTCTGTCTACAAATGGCACTCTTATTCATGCCAAGCCACTTTGCTATCCAAATGCCCCAATTTGTTCAGCACCAAATCCTATTTTTCCAAGAATAGTGGCAAATAGCAATCTAGTTGATGAATGTGACTACTTTGCTTTTATTGTAATTAATATCAATGAACAAGTTAAATGTACCTTTCAGTCAGGAAAGGCAAATTGCAGGATTCTACCCTGTTTCCCCCCAAATAAGACATCCGCTGACAATAAGCCCAATTGGGCTTTTGAGCGCATGGCAACAAGGCCAAGTGCTTATTTCAAGGTTCAAAAAAATATAAGACAGGGTCTTATTTTCGGGAAAACACGGTATGTGAATTGCTATTTCACTTTTCTATTAATTGTGTAGAATGAAATGCTAATCAAGGATCAACTGTCCTTCTTTGAAATTGGTTTGCTTCTTTGCTAGGATAAAATTCTGAACCAAGGAGTCTACTATTTTTCCAAGAGATGTCTGCCAAGCAACTTGTTTATTATCTTCAGCAAATTGATGGGCTACACCCCCTTTTTTTCCCAAAAAGCAAGAGATCTTTAAACCATGATTGATTGAACAAAGTAGTGGCAAGGCATTTTTCCTCAATATTTGATAGCTATCATTTCAAGAACTTAGATAAATACAAAACAAATGGAATAAAAGTGGGAAGATGATTGGCTGGAATAGATCCCAATAAATAGATGATGTTCCTATTTAGAACTTAAATAGTTTTTAAAGTAAATTTAAGAAACAGCCTTGGTGGCGCAGCAGAGTGCTGTTAAAGTGCTGTTAAATAGCACCAGCTGCCTGCAATTACTGCAAGTTCAAATTTCACCAGGCTCAAGGTTGACTCAGGCTTCCATCCTTTTGAGGTAGGTAAAATGAGGATCCGGATTGACCCCACCGCTTAGGGGGGGCCGAAAGCCCTACTAAGCAGGTATATACAAAAGTATGAAGGCTATTGCTTAACGCACTGTAAGCTGCCCTGAGTCTCCGGAGAAGGGCGGCATATAAATTGAATACATACATACATACATACATACATACATACATACATACATACATACATGTAAATACTTTTAAATGGGTAGAGGAATTTCCATTTTTAAAAAACGAACAACAAATATTGCCGTAGAGAAAGAACAAACCCATAGTAAAAATGTGCTTGCATGCAACTCACTTATCTTCTATTCTTCTTTTGGGAAAACTAGAGTTTTTGGTATTGTGTAATAATGAACTTGCTTGTCATAGTAACCTAATACTAGCTGGATGTGGTGATATGGAAGAGAAGAAACCTTTGAAACATGGTGTATGATGCTTTACATTTTATTTTCCACAAAAGTTTCCTTTAGCTTTCATTTTGCTGTTCAATTGAATTAGAATAATTCAACTACAAGACTTAAGTATTTTCCCAGGGATAAAGCTTAAATAAAATCATCCAACATATTAGTTATTTCTATCATGTTTTGCATAATTATGTTCAGTGCACATCACAATTTTACAGAAGATGGCCCACATAGAGTCTCACAGGAAAACAGAAGGCTTGTTTAAACATATTAGTGCCTTCACTGAAGAAAAATATATCTAATAGAATGACACCCCTGCTAAAAATTGAATGACCCAATTAAAGAGCAGGCCATATAATATATCCCTTGATCTACATAAGTATATTTCAATATTGGTTATAGTTTATTAAGCTGAAGCTTTTGAAATTAAATAGCCTTTTCTGACTCTGTTTCACTTCATTCAAAGAAACATATTAAAGGCAAAGAAAAGCTATCTTGCTATGCAAATGGATTGAATTACTGACTGGTAAATCTGTACCAAATTTGATTCCATTTCATTTTTTAAATTATTATTATTAAAAGAAAAAATGTGTGCATGAGTAAATTCATAATATTAAAATTCTTTCTTGATGGGGTGTAACTACTCGGTACCATCTTTTGTAATGTTTGCTGTTGTTGCTGTTTCTGATTCCTCAGTTAATCAAAGGGGCAATCTTGGTCAGTCAGGGACCATACAGATCAATTTTTGTCAACCTTGGCATGTGGACTGGGGAATTATGGGAGCTAAAGTCCACCTGGTAAAGTTACCAGGATTGGGAAACACTGATATGTAGAATATTATGACATTTACAAAGGTTTGACTTAGAATCATACTGATGAACAGGACAATTTACCATTTACCTCAACTTTCTTTTCACTGCAGGGATCCAAACTAAAGGATCTTCTGCTCCATCTCAGCACTTTTCTGAGCAATTTATTCTACTATGGTTCAATAAGCAATTTTTTAAAAATAATATTCACATTGTTGTGCCTTTCACACTGTTGATTCATATTCAGTTTGCAGTTTACTATTTTGGAGTCAATACTTTCCATTTTGTAATTATGTATCTAATTACTATTTTGATTGATTGATGTTTGATTATGTGCCATCAAATTTTGTCAACTCTTAGTGACCGCATAAATAGATTTTCTCTGACAATCTATATCTAACCTGGTCTTTCAGGTCTTCCAATGCTACACTCCTTGCCATTGTAACTAAGTCTGTTATTTTGATGCTGTTTATCCTCTTCTTTTGCCATACACCATTCTCAAAATTAGACCCTTCCTCAAAGAGCTAGCTCTTTATATAATGTGTCCAAAGTAGGATAATTTGAATGATCTATTACTTTTAGCCCTGTTTCTGTCATATTTTGCATGCTATGGTAATTGTTCTGGTACTTATTTACTTTTTTTTGCTAGTCAGCAACTTTAACCAAAATTAATACCTTAACTTTATTGCCACTCCACTTAATATTCCCTCTAATTTGATTAGAAAGAACAACATAAGTAATTTGGGTTATTTAGAAACAAGCCTTCTATCTCTAGTGACTAAAAAAAATAGAGAAACATTAGAACATTATAATAATAGTAATAATAATAATAATAATAAAACATCTCTAAGGGTAATCCCATGCTGTGAGGGAGGGGCTTGTGTAGTTCTGATAAGGCTGAGAGTTTTGCTGGCAGTAGTATATTTTACCAGAAGGGTCACCCAAGTAAAACAGGTCTTAGTTGATGAGCCAGACTAAGGGTATCCATCAACCCATTTGATATTGTGATAAAATGGAAGGGGAGAAATCCTAAACTAGATCAGTCATCTCCCTGGTCAATAAGGACAGCTTCAGATGTCAGAGTTCCTGGGTTGACCAGTGAGCAGTGGGACTCAGGAGCAACTGCTGAGCAACCAGGGATTAGCCCCATAGGATTACTGGAAGAATAACCATCACAAATATGTCAAAAATATAATGTGTTTGAAAATCACACCATTATGTTCTGCTATTATAAATCAGAACCAATAAAGTGGGGATACTTAAAGCAAATATTTAACATTGGAAAAGAATTTATCCAAACTAAAATGTCACTGAACAGCAACTCAAAGGATTAGTTTGATTAGGATTAGTAAATCTGTTAGCAGAAATAAAATATACAATAGTAAATAGTACAAAAGTAAAAGAAACTCAGATTAGAACAACTGTGAATATATATATATATATATATATATATATATATATATATATATATATATATATATATATATATATATAAGTTAAGTTTTAAATTGATTTTAAATTGGGTTGTTTTAATTTACGGCCAAAATATTTAATTATTTTAAACTGCTTTTAAATTTTGTATGTTTTGTTTTTTACTTTGGCTGTTCACCGCCCTGAGTCCTATTTGGAGAAGGGCGGTATAGAAATAGGAACAAACAAACAAACAAACAAACAAACAAATAAATAAATAAGTGTGTTTGTGTGTGTGTGTGTGTGTGTGTGTGTGTTTCCTCTAGCCAGGTTTTTCCTAGGTAACCAAGGTTTTTCTTCAGCCCTAGCTCAGTAAAATCACATCCACTTGATTCTGGGCTTTTTTCTTTTCTGGCAGCCAGCAAGTTCCAGCTGCCAGGTGAGAGACTTATATAGATCTATTTCCAGCTTTCATCAGTAAGCCATACCCACATCTCATGTATCCTCCCTGTAAAGGTATAGTATCTATTTTCTTACTTCTTTGTAGGATTTATGTGTGTTTTTCCTCTAGCCAGGTTTTTCCTATGTAACCAAGGTTTTTCTGCTAGGTTTTCCCTAGCTCAGTGGAGTCACATCCACTCGATTCTGGGCTTCCTGTGCCAACGCTTGGCACCTAGCCTGCTGCTCGGAGAAGAGCAGCAGGCTCCTTCCAAAACCAACCAGTCAGATCATCCTGGAGGTTGGCAAAGCTGGACACAGGAAGCCCAGAATCGAGTGGATGTGATTCTACTGAGCTAGGGCTGCAGAAAAACCTTGGTTACGTAGGAAAACCTGGCTTATGGAGGAAAAACACACATAAATCCTACGAAGAAGTAAGAAATATATATATATATACATACATATATATATATATATATATATATATATATATATATATATATATATATATATATATTTGTTTGTTTTTCTTTCTTTTTTGTAGGTTTTATGTGTATTTCTCTTTAGCCAGGTTCTACCTACGTAAACCAAGATATTATGCAACCCTAGTTCAGTGAAATCACAATTCACTAGTTTCTGGGCTTTTTTTCTTCTGGCAGCCAGCAGACCCTTTGCTGCCCATTGGGAGACTAAGATAGATCTATTTCGGCCTTATAAGGCCTCATCAGTTAGCCACACCCTCATCTCATGTATCCTCCCTGTAAAGGTACAATATTTGTTTTTCTTTCTTTTTCATAGGTTTTATGTGTATTTCTCTTTAGCCATGTTCTACCTATGTAAACCAAGATATTATGCAGCCCTGGTTCAGTAAAATCACTAGTTTCACTGGTGAATTCACTAGTTTCTGGGCTCTCTCTCTCCTTCTCTCTCTCTCTCTGTATGTATATGTGTATATATATATATATATATATATATATATATATATATATATATATAGAGAGAGAGAGAGAGAGAGAGAGAGAGAGAGAGAGAGAGAGAGAGAGAGAGACTTCCACTGAAACAACCTATAAAATAACTGTCTTTTAAAAAGAAATAAAATAAATGTTTGTGGTATATGCAGAATTACCAGTAGAAAGAAGCCCCCCCCCCCAAAGACTGGTACCTGTAATGAAGGATATGAATAAAGCATTTCCATGGATTAAAATAAGATCTATTGACCAGACAAATTGGCTTGTTATACACAGTACAACAATAGTAATCCCAAAAGTGCTTTACAAGACTTCGTTTTTCCTTGAAGTTGTTTTGCTTCTCATCCAAGAAGCTACTTCAGTTCAGAACTTCAGTTTTTCAGAACAGTAGAAGCTTCTTGGATGAGAAGTGAAATGTCTGCAAGGAAAAACAAAATCCAGTTGCCTTTTGAAAAAGCACTTTTGGAACAATAATGACCTGGGAATCTCCATAGACATACAGCAGTGGTAGTTATAGAAAAACTGGGTATTGAAATTAGAAAACCAACAACCAAATTATATTCAATTTCACTAGAGATCAGACTGGAGGCCAAAATAAAGAAATTAAGATTAGATCAGAGGTGTTATTCAGCCGGTTTGCACCGGTTTGCATGAACCGTTGGTGGAAATTTGGCCAAATTCACTGAACCGGTAGAGATGGCCAGCTAGCCACACCCCCGAACCGGTCCCCCGGTCGCGTCTCACTTGCCCTGCCTGCCATGTTTGTCATGTTTGCCATGTTCTTCACACACGCACATCCCATTACCTTGCAAGTCCAAAGGGATGTGCATGTGCAAAGAAAAGCTGCTGCCGTCACAGCCCAAACAAAGAGGTGGTGGTGGGGGAAGTGGGGCTAGGGCTGGGACCACTAAAGGAAGAGTAACGGGGGTTTACTGGTGAAGAGAGGGCGGGGGTACTTTTCTTGTGGGCATGGCTAGGTGGGGGGATCATATGACTGAGTGGGCATGGATGTGGGCATCAGTGATGTCAAGTTGGCCACACCCACTCAGTCACATGTCCCCCCACCTAGCCACGCCCACTGAACCAATAGTGAACATTTTTGAAACCCACCACTGAATCAGATGCATGTTATTTTAAAAAAGAAACAAGAAAGAATAAAAATTGAAGAAAGTAATGATCAAGACAAACTTAATTAAAAATACTGGATTAGCACCAGAAAAAATGAAGAAGCTTTGGAAAGTATAAAGCAATAACTAACAGCAATAGCAGGGAAAATTGAATGCTATGAGGCATGAATCATCCAATATAAGCAAAATCATCTACTTCAGTTAGGCCAGAGGCAATTCTACCAAAGTACAAATGGAAATTCTGAAAATGGAAAACCAAACAACAAGGAAACAATCCAGTTTGGGAAAGATTTATGGGAAACTCAAAAAGACTATTTACAAAATGCTGGATGGGTAAATTTCACCTCTGGATAACAGCCAATTTGTTCTAGTGGTTAAAGAACCAAGCTAAACTAGCCCTGACTTGGCCTGAAAGCCAGATGGGTGACTTTGGGCCAGTTTCTTTCTCTCAGCCCAATCCAACCAGCTGAATTGAACAGTTGGTCTGAAAAACTAGAAAACTGATCACTATTCACTGTGCATTACATTGCCATAGTGAGATTGATAGTTTATCCCTGCCCTGCAGAAATGGAGGCAAAGGTTTGCTTTAGGTCAAATAAGCTGTCAAAGAAGAAAAGTGTGTATTGGCTGACTATATAAAAGACAGCCAAGAACAAGCATTGAGGCACGTTAAAAATTGGAACGTATTAAATATCCTGGAAACAAAACATGAATATTGAAATAATGTAATAAAAACACAAAGAGAATGCTGGCAAGGAAAAGCATTACATGGTCAATTTCTACAAAGGTTCGAGGGGAAAGTGGATAAAGAGAAAAACTGGCAGTGGCTTACAACGGGAACATTAAAAAGAAGAAACCAAAGATTTGATTTTGGCCGCATAAGAGCTAATTGCTCAAACTAATGCAATCAAGACCAGAATTGGGGGGGAAAAAAATCATTAAATGATTCAACCTGCAGATTGTGCAATGAGACAGCAGACAGTAAACAGTTACATTCAACTTGTACAAGAAAATCACATAAACTGATTATAAACAACAACATAATACATTTGCCAAACTGATTCATTGGAACATCTGTAAAAATGATGTGCCAATAATGAAAAATATTTTTGAAAAGTCAAAAGTGAACCCCAGTCTCTCCTCACTAAACATTATGTGTCTTGAATAGGTTAGCATATCCAAGGGAAACAACAGTTGCTTTAGAATAGGGGTGTCAAAATCATATCATCATGTCATTGTCATGTGGCGTATGATGACTTTTTTCCCCTTCGCTAAACTGGGGGTGGGCATGGCCAGTACGGGATGCATCCAGCCCATGGGTTGTGAGTTTGACATTCCTGCTTTAGAGAATATTAATACTTCTAACAGTAATATAGGGGAGGGGGAAACAGCTAGAGTGCAAACCCAGAAATTATAAATGTGATGTCCACTCAACTTACTTTCTTTCAGGGAGGAGACAGTTTGGCGTAGTGGTTAAAGTTGGCCTAGGAACCAAGGAGACTGTGAGTTCTATTCCTACCTTAGGCATGAAAGCCAGCTAGGTGATTGGACCAGTCTCTCTCTCTCTCTCTCTCAATTCAACCCACCTTACAGGATTGTTGTTGTGGGAAAAACAGGAGGAGGGAGGACTATTGTATATGTTTTCTGCCTTGAGTTATGTATTAAAAAATAACTACATTTTTTTAAGAATAAAAAATGACTTTTTTCTATGAACCACAATTTTGAAAATCATTGCAATTTGCTTTCTCTCCCCACCCCCTCCCATTTACTTTCATTAGTATACATTTTAGATTACAAGCTTAAAGACAGATATCCCTTTCTACTAATTTTTGTAAGCTGTTCTTGGGGAAAAAATGTTTTTGCTATGCAAAGATTAGGAAGATGAGAATAAAATGGCTTAAAATAAATAGAATGATTGAATGAATTCATGAAAGTAGAATCTAGCTATGGCTGTTAACCTTAGTAGTTAGTAGTTAAACCTCCATATATTTTGTATCTCTGAATACAAAAGGCTCATACAGGCCCACTTTTGAATTTCCTGAACTCCTGATTAGATGCTATTGGATATATCACTTTGGACTAAATATATCTGAATTTTATTTACATAGCACTTTGGTATAAACTGCAAGTTACCATAGCTAACAATTACAAAACCACAGCAATTAAAAAAATAAGCACTGGCAGACGGGTCAGTGGATCATGTCTTTATGTAACATTAAGTTTGCAGAACATATTGAACAGCATCATTCTGAAGAAAAGAAACTAGTTGCCAAAAGAACATTGTTTCTTTCCAAGTATAATTTGATAGCAATAAGCATGCAGAAAACATCTGTTAACTGTCCCTGTGGGCTTATACTCCACAGTATTTGCAAATACCAAAAGACTGGAGAATCATACTGAATTATTGATTTGGTGTTGCATGAAAGAATAAATTCCATAGTTTGTATCCTGCAGACAGAAAAGAAAGATGAACAGTACAATTTTAGAGGATTCTAGTCTACAATGTAAAACCAAGAGAGAGGGAGGGAGGGAGGGAGAGAGAGAATATGAATTTGCACAAAGTTTGGTTTGAGTTCCATTTAAGATGCCAGATATGCATTGACATTCTCCAATATCAGTTCAGTAATTATATTCTAGTAATCATTTAATATCCCACTAAATTGCTATTCTTGGAATTAGACAGAGATCATTATATTCTGTTTGGATTACTGGAAGGCGTCTGTTGGTTTTTGTCTAGTTGACAAGAGTATTATTTTTCAATTGATACCATCTTCTCCCATTGAGGTGACAGACTCAATAGTTACTGGGAAAGTTATGATGACCATTCCTTCTGTTGACAAGATTGGATATAAACATTTTTTAAAGATAGAGCTAATGTGATAACTGCTAGACTAAACGAAGCTGACTATGAAGATCTTAGAAATTCAGAAGGAGGAAGGAAAAAAAGCTATAATAGGTTTACCAAAAATTGAAAACAATATTCAAGGTAAAACAATGACCTGGAATCTCATTATCCCAAGGGCAATTTATGTGGGAGGAACTCCAGAAACAGAGAAAAGTCATCTAGTTTTTTTTTCTGATGAAGCTATATTGGAAGTATTAACTTTGTCTAAAGTTCCTCTGCTAAATGCTCATTTCAGCTTCTTCATTTCATGTAGCTGATTAGACTTGGCCATTCATTGTGCACATCCACAGATTTTCCAAGAGCAGTGAAATTTTTACAGGAGACCCTAACTTTGTGAATTAGCAAATAGGGAGATAATAGTTCTATGCTTCTCCTAGATTGCTCTAAGGGCACTCAACAACATATCAATTCATACATCAAGCAAGAATGTTGATAAAAGAAATTTCAATACTGCCTCAAGTTTTCAGCCATATTTATTTTGAAATTAAAATTTAAGGTACCAAAAAAAAAAAAAAAAAAAAAGAGTCCTCCTTAAGTTCTTGTTGAACTTCTGGAAGAAGATAGAACAGTTTCTGCCACCGTACTTATTTGTATCCAGGCTGTGAACATTTGCTTTCCAATCTGATTTCTAATTAAGTATTTGTATGCTATATCTGCATACCTATGACTACAGGGAAAATTGAAGAGTTTTTTCAACTTTGTTTTAGCTTTCTCTCTCTTTCTCCTCCTTCCTTCCATGATGGTCAGTTTGTTTGTGTTTAATAATACCTGCTTATTACAAACCTGTTTCCTTGGTATAAATGCTTGTTCTTTTAAATCATGAACTCGAATCAGGCTGAGGTCTGAAGCTTGAAAACATTAGATTTTTCATTGATATTTTTAAATTGATATTCTTGTTATAATTCATAATAAATAGAATTTAGCAACTTCCAGTGCTCGCTTCTGGGTAACATTATGGTATATATCAAGCATGCTTCCCACCCCGTTTCCTATCTTTTAATGTAGCTTTTCAACACCTTTCTTATATTATTAGAAATTCAGAAAAAATAAATAAACAAGTAACAGGGGAAATGGCTGAGCAAAAGATTCAACAATGTAGATGGTAGGATATTGTATAGATAAAACAGAAATTTATCTTTTCTAATTTTACTTCATTAGAGTTTGACATCCTGACTTGTTACACTACAGTACAATCTGTAGCAGATCATATCTAATGCCATCCATCTAATAAGAATGAGGATCGGTTTTATATATATATAAGTTATATTCTGATTTCTTCATTTATTCTTGTATTAGGACTCCCAAAAAGCTTTTTCTGTTGGCAAATTTGAAGGTTATCTTGCTCCAGATACAATTGAAAGATGATCTAGATATATGGCTTAAGAACATAAAACCATGAAAAACTGAGGGCAGAAAAAACCTAGTGGTCTATTGAATTTTTCCTCTATTTTCACTGGCTTTATTATGAAATCTTGACAATTGTAATATCTGCACAGTGCCACAAGAGAGAATCTACAGTATAGTGAGCAGAGGAAAAAAATGTAATCCATTGTTATAGGCTGATGAATAGCTCTGTAAGAGAAGAAATATTACAATTTCTCATGTAGTTAGATATAAAGGGAACATTTAAGGTGAAAAGCTTGTTAACAAAATTCAGAATTTCTCTTGACAAAGTGAATGCAGAAATGATAAGCAGTAATGGAAATACCAACAAACTCTATTGTGAATATTCAGAGAAAAATGATTCAAGGTAGTTTTAAGTGGTCTATTACACCAGTTTTGATTGCCAAGGTAGGTAATTCATTAAAAAAAAAAAACCTTGTAGAATTGCAGTAATCAGGTCACATCATAGTTTTTTCATACTTAGCATCAATAGTGTAAAGCTCAATAGTTCTGGAAAATTATTTATCAATGAATTAAGTACATTTTAATTATTGATTTGTCTTTCCTGTATCTGTTTTCCTCTTAAATATCACTAAATCATAGATTCCCACAAAATATACAAAGTTGGCTTTCTGTATAATAACAGCTAATAGAATACTTTAGATTTCTTTCTAAAAATCATTTTCTCTTTGAGTTTATTTTTTTTTGTTTATTTATTAATTTTAATTATTGTTTTTATGTGTTATTTTTTAGTTTTTTGTTTTTGTCAAATGATGGACGTGTTTATCCCAAGCATAAAGTTAAACTTATCTTAATCCTATTTATCACTGAGGCTGTTTCATATTTTTGACAGATTTTTTTTTTCCTAGTTGTGTTTTTACTTTATTTTAAGTGACATTGCAAACCAGCGAATAAATTTGTTTGGTACGGCTACTGTATACAAATTTCAATGTATCAACTTCAGCTTCTAATTGGGAAAACTGAATTTAATTGTCCATGCTTTGAAATTTACAACCAAACTGTGGTTAAAGGCTGGAACAGGAGCTTCAGAATCCAGCCTCTGTTTTCACTGGCTTTATTATGAAATCTTGACAACTCTTAATATCTGAACAATGCCACAAGATATACATTTGGAAAAAAAAAATAGGGCTGCAGATTCAATTTTATAAAGTTTATTTTTACTTTTAATTATTATTCCATCTTTATTACCTTTATAGATAATTCAAGGCAGTGAAAATAACTAATATTCCTTCCTCCCCACATTTTCCCCACAACAACCAGCCTTTGAGGTGGATTAGACTGAGAAAGAGTAACTGGTGCAAAGTCACCCAGCTAATTTACATGCCTAAAATGGAGTAGAATTCATAGTGTCATGTTTGCTAGCCTGCCACCTTAACAATAAGACCAAACTGGCTGGACATATAATTGCTGTATTTATTCTATAATTTTCCAGGCCCTGCTCTCTTCCTCCGTCTCTTTCTCATCTTCTTCTACTTTCTCTTTCCTTCCTTCTGGATAGATTATAATTTTTACATTATATTGTTGAACATTGTCTATATATGTTTTCTTTTTTGATCCAATTTACTTAAAAAGAAAATAACCTAGCATCCATATTAATGTGGGAGATAATATTTGACAACTTGCCTCTTGTCAAAACATTTATGGGTAGATAATTTTAGGACACATCAGACATTAGAGCACATCAAACACAATCAAATCCTCAGCACAAATATCCCAATTAAAAAGTTTTAAAAGGGAGGGAGAGAGGGAAGGAGAGAGGGAGGGAGAGAGAGCGAGAGAGCATCTAAACTCCCTTTGTCTGACACAGATTCCCTCCCTCCCTCCTGGGAATTCCAGATTATATTCTAACACACTGTTTTATCACTTGTTTTCTTTTTGAAGTTATGACAAATGAAAATTGGCCAAATCATAAACAACAATCCCAAATTTAAGTAAAGCCAAAACAGAACAAAGCAGTTTGAGTTCAATTTAAATTTAAATTGAGTTATATTTAATTAGTCTAATTGAATGTGATTTACACTCTAAGTATTTAATAATATTTCCCTTGGGTTACATTACATACAGTTCAACAGAAATTTTGAAGCAGCTCTGTAAAAAGGCATCAAAGCTTTGGAAGCATAGATTATTAACTCCTAGCCTAATTAATATTGGCTAGCCAACATTATCTCTACTGACATCAAGAAACTGTCTCTCTCACATACAGGACACAGGCTATGTTTCTCTGGAATGCCTAAAAAAGAATTGCTGATTTCTAAGCACTCCATTCCAACAACTCTTATTCAGAGCAAAATAGATAGGAACAGAAAAGAAACAAAGTCTGAAGGAATTGTGCAGTTTTACTTGAAAGCTTTGTAAAGCTTCTGTATGATTTGTACAGAAGCAGAAATATTGTTCCAGGTGCTCTTTGGAGGGAAAGGTAATCATCTTGTTCTTCCACTATAGCAAATGTCTACATTGGTTTTAATCTATAAAGTGCCCTCATGGCCTACCCTTAGGAAACATTAATCCTATGTTATCAGGTGCTTCTGTTATGAGGCTTTGTGTAGTATGGTGCATAGGGGCATCAATGCAATGGCATCACAGGGGCATCAATGCAGTGAGGAGCAAGCATTGTTATGATTTACAACAATATAGTGATCCTTAGGTAGTTTCAACAAATGATTTGTCTGATTTTATCATTGCATATGTGTTATTAGGACATTATCACATAATTGTTCCTCTTGCAAACTGGCTAGAAGCTTTGTAGTGACTTATAGGCAGTGGTGGGATTCTGTCAGTTCACACCACTTCGGGAGAAACGGTTGTTAACTTTCTGAGCAGTTTGGCAAAATGGTTGTTGGAAGAAATTATTGGGGCAGAGAACCGGTTGTTAAATTACTTGAATCCCACCACTGCTTATAGATGATGGATAGGTAGGTAGGTATGTACATGATAGCTAGATAGCTGGATGGATGGATGGATGGATGGATGGAGATAGATAGATAGATAGATAGATAGATAGATAGATAGATAGATAGATAGATAGACAGACAGATAGATATAAATATAGAGTTCCAAAGCTCAGTTCAGTTAACAAAAGGGAGAATCTACATTATAATGAGCAGAAGAAAAAAAATGTAATCCATTGTTATATGCTGATGAATAGCTCTGTAAGAGAAGAAACATCACAATTTCTCATGTAGTTAGATATAAAGGGAATATTTAAGATGAAAAGCTTGTAACAAAATTCAGAATCTCTCTTAACAAAATGAATTCAGAAATGATAAGCAGTAATGGAAATACCAACAAACTCTATTGTGAACATTCAGAGAAAAATGATTCAAGGTAGTTTCAGGTGGTCTATTGCACCAGTTTTGATTGCCAAGGTAGGTAATTCATTAAAAAAAAAACCTTGTAGAATTGCAGTAATCAGGTCACATCACAGTTTTTCATATTTAGCATCAATAGTGTAAAGCACAATAGTTCTGGAAAATTATTTATCAATGAATTAAGTACATTTTAATTATTGATTTGTCTTTCCTGTACCTTTTTTTTCTCTTAAATATCATTGGGGAATATACAATTTCTGACTTTGGATGGGACTGCACCTCTCCATTAAAGATTGGTGAGTAATCTGGGGGTCTTCCTGGACTAAACAGCTCCTACTTAATGAACAAATGGCAACTGTGGCCAGGAAGACCTTTGCACAACTTCATTTGGTACACCAATTAGTTCCTTTATTTAAACAGGTTACCCTTCAAATAGTCACTCTCGTCATGGACATATCCACAGCTTGATTACTGCAACATGATCTATAGACTCTGTCCTTGAATATCAAGAAGCTTCAAATAATCCAGAATGTAGAGGCACGGGCTGTGTTGAGCATTCCTTGGTATGCCCATATAATACCTTTGCTTCATGAACTGCAATGGTTGCCATTTTGTTTGCAGTTCATATTATACCTATAAAGCCCTTTGTGACATACAATTCCATTACTTGAGGGGCTTCCTGTTTCCCAGAGTATCTTCCTAGCCAATCCAATATGTCAATTAACTCTGTCATTCCTTATGATTCAAGAAGTGTGCCTTCATTGTTGCAGTGTTTGTGTTCTGGGATGAGATTCCAGATGGCCATCATTATGCTGAAGTTTGGTAGGAGCTTGAGTGGCTCTTCTTTCAGGCTTTTATGAAGGCAAATGAAGACTTCTGGGATTCTGTGGATCCATTTCTTTTTTCTGTTCCAGTTTAGTTCCTGACTTCTTTGCTATCTTTATTTTTGCTTCTTTTTAAAAATGTGTTTACTTGTGAGTTGCCCAGAGTCATTGGGAATCAGGCAGCATACAAGTTTCATAAATAAATACATATTATTTCAAAATGTCTTATTTCGTTTTATATAGCCTGTAAATCTCTTTTCTATTTCTCTGTTATGCTTCTATTTCTGTTTATTTATTTTTCATGGTTGGGCTTTAAAAAATCCACTAATATAAATTTTTTTTTAAAAAAAAATAAAATGTCCACGATAGGCTATTAATACCATTAAAAAACTTGAAAAATATACCTCTAACAAAACACATCAAAAATTACAAAAATAAAAACTGAACAATAAATACTGCAGCCACAACTCAGATGCTCTTCTGAATAACACAGTGTTTAAGTTAGAAAATCTTGACTGCATTGTGTTTTTTGGTTCCAAGGATTGAGAGCTAGCAGGCCTGATCTGCTAAGTTGCTTATCTCAGAAGCCAGCAGACGATCAACCAGAGCAGGTCACAGTGGAGTCAGGTGAAGAAGCCCAAATTGAGACAGGGCTTGCAACCCCAAGATATATTGGCAGTTTTGGAGACTTGAGCAAAGGTGAAAAGCTGAGCTCAAGAAACAAAGCCACCAACACCCTATTTAGTTATTTATTTCTCTTACATATTAGAAGAACAAGGACAAATGTAACAATATACTCCAAACTCAACTGTAATAGTTGAAGCATGAAGAGGAAACAGCAGAGATTCCTATTCAGATCACCATCAACTTCTAAAAACTTTAAAGCATCTTGAAAAGTTTTGCAAGATCTCCTTAGGTTATCTTTCTGTAATATGACAGAATGTCACCATGATACCCAATTCTGAGTAAATTCAAACAATTTTATGAGCACAGAACATCTCAGTGATGTCACAATGACCTGCAGTGGAAGTCATTTTATTTTATTATTATTTCAAATCTCTGATAAGCCTATTTTAAGATTAAGATGAGTTTTCATTATATTCCTAGTTCAAAGTGGTAGGAAATTATGCTATCAATTTTTGGTAAACTTATTGCTAAATTTTAGCTATGTGGTAAAAGAGATCTCTGAAAGGTGCTAAAAGGGAAAAAAATGTTGGGCCTTTATGTATCTTTAGATTACCTAACACTAAATTAAAGTAATAACTCTGTATAAGTAATAAGTTATAAAGTAATAACAATGTATATAATTAAGCATTAAAAATCATTCTATTTAAGCTTCACTAGCAACAGCACTTAGATTTATATACTGCTTCACAGTGCTTTTACACCCCTTTCTAAGCAGTTTACAGAGTCAGTGTATTGCTCCCAACATTCTGGGTCCTCATTTTACCAACCTCAGAAGGATGGAAGGCTGAGTCAACCTTGAGCTGGTGAGAATCAAACCTCTGGCAGTCAGCAGAATTAGGCGACAATACTGCATTCTAACCACTGCACCTCCATGGCTCCTTCACAAGTGAAGGAGTCCTTATATACCTGAAAACCCAGTTAGGCCCTGTTTTCTCAGGTTTAGTGATTGAACTCTGTTTCCTAATCTAGCCTTAGTGTCAGAGGGCTTGTAGGGCTTTAGTTCAAAATCCATATCACTTGAGTAGCCATTTGAGGATAATTATGACCATCAGAACTGAGCTACAAGATCTAACTCTGCTAGCACTTAGTAGTCATTTGGATTCATGCAGCTAGAATTTAGAAACTTAGATTACCTTTGTGGTAGTATTTTTTTTTAAAAAAAAAAGACAGTAATGTTTAAGGTGATATTAAGAAAATGCTTAGCTTTATCACGATAAAATAACATGTTTCATCATGCTGAGACGTAAGTTGTGTGCATTTTTGCTGCACTATGCATGTTCTTGCATACCTCATAATACACACACACACACACACACACACATGAGTTTTTTTTAAAAGAAATCACATTATTGGTAACTATTGATAACTATTTCCAGGCAAAACATATTGCAATGGAAAGAAGGCAGCAGTTCAACAAGTGCAAGCTAAATTTTGTTTGTCATCCCATTATTCAGATACTTTGGCAAATCTCTCAGTACAAAATAACTATGGTTCAGAGACAGTCAGGGACGTTTGCAAGATTATAACCAAATTTCCCTCCCCACATTCCACTATTTAGGATAGTGAAATTGTAAAATCAAAGATGGGCAGATATTGCACATATCTATTTGTTAAGGAAAAGAGCTGCAGAGAATGGCATGCTGTATTACATCCATCTATCATATCTTTAGGAATCTACTTTAAGCTTCAATAATACCGATACAGAAAGTTTTGCATTTATCTTTCAGTTTTATGGATGTGTTTTTCACAGACAATATTTTGCAAGCTTTGTATGCTTATCCATCTTGAAAGATTCTATATATTCATTCAGCGTTTGAGTTGCCATTTTTTCTTCTCTCCCCTAACACCCAGACATATATTTTGCACATTTTCTAAGGACTGTACTCAGAATCCAATTGCTACAACTAATCCTTGACTACAACAATTCATGTAGTGACCATTCAAAGTTACAACGGCAGTGAAAAACGTGACTTGTGACCATTTCTCACACTTACGACTTTGCGGCATCCCCATGGGCATGTGATCAAAATTTGGATGCTTGGCAAGTGACTCACATTTGTGATGGCTGCAATGTTCCAGGGTAATGTGATCTCTTTTTGTGAATGTCTGACAAGCAAAGTCAATGGGGAAAACAGATTCATTTAACAACTGTGTTATTAATTTAACAACTATAGTGATTCACTTAACAAATGTGGCAAGAAAAGTTGCAAAATGGGGCAAAACTCACTTAACAAATTTCTCACTTAGCAACATACATTTTGGGTTCAATTATGGTTGTAAATCAAGGACTACTTGTATAATGAAAGTTCTGTAGCTTGCTCTAATTTTGTCCATAGGCTGTTGTATATATGTTATTAGAAGAACTAATTAAGAGCAAAGACCCCCTCCAGGATCAATATACTCGGGGAATTCACAACAGTTTCTGATTGGTCTTGTGCAAATCTTCAACTCCAATAGTACACAAAACAGAGAAGGAAGAGGAATTCATGGGAGCTGTTTGTCAGAATGTTTTCCGAGGCAAAGAAGCCTTTAAAGTCTTACTCATAAGTCTATAGCTTTGAAAGCTAAACAATGTCACATTTTTCACACATGGAAGATATTGCTACTTTTCTGCTTAAATGAAAGCCACCTAACCACAGGATGAGAAGTCCTTGACAGTGATAATGGGAACGGTAAAAGCAGTCAGCTGCCAGACGCAGTAGTCTCTCCTGATGGGTTTTGCTTTGTTTTTTGTATCAGTCACCAGCCAAATATCAAGGGGGTTATTCTGCTGTGTGTAGAGCAATTGGCTGATAGGGTTTTTGGTTAGTTGTTAAACTAGCTATAATGTCTGCTCATATTATTATTTTTTGTTTAGCAATCTGTCCAGACCAACTTAAAAGAAGGTAGCAGAGAAAGGATAGGAGAGGTAGTGTGTGTGTGTGTGTGTGTGTGTGTGTGTGTTTGTGTGTTTGTGTGTGTGTGTGTGTTTTCTTTTCTTTTCGTAGGCCTTTATGTCTATTTCTCCTTAGCCAGGTTCTTCCTATGTAAACCAAGATTTTTATGCAGCCCTAGTTCAGTGAAATCACAATCCACTAGTTTCTAGGCTTTTTTCAGGCAGCCAGCAAGCACCCTGCTGCCCATTGGGAGACTAAGGAGACTAAGATAGATCTATTTCAGACTTATTAGTCCTCATCAGTTAGCCACACCCTCATCCAGGGGTAAAATCTAAATTTTTTTGCTACCGGTTCTGTGGGCGTGGCTTAATTAGTGAGTGGGGCTTGGTGGTAAGGTGACTGGGAGGGCGTGGCTTGTTGGTCAGGTGGGCATGGGCAAGTCAATGTCACTTCTTTGCCCTTTTATAACCTACAAAACACAACACAACACAACTGGCTCACCCACAATATAAAAGCAGCTGTGCTAGACCCAAAATGGCCCCTGCAATAAGCAGGAACCTCACACAGCCACAAAAAGCCCAAAAAAACAACTTTCATACTTTACACACACACAATTCCATATACAGCTTTGTGAAGTTTTGTGTGTTTGTGTAGCTAGAGTGAAACACTACAGAAACACACTAAATCAAACACACTTATCAAGAGCCTTGGTAGTACAGTGGTCTAAGGCACCCTGTTATTAAGCTGGTTATTAAGACCAGCTCCCTGCAATTACTGCAGGTTTGAATCTTGCCAAGGCTCAAGGTTGACTCAGCCTTCCATCCTTTCTAAGGTAGGTAAATTGAGGACCCAGTTGTGGGGGCAATAAGCTGACTTTGTATAAATATACAAAAGGATGAAGGCTATTGCTGAGCACATTGTAAGCCACCCTGAGTCTCTGGAGAAGGGCGGCATATAAATCAAATTAAAAAAAAAAAAATCTCAGAAAGCTGCACAAATATTATTTTATTTTTATTTATTTTTATATAAAAGCAGCTAAATTTAAAACTTCCTAAACTTTAAATGGCTAGGTCTAAAAAAAGAACAACTAAAAAAACCTCCAATTAACTATTTTTTAAAAGCTCCCAAAGGGGGAAAAATCTTACCCAATAGAAGAGGGGTGTCCAACCTTGGCAACTTTAATACTTGTAGACTTCAACTCCCAGAATTCCTCAGCCAGCTTTGGTTTGCTGGCTGAGGAATTCTGGGAGTTGAAGTCCACAACTCCCTGCCTGCTTGATTGCAGGCAGGGTGATTCAGTTGCTTGCTGATGCAATGGATTGCAGAGATTACAGCAAGGTGTTGCAACCAGCAGCTAAGGTAAGCAAGCTGAGGGGGGGAGGGGAAGGGATTTTTGCTACCATTTATTTATTTATTTATTTATTTATTTATTTATTTATTTTTTTATATCGTCCTTCTCCTGAGGGACTCAGGGCGGTGAACAGTTAACATAACATACATATAAAATGTGAATATAAGATGATTAAGCCAATTTGGCTCATCAGTTAAGAATTTTCAGCATAAAGATTTAGAACAATGAAGAGATTTATGCCAGCCCAGCTTGGTGAAAGAGAAAGGTCTTAAGTGCGCGATGGAAAGTACAGAGATCTGGGATCATTCGCATCCCTGGGGGTAACCTGTTCCAAAGGGTAGGTGCCCCCACAGAAAAGGCTCAAAATATTAGCAGGCAACTCAGCTGAGATCATCAGAACTTGGCTCGTCAGAGCCATTTAAAAGAAAAAAAGGCTCTGATGATCGCGCGGCTCAGCTGGGCATGGGGGGCGGGGGCAGGGATTTTTGCTACCGGTTCTCTGAACTGCCCGCCACCATCACTACCTACTCACCTGAGCCGGTCCGAACCGGGAGCATTTCACCCCTGCCCTCATCCCATGTATCCTCCCTGTAAAGGTATAGTATTTGTTTTCTTTTCTTTTCGTAGGCCTTTATGTGTATTTCTCTTTAGCCAGGTTCTTCCTACATAAACCAAGATTTTTATGCAGCCCTATTTATGCAGACAATTTCTCCCTCCCCGTTCCCAAAATAAAAGCTATGTATAATGGTTCAAATATATAAATGGCAACATTGCAAGATAGAATGTTCCTGACATTATACATATATTTTTATTCATATCACATCATATCAGCTAGTCTACCAGGCTTTCACTACTTTTTGTTTTCACATCAATCCTGTAAACTTAATTTGGGAAGAATAAAAGTCTTGAATATTCATTCATACAAGGTGATTTGAACTTGGGTCTGCCCAGTCTCCTGTGATCCATGCAATACACTGAAAAACATTCTTGCTTGTTTGATTAGAAGAGTTCCCACATTTCATGGAAGTTGTGCATGAACACCAGCCCCTCAGTTTGAGAGCCAGCCATTGTTCAGATAAACAGCTGAAGAGGGCTTTTGTGTCATAAGATTTAAAATGTCCAACTTTCATTTAGAGGTATATCCCAGTATGTTTCTGCACCAACTACTTCATGTGATCATGAACAGCAGTCATCTGGAGTACATGTAGGTAATATCTCATACTCTCCTTATACAGAGAGTTTTCAAGGTACCTACTCAGTCTACTCAGTGATTCCTTGGTCTTTGTCACAGACATAGACTTTGCTTTTGCAGAGCCATCTTCAGTTCACCATATCTTTGCTGGATGTCTATAATATACTTCTTACTTCCTGCTGGCTTCCATACTGACTTTGCTTGTGGGAAAGAACATCAGAAATTGTGATCACATGATTGAAGCCTACTATGATGTTGTAATTGTGAGTTGAGTACCAAATGCTCAGTCCACAATCAATAATCCATCATAAGTACAATTTGTTCAGTGCTACTGTCATTGTGAACAATTACTGGATGAATGGCTGTACCTAAGGACTATCTGTACTTTGTTGACAGAACTGATATGTCAGCAAAAGAATCTAGAAAGCAACTGGGAAATATCAGTTGCTTTGGTAGGATACCAGTCTCTATAGACTTATTTCTTTATTAATTAGAAACTATGCAAGATATTACTGACAATATTGAGTTCTACATCATTGCCTTGGGCCATCCAAGGGATGCTGTCTAGATTCTTTCCCAGAGCATGAAGGCTGTTATATATGGATGAAGATAAACAGATGCCAACCTTAGCAGGACCAAATGACTGTGAGTGTTAGATTTTCCACCATTAAGTCTGCCTCCTGTACCACTCACTCAGACTAAGTCAGTACACAATCAGGGGATCCACAAAGCACTAGCAGTTGGCATTATGACCATTATACTGTAGATATTTATCTTGTTCATCATTTGCACCCTTTCTTAGATTAAGGGTTCTGCTCAAAATCACTCATGCCACAGTCATTTCTTAGTTGATTTCTTGCAATGTATTCTACATAAGGCTGCTCTTAAAATGTGTATGGGAACTATGTACAGCTTTGGACATGTTGTGATATTTTGCTCCATCAGCTTTTTGGACATTTTCTACATGAGTTTCATTGGCTACCAGTTGTTTTCACTGAAGATGCTAGTTATTACTTTTAAACTGCACATGGCATGGGATGAGGATCCTGCCCCTGGATCTCACAAGATGTGGCAGTTAAGTACATTTTAAGCTATTATTTGTTAACTGTCTGACAAAAATAAATAGACCAATGGTGATTAATATTTGACCTGTTGGATTACATAAATTGGGTAAACAAAAAGGAGGCATAAATTGGATAACAAAAAAGTTTATCAAAAAGAAAAAAAGAACAAAGAATGGCATCTCTTGTCAATTATCTGAGAATTTTATAAAAATAAAATTAAAAAATATTAAGTCAATTCCTAGGTATTTCTGTTGTTGTAAACTCTAAGTGAAATGTTTCAACAACTTTAATAAACTGCGCAGCACATTGTTAAACAAACTATGTATTTTTTTTTACAGTTACAACTCTGGTCCTTTGACTCTATAAGGGTTTGATTTTAATATCTTTGCAGTTCATTTGCAAACCATTTTTACATGCTCAAATAAATGTAATATTCATGTTGACGATGTGTGCCATTAAACATTCAAAAGCAAAATATAGGTTTTTAGAATTTGGCCTCTCTTTGATGAAATTAAAATAAACAAACAGATGGTTGCTCAGTGTGTGTTGTATGGAGACTGCACAATGTTATGTTTGTGGAAAGTAAAACGGTCACTTGTGGTTATTTGACAAGTATCACAAGGTATGCTACTTAAAATTCACAAGAAAGATATATGAAGGTGACTTTAGGACTTAGATACAACCTGAGCACTTGGGTGTTTTTTTCCCCTAAATGTCCTTCCTGCAGGAAAGCAGTAAAGAGAAAAAAACAAAAGAAGAGAAAGGAAAGGAAAAAAAATATATCCTGCACTAAATCTAAATAATTCAGAATCCTAAAATCTTAAATTAAGAACCATTAAGTCTTCCATCCTAATTTAGGTTCCTTAATTATCACAGCATTAAGGATAAACATTTATTCCTAATACTTGGTGTTATCAGCCATTGAACTACTACTTTCACATTAATTAAAAGGAGCTTTCACAGCTAATTAAATTTGGATGCTACTATTCTAATGCTCTAGCCTCACAAAGCAATCATATATTTAAGGAGATCCATAAATCTTATGATTTCTACAGATTGAATCAACAAAATAACATCTCAGAATGGCAACTTAGAAAATGGGGTGGATGGGTCATTGACTATCAATATTAATAGTTTGTTATGAAATATTAAGGAAAGTTATGTTTTTAAAAGCCTAAAACAATTGCTGAAATGTCAAGATCTGGCTGAGTGAAAAGCTGAACAAAAAGACCAGTTCAGCAACATAAGCTAGACTGGGCAATGTGAATTAAACACAACTTTTCATTACAGCAGCACATGACTTTTTTTAAAAAAAATGTTCCAATTTAATCTTGGTTTAATCTCTTGCCCAGTTATAGAAATACTTCAATGTTCAGCAATTTTAGCATACCTCAAACTGGCTGCTGAGATTTGTGTGCACTGTAGAAATCTGGTAAAAAGAAATACCAGTTGAATACTTTAAATGACTTTCTTTCAGCATGGAGCATGCATGCTGCCCTTTAATTCTGGTGAATCAGAATTCTTAGGCTTGGTACACACCTGTGTAGATCTACCAAGCTGCTGGGCTAACGGGAAGGATAAGAGTGAGAAAGTTATGGTTGGATGGAGTTGATGAGGTATTCCAGAAAAGAAAAGATAAGAAATGTAAAGAACAAATGAATAAATCAGTATGTGAACATGGTGGAAATAAAAATGACTGTAAGAACAAAAAGATACAGAGAGATATAGCGAATGGTATTGGTGTAAACTAAATTTCTTTCTTCTTACCTCATGTCTTTAATTTCTTTTACTTGCTGTTTCTTTACTTCTTTTCTGTACCTTATAGTTGCTTACTCTGAAAGGAGAATAGCATGATAGGTAATGCAGATGTTGTACCGTACTATAGTTTCAAAACACATAATACAACTCTCTCTCTCTCTGTGTCTTCTCTCTCTCTCTCTCTCTCACACACACACATCATTCAGATAAGGGTTCCTGCAGGAGAATAAAAAAAATCAAAATGGTGACTATAACCATCATACATACCACCCATAGTTACTTTGCACGAGATGGGTATCTATATAAAATAAAAAAATGAAATAAAAATAAATTGAGGGCCCACACCATTTTAATACAAAAAACAGATTTGATTGCATAGCCATGGTTGTCTTCTGTAGATGGCCCTGCCTTCAGAATGATTCTTATTTTTGTTAATGTTTTTTAAAATGCTGTATCAGAAAAGAAGGCAGATGAAATAATATTTGTTGAAGCTAAGATTTTTTACATATCCAGCAATTGTGAAAATGTCAGATCGTTACCAGCTGTTTTCCTCTGCCCCCCACCCCCAATCTGAGGATGATGTTTCTTCAGAAAACACAGATGGACTTACTTCAAAGTAAACTTGAATATTAAATAATTAGATAAAGGTAAAGGTTCCCCTCGTATATATGAGCTAGTCATTCCTGACTATAGGGTGCGATGCTTATCTCCATTTCAAAGCCGAAGAGCCAGCACTGTCTGAAGATGTCTCCATGGTCATGTGGCCGACATGAACGCCAAAGGTGCACAGAACGCTGTTACCTTCCCACCAAAGGTGGTCCCTATTTTTCTACTTGCATTTTTTACATGCTTTTGAACTGCTAGGTTGGTAGAAGCTGAGACAGGTAATGGGAGCTCACCCTGTTACGCAGCACTAGGGATTCAAACTGCTGAACTGCCGATCTTTTGATTGACAAGCTGAGAGTATTAGCCACTGAGCCATAGCGTCTCTTATTTCTTTTAAATAATTAAATAACGATATATTCCTTAAAAAAATGAAAGACCAAAATGAAAGACCATACAATGCTGTTGTTTTATGCATCATTATAAAATGAGCTAGTGATATTAACTTTACTTAAAGAAAGGTAAAATTAATATTACTCTTAACATGCAATGTAACAGAAGACCATCCTATCTTTATTAGAAGCAAGGGATCAAATATTTCTTTACTCATACCATTCAGTGATCACAATTACCCCTGCATTCATCATGGTTATTTTCACATGAGGTGTTTTTTTAAGTAAGTAATCACTCTGCCTCAATCATATTATCATCTTCCGTTTTTCCTCTTGTTTTTAATTCCAAATCTCGCCCCCCCCACTTTCTTACCCAGAGAAAAATTCATAACTTTGCTGATAGAACTAGTCCTTTATCTGAAAGTATTATTATGGCCTGTAGCTTTATGTACACTGTTTGAAAGAAGGTTACATACTACATGCTTTCAAAACAAGTCCATAAATGAATAGAGGGGTATAGACCTACAGTGGAAAAATGGATTTTGAAACTTAATGGAGCTAGCTGAGAGGTTGAAATTGACTGCTTTGCTTAGAGAGTATAACCTGAATAAATTTCTTGTGACTTTGAGACCAAGACCTTTTATTTCAAGAAAAGGAGAAGAAGAAAAAAAAAACTTTTGACTTAGGGATTTGAGGATAAAATTAGATCTGACTAAAGAAATATGTGGTTAGGGCTACAGTTAGATTTTTAAAAAATATATGGTTGTTCTTATTTGACAATTTACTATGTGTTAGATTAAAATTAGGAGAGGAGTATACTGTGAATATTGGCTTTTTAGAGTGTTGAGCTACTGCTATAAGATAGCCTAAATGTTAAATATTCATTTACACCAGAGAGGTTGTTGCATTATTGCCTTTCTGATGAAAAAAAGTTGAAGTATAAAAGTTATTTTATACTTGTTCAACGTATCTTTTGACATTCACTATCATGTTAGTCCCCTCCCCTTTTTCATTTTTATTTTAGTTTATATTATAATGCTTGTTTATAAAATAGAATAGAGACATTGGCAAAAAAATTAACAAACTCATATATGGTGTGATAATATGAAATAACAAGGAGAAATACTTATTTTTTGTCCTTACACTAATGTCTTATGGTCAATGCTGAATCCCCATTCTCAATTACATTGCCAGCCTATGATAAAAAAAAATGAAATAAGAAAACTTTGTGTATCTTGATAGGCTGGATAGAGAAAATGTAAAATTTGCATATGCTGGTAGAAAATTGGTGGACAGCATGTAGTCAGCTGCACGGAATAAATGCCTATTGAGAAAAAGTTTAAATAGCAATGTGCAAGGGTGTACCTTTGACAGTTTATTATATGGAACTGAGATTTAGGACTGTCGGGAGAAACATAAAAATTGAATACAGTGCAAATGGAATCTTAAGCAGTATGTGTGATAAAACAGGAAAAAATGAGGTCAAGAATGAATGGCTGCTGAATGAATGTGGATTGAATATGAACATGAGTGACAAATATGAAAGAAGCACATTGAAGTGGTGTGGAGAGAGTGAATAAGGATCAAATCACAAAATTAATATCTGATAGAAGAGCGAATGGGCTAACGGGAAGAGTAAGACTGAGAAAGTCATGGTTGGATGGCATTGATGAGGTATTCCAGAAAAGAAAGATGAGGAATGTAAAGAACAAAAGGCAATGAATAAATCAGTACATGAACAAGGTGGAAATAAGAATGACTTGTAAGGACAAAAATATATAGAGAGATATAGTGAATGGTACAGGTGTAAAATAAATTTCTTTCTTCTTATCTCATGTCTTTAATTTCTTTTACTTGCTGTTTCTTTACTTCTTTTTCTGTACCTTATAGTTGCTTACTCTGAAAGGAGAATAGCATGATAGGTAATGCAGGTGTGTACTAGAGTTTCAAAACACATAACAATACAATTTGTTTTGGAATATCTGAAGTAAAGAGAAAGTTACAATAGCTCTTAGCACATTTCTTCTGTTTTATGTAAACTACCTACTTGAATGGCATTTGATTTTCTCTGCTTGTTTTTGAAAAGACAGGAAAGGATATTTACATCAGCTGGGCTACTATTGCCTAATTCTAGGTTGTTTGATATAAGTTACTACTCATAAGATATGTTTCATAGAGGGAAGAAAATGAATATAAGATGCTAAATCATAGATTACTTAATTACAATTGAATAAACAACATTTGACAACTTCATTCAACAATTGACATAAAATTAAACAAGCCAATTAGGAGAGGCATGTAAAAATCTTATGTGGAAATTAAGGTTGTTTTAAAACCTATTGAGTTTTAAAGAGTCAGGCAATCTAAAATCTGCCGTCAAGTTTTGGAAAAGGCAAGACTCATAAATGTAGATTATTTTTTTCATCCAGCTGGTGACTAAATATCTGGACCACCACTAGATAATTGTTTTCTGTATATCTTCACTATCATCTAAATCATCTACAGTAGATTCTTTTTCAGCCTTGATTTCACAGCGCAAACTATGACTGGAGTTTTATAATACAGAACCATCACTCTTCCTTTGCTGTTAAATCACATTATACAAATGGAGTATGAAAATATCAGAAGGTTGTGATAGTCCTGGAATAACTTTTATTTAAGGGAAGCTCTTTAGCATTATTTCCAGAAATGTACAGATAACCTGAAAGCCAGTCTAGTGAATGATTTGTTAACTGAGTAAATGAGGTTTGAATCCCCATTTGAGTAAGAAGTTCACTGTGTGACTTTCAACTAGTCATTCCCCCTTAACCTCCATATAAGATGTCCTAACGTTTTGCAGTAAAGGTAGAATATATTGATGTGGGATTCAACGATCAAATTGAGACACTTTCAGATAGAAAACATTCCAGTTTAAATAAATTCACCCTATTACAATGAGGCTTACATTCTTTCCAATGTAGAATTAAGTAACAATAAGTTTCATCCCAAAAAGGGAACGTGGTGGCTCAATGGCTAAGACACTGAGCTTGTTGATCAAAAGGTCAACAGTTCAGCGGTTTGAATCCCTAGTGCTGCATAATGGGTGAGCTCCCGTTATTTGTCCCAGCTTCTGCCAACCTAGCAGTTTGAAAGCATGTAAAAAATGCAAGTAGAAAAATAGGGATCACTTTTGGTGGGAAGGTAACAGCATTCTGTGCGCTTTTGGCATTTAGTCATGCTGGCCACATGACCATGGAGACATCTTCAGACAGGACTGGCTCTTCGACTTTGAAACGGAGATGAGCACCGCCCCCTAGATTCAGGAATGGCTAGCACATATGTGCGAGGGAAATCTTTACCTTTACCTTTATCTTAAGTTTCATCCCACATTGTGAAGCAATTTCCTTCTTTGACTTTTAAGAAGGCAAGGAGAGACACTAGACAAGGTTTAGTAGAGATAATGACTGATCAAATTAGGTCTTATTACTAAGGGAAAATAATAGCAAAAGAAAATAATATTGTCCCAGTTATCATAGGTTCTCAAACTACAAATTTGTAATTCCTGTCCTTCCCAAATTTGTTTTCTCTAGCGAGCCCCATCTATCTGTACCATTTTCTCAAAAGAAACATGAATCTTGATACTTTGGAATGTTTTCATTATAAATAGGTCTGCAATAATTTATAGAATTTGGGGCCAGCCAGATAGAAACATAAATGGGGAAGGTCCGTATTTATGGACTCTCAAGGTATCTGCCATGCTTCTGCATATGTAGCACATTTCTTCATCTGATTTCGTTTGCCAAGAATGAAATTAGCAATAAATTAGCATGTCTTCATTTTACTTCAGTATAGAAAGGAGCAGATTCCTGGCTCATTTAATCATGCCTTTATACTATTTTACTGTTCTTGGATCAAGTAGTAGATATGCTACAGAAGTTATACTTTCTGAATGCTGAACAGCAAAGAATCCTAGCAAAGTGTACTGTTCAGCAGTTTCTATTTGGGATATATTTCTCTTATATAAGCAGTACAGTATTTTTTTTTCCTGGGTAATCCTAACATTTCTTAACAGTTTCTTTAGGCCATAAGTCTGAAAAACAGGCTTTGTGCTCCTGGGTTTTCAGACGTATTCAGTTTTTGTAAAAGGAGATTAAAATTGCACTAGAAAGTAATGGCAAAAGTTCAGTAGATGTGCCTCAGGTGAAATCTCCAGATAATAAGAAAACCAGTTCAAAGACTTCGGTAAGTTAACAGCCAATCCCAAAAGGTATTAAGTGATAACCTTTTTTTTTTTTGAGAAGTTGACAACTTGTTTATTATTACAATTTTCTATATAGTGGTAACAGTTTGGAAAGGAAATAGCCTATATATACTGTGTGTGTGTGTGTGTGTGTGTGTGTGTGTGTATGTGTGTGTGTGTGTGTGTGTGTGTGTGTGTGTGTGTGTGTATATATATATATATATATATATATATATATATATATGTAGGTCTTTGGTTATTCGGGTCTTCTCCCACGTAAAATTGGAAGTGTCTTGGCGACGTTTCGACGAAGTCTCATTCGTCATCTTCAGGCTGGTGTTCTCGGCTTCGTGCTTCCAGGAGCAATGTGAGATCGCAGCTGTCTCTTCCTTTTAACTGCTAGTGGGGGTGTGAGCTGATTGGGTGGGAACTTGGCTGTGTTCTGATTGGGTGGAGGTGTATTCTGATTGGTTAGGGGCTCGGCTGTGCTCTGATTGGATGGGGGGTTGGTTGTGCTCTGATTGGCTGGGGGTGTGTTCTGTTTGGGTGGGGGCTTGGTTGTGCTCAGCTTAGTCTGAGTTGCAGGGGGATTTGAGCTGGTGAGCTGCGTTGTTGTTGTTTGGCCAAACAACAACAACGCAGCTCACCAGCTCAAATCCCCCTGCAACTCAGACTAAGCTGAGCACAACCAAGCCCCCACCCAAACAGAACACACCCCCAGCCAATCAGAGCACAACCAACCCCCCATCCAATCAGAGCACAGCCGAGCCCCTAACCAATCAGAACACACCTCCACCCAATCAGAACACAGCCAAGTTCCCACCCAATCAGCTCACACCCCCACTAGCAGTTAAAAGGAAGAGACAGCTGCGATCTCACATTGCTCCTGGAAGCACGAAGCCGAGAACACCAGCCTGAAGATGACGAATGAGACTTCGTCGAAACGTCGCCAAGACACTTCCAATTTTACGTGGGAGAAGACCCGAATAACCAAAGACCTACATACAAACACCCGCGAAAACCTGAGAAAACATATATATATATATATATATATATATATATATATATATATATATATATATATATATATGTGTGTGTGTGTGTGTGTGTGTGTGTGTGTGTGTGTGTGTATTCTGAGGTTTTCGCGGGTGTTTGTATGTAGGTCTTTGGTTATTCGGGTTTTCTCTGCATAACATTGGAAGTGTCTTGGCGACGTTTTGATGAAGTCTCATTCATCATCTTCAGGCTGGTGTTTTCGGCTTTGTGCTTCTAGGAGCAATGTGTGATCACAGCTGTTTCTTTCTTTTAACTGCCAGTGGGGGTGTGAACTGATTGGGTGGGAGCTTGGCTGTGTTCTGATTGGGTGGAGCTGTGTTCTGATTGGTTGGGGGTTTGGCTGTGCTCTGATTGGATGGGGGGTTGGCTGTGCTCTGATTGGATGGGGGTTGGCTGTGCTCTGATTGGATGGGGGTGTGTTCTGTTTAGGTGGGGGCTTGGTTGTGCTCAGGTTAGTCTGAGTTGCAGGGGGATTTGAGCTGGTGAGCTGCATTGCTTTTGTTTGGCTTCGTGTTCATGGTCGTGCCACATCTTCATGGTGGGTGTCAGTTTGCTTCATGTATGGATTGGAGGGGTTTAAAGTGGCTAATGATGCAGCTGTGGTCTGGCTTCTGGTTTGTGGTCGTGCCTCATCGGTGTGGGTTTGCTTTTTGCATGGATGTGTGGTAGTGACATCCTGTGTGGTTTTCGTGAGTGTGGGTCTGGTGTCCTTCTTTGTGTTAGGGACTCATTTGTCAATGAGGGCGGGTTTCCAAATGGCTGGTAGGCGGGAGGTATCATCTCGTTTGTTCATGTTGTATGGGCATTTTTCTATCTCGATGGCTTCTCTGATTATTCTGTTGTTAAAGTGTTCAGTTTTGGCGATAGTTGTGGTCTTTTTAAAGTCAATATCATGTCCTGTGGCTTTAAGGTGTTGGACCAGGGAAGAAGTTGGTTCCTCTTTTCTGACTGAGTTCTTGTGTTCTTCAGTGTGTGCACTTATTCTTCTGTTGGTTTGTCTGATGTATGTGGTGGGGCAGGCGGTGCATGCGATTTCATATACTCCTTGATTTTCTAACTCAATTTTGTCTTTGGGGTTTCTTAGGATGGTGGATATTTTTCGGTTTGTGCAGAATGCTGTCTTGATGTTGTGTTTGTGGAGGATCTTGCTGATTCTGTCTGTGGTGCCTTTTATGTATGATGATGTCGGGGTCGGTGGGTGGAGCTTCCTGTCGTTTTTACTACCAATTCTATAGAACCGGTGCGAACCAGGGGCAACCCACCACTGGTGTATATGTATATTAAACCAAAACAGAGTAAACATATGCTGTACTTTATTAGCCATATTTATTTTAGAGGTATGCAGAATATTGTATTAGAAAATTTGCATACTGAAGCCAATGTATTCATGGCTGGAGTCATGAGTGCTTGAAGGAAAATAATGTGATTACTAAAATGTAAACTACAGACATATACAATTTGCAAACAATAACAGAGAATAGAGTTGCAATTGTTTTCCTTCACCTATACAGTTAATGGCTATTTTTGTAACTGTTGATACAGTTTTACAGAGGAATTATTGAGTCTGTAATTTGTATTTCTATAACTGGCTTGGTACAGCAACCAGGACAAAGACAGACTCCAATAGATAGTTAAGACTGCAGAAACAACAATTGCAACCAGCCTGCCTTTCATAGAAGACCTGTATATTGTGAGAGTCAGAAGGAGGGCTGAGAAGATATCTACAGACCCCTAATATCCTGGAAATATATTGTTTCAACTCCTTCCCTTGAGATGGCTCTACAATGCCCTACATGCCAAAACAACTAGGCACAGGGACATGTTTCCCTCACACCATTAACCTGCAAAATATCTAATTCTCACAGTACTATCTAATGTCTATGTATATTTGCCCATGGACGGTAGTATGTATGTAATATTAGCACTTATCCTTCTTACTATCTTCTTTACTCTTCCTTCTTATTGGTATTCTATTCTATTCTATTCTATTCTATTCTATTCTATTCTATTCTATTCTATTCTATTCTATTCTATTCTATTCTATTCTATTCTATTCTAATTATGATGTAATTATTAATTAATCAGTTTAAGAAAATCGCTTTAAGAAAACCACTTAAGATCAACTGAGGACAACAAATGAATGGATTGTCCTTATTTGGAACAATAGAAAATGTAGAATATGTTAGGGCTTATGAATGTAGAGGAAATTTCTTCTGGCTGCGTTCTTGAGATTTTAATTGCTAGAGAAATTCATGATGGGATGAATGCTAATCTGAATGAAGGTTTGGTAATGTCCTTCCTGCGTGCCCTCAAAAAATCTGCAAAGATTTGGAGATTACATTTATGGGTTTTTTTAAAATGTGTAAGTTAGTCAAGGGATCTCTTCATTTTGTTAACCTTTCAACATCCCAGCAGACGTACAGCAGAGATATCTCTGCAGTGTTGTTGAGATTTTTGTGCTCAAATGGTTATTCTAGAAAGCACTAGAGAAGAACAGAAACCTTTGTCCAAACAGCTTTCTAGCATGCTGGGCCTTTCAACGTTTAAAGAAAGCACCAAGAGGTTTCTTAGCTATTTCATGCAATATCCAACTGTCTCATCCAATCTGAAAAATGTATTTTTAGGATGCCAGCATTACCACTGTTGAGAAGTCATTTCACCAATAAATAACAATTCTGAAACCTATATTCTTATATTTTCTTAGGATTTTTTAAAAAATCCAAGGAAAAGGAAAGTTGACCTCTAAAACTTCCTTGCAAGATACTGTATTTTCCGGCATATAAGACAACTTTTTAACACATGAAAATCTTCTCAAAAGTCGGGGGTCATCTTATACGCCAGGTGTCATTCTCCTGTAACCAGGCAAACCAGCCCGAAAGGCTCTGATGAGTATATACATTTTGTTGTACATTGTTGTTTCATACCATACCTTTTATAGAAGGATAATTGCAAGTATATTTCATGAGAAATTCTATGGTATTTAATGTAGTTTACTCAGAAAGAACTTGTACATAGAACTGAATTTATATTCTTCCTAGAACCTTACTAAAAATATTAATTCTGTAATATCTAGATAAGGAAATATGCACTGACTCTGTTTGATAATAAGAACCTAACAAAATGCACAAATGAGTTGGAAACAAAACCAGTAGATTTGCCCATTTAAGTAGAGTGCTTAAAAGTGCATATCTGTGTAGTCAACTAATTTTTCAGTGCTTCAGGCTTCCCCTTTGTACTCTCAAGATCTCAAGGCCTTTTCAGTTCTTTGAGTGGCACAGAGAGAGATTCATTTCTTATTTTTTAAATATTTTTTAACATTTACACATTTGTTCAAAAACCAGATGGATACAACAACAATGTACAAAATGTATATACAGTATTTTATATTACTTTAATTTTCATGTTCTCTTACACAAATTGACATGAAGGAAGTCTTTTATTTATGTCATTGGTACTGTGAAAATATCTACAGACCCCTCACATCCTGGACATAAATTGTTTCAACTTCTACCCTCAAAACGACACTATAGGGCACTGCACATCAGTACAACTAGTCACAAGTACAGTTTTTTCCTGAATGCCATCACTCTGCTTAACAACTAATTCCCACAACACTGTCAAATAATTTACTAAGACTGTATTACTATTATTCATCCCTTCCTTACTAGTATCTATCTCTTCCCACTTATTACTATAACCATGTCGCTTGTATCTTTCAATTTATATTGTTTTTATTTGTTTACTAGTATGATTTGAGAGCTTATTAGTAACCTTGACTATCACTAAATCTTGTATCCTTTTATTCTTGTTGAATGTATTTTATTCTCCTTATGTACACTGAGAGCATATACACCATAGACAAATTCCTTGTGTGTCCAATCACACTTGGCCAATAAAGAATTCTATTCTATTCTATTCCCCTAATTTAAGTATTTTAATGCATCAAAATTATTATAAATGCTCAATCCATTAGATTCTGAAGAACTGACAAAATCCAGGGGGGAAAAAAAAGATTCTTGAGAATTTACAAAATTAAACATATACAAACAGACAGCCCCTGTGAAAAAATAGGTTTGTTCCATTCATGGGGCAAATACATTGTAATATGGGATTTGGGCTTAGCTGTTCTAGGTCCAACTGAATTAAAACCCAGATTTGTTTTTTGTTTCAGAGATCCTAAGTAAAAATATTAACATATTTGAAGATAGTGAAAGTAGCCTTCAGGAGGCTTATTCCTTTTAATTTTCTTATATAGAACACACTAATGTAACTCTGCACTGATAATCATAGCTTTCCTTTGAAAAGGATGGCTTTCTTTTAGGTTTTCTTTCTTTTCTTTTTACTTTTCAGACAGAAGACAATGTTTCTTACCTTATGCAGCAGCTGCCACAATGGCTGCCCCCAATTGTATTGGAGGCAGTTAGTTCTGCCACTACTTTTAATTTTTTCTACCTAAAGTGATGGCGGTCTCTATTCACAGGGGATAAAAGGATTTGCTTTAAAGGAAAACCTAAATGTGCTTTCTAGTTTTGAACTTTCTTCTTTGTCTACTTTTTTTTATTGTGGTTTTCACTTTTACTCCCGATTTCTCATTCATGCATCTTCTCCAAGTTCTTTTTTAAAAAAATAAGATAGATAACTTCAATCATTCTTGCCTACTGAGGGTTAATTATGGTCTAGTTCATGTCTGCATGTATATCTCTTGATCTCACAGCTTGATTGCTGAGTTTTGTAAGGCATCTCTACATGATGGTACAGGCAAGAATTTCTCTCCAAACCTCAATAGCTATCTATTATGGAGATAGCATTGTGCAAAAACATTGATAACTTATGATAACCTATGTTTTGCCTCGTTGCAGTTTGGCAAAAAGCCAAAACTGGCTAAAATCACCAGTTGTATTATATTGTAAATACAGAATAACAGGAGGAGGAATCTTGGAGGTCTTCTTAGTCCAAACCTGGAGGTCTTCTTGCTCAGGCAGGAAACCCTATACCAGCGAGGGCTAACCTTTTTGTGTGCCAAAAGTGAGGGGAAGCACGGGGTGTGTGTGTCACGCATACACATGCCCACACCCATAATTCAATGTGCCCTGGCCCATTTACCGACTTCTGGTGGGACCAGAAGGCCCGTTTTTCACTCTCCCCAGGCTCCAGAGCCTTTCTAGGAGCCTGGGGAGGGCGAAAACGGCCTCCCGCCCCCAGAGGCCCTTCAAAGGCCAGAAATGACCTGTTTCCCGACTTCTGGTGGGCCCAGAAGGCCCAAAAATCAGCTGGCTGGCACATGCACATACATGCTGGAGTTGAGCAAGGACAACGCTCGCGTACCCATCAATATGGCTCCGCATGCCACCTGTGGCATGCATGACATAGGTTTGCCATCACGGCACTATACCATTTCAGACAAATAGTTGTTCAATCTCTTGTTAAAAACTTCCAGTGTTGGAGCATTTACAACTGTGAGATTGATCTGTCTTCCAGGAAAAGGACTGGAATTTATAATGAAATAGTTATGGTTGAGAAGTCCTTGGTGCTGTCTGAGCTTGGTTATTTTCTTGCAGATGTTTCATTACCCAAAATAATGGGTATTACCTAATCTGGATAATAAAATATCTGCAAGAAAATAACCAAGGATCCCTCATTTCAACCCTGGGCTACAAATATTCTCCTTTATTGGTAACATTTATGATTCCTTATGACCAGGTAATGGTACTATAGGAATACACATGCACACATTTTTAATCATTTCATAGGCAGTACATTAAGTTTAAGGATGTGGGCACCAGCAAACATCATCTGAGGTGTCACTTGGAGGATAGAAGGTGGTGGTGGCAGCAGGAACTACTAAGTCACTAACCAAAGCAAGAATAGACAAAGACATCTGAGATAAAAGATTTGAAACTTCTAGTCTTTCATGTTATAATTTTGGCTAGGGTTTCCAGTATGTAAGTGGAAAATAAAAAGTTTGAGGAATGGGTGCTTACAAATAGGTTAGTTTGTGCTAAGTTTGTTTTCAGTAGTGCTAACCCCATGCATATTAGGATTCTGTACAACATCCAGTTAGGTACAAAACAAGAAGACACATCTTTATGAGATCAGTGTGTGATCTCTTTCAAGCGAATAGCCATGGAAGTTTGCATCACACTAGGGGGAAGGAAACATGCTCACAGTAGCCTAAAACACCAAGTAACAGGTGATCCAAGCCATGAATCCTTAAGTCACTGACATACATATGAGAAGTCACTGACATACATATGAGATATCTTTGTAGGTAAAAGAAAAGTATATATACTTCTTTAAAATTGGAATGGCTAAATATATATTTAAAGTGCCTTCCATCATTAAGATAAAACCTTACTATGGTATTTTTGTATCATCTTTAGTGGATCATGAGCCACTGTGATTGTACAATTTGCAGCCCAGTTACCTTTGAAGGAAAAGAAAATCTCGTACAAGAACATTGAAATGTTTGGTTACTAGTCATGGTAGTTCTCTCTTACCCCTACCACATACAGTATACGTCCAATGAGTCTATTGTTTTCAGAATACAAGATAACATATTGTAGCTGTAAGAAGCATATCTAACAAGTTCTAGCAGAATAGTAAAGTGGAAGTTAATCTGTGTAGGATCTAAATCCTGTACACTCTTCAAACTGAGGGCAAATGAAAGTCAGGAAGAAAATAAGCAATGAAGCTAAAAGAATTTTATTGCTGCAAATATCTTGGGCCATTGGGAAGTTTATTCCCTCCTCCCTAAAAACAGCACTCTCAAGAAATGTTTCTTAGGTCACTGATGGAGATCATGGTCAGAAATGTTGAAAGATGTTGCTGATCATTTCCCAGAGGTTTTCAAGCTTTTGGTCGTTTTCCATGTTCCACAAATTATATGAGTTTGCAAAATGAATAAGGGATTTCACAATCAGAGAATTGGCAGCAATGGCAGACAAACATTCATAAAAAGCTGATTGCTCACAATATACTTTAATGATGGGTACCACCATGAGATGTGATCTAGGATGCGTAGTTCATTAAAGGGAGAAGAGACGAACAGATCTGTCTGATAACCCTGGATAGCTGAGAATATGTGCTTGTAAAAATAAGGATTTCAATACATTGTAGCCTCAGTTGAAATACAAAAGGCAGCCCAAAGACATATGTCTAGCCCTATCAAAATATCTATTTTACTCAAGACCTGCTGTTCAGTGACACCACCCAAAACTGGTTTTTCTCTTACATTTTTAACATAGGAATTGTTCTATACTTATCCGAGTACCCAATTTGCAGAAAAGTAAAGGGTCATGCTGCCTTCTATTTAAAAAAATAATAATAACTATAAAGTGGTATTAAAGGTAAAGGTTCCCCTCGCATATATGTGCTAGTTATTCCCGACTCCAGGGCACGGTGTTCATCTCCACTTCAAAGCTGAAGAGCCAGAGCTGTTCAAAGATGTCTCTATGGTCATGTGGCTGGCATGACTAAATGCCAAACGTGCATGGAACGCTGTTACCTTCCCACCAAAGGTGGTCCCTATTTTTCTACTTGCATTTTTTATGTGCTTTCAAACTGCTAGGTTGGCAGAAACTGGGACAAGTAACGGGAGCTCACCCCATTACGCAGCACTAGGGATTTGAACCACTGAACTGTCAACCTTTCGATCAACAAGCTCAATGTCTTAGCCACTGAGCCACCATGTTCCTAAAAGTGGTATTAGATAAGGCTATATCCAGTTTTAACAACGGGGAGAATATTTTACAAGTAACAATCTGCCCATCTTTCTGACAATAGTGAGATTCACACATCTAAAGCTACATATCCAAACAGTGTTATTTCAAAGTATGGCAGGTTTTATTATAAGTGTTGTCAACAACTTTAAGAATAACCAAGGACTGTAAAAAAACAACTTGTATCCTCAGACATTTTTCCTTCCCAGGGAGGGTAGGGAGCTCCATGGAGAGAGAAAAGATGGAGGCATCCACGAGTTACAAATGAAAGATATCCAAAGGGTACAATAAAATAAGATGATCCTGGAGCTGGATAGGAAGAATGTTTGAGGATGCAAGTTGGTGTTGTCCAGTTCTTGGTTATTCTTAAAGTTGTTGGCTGCCCTTATGATCTCATAACTTGTCATACTTTCAAATAATATTGTTTGAATGTGTTGCTTTAGATGTATTAATCTGATTATTGTCAGAAACATGGTCACATTTTTTCAAAAAATGTATAGATGAAATGAAAGACCAGCTCTCCTTTTTTGTGACTCCAAAGGAAGATTTGGTCCAGGTGACATCCGACTTTTTTTCACAGAGGGCAGGTCGCAAAAGTGCCTGTGATAGCTGAGTTGTTTTGTTCTACCCAGGTAAAAATAAAGTAAAAGAAAGTAAGTACAAAGAATAAAACAATCAGAAATGAAAGAATTATTATAGACTTTTATATACTAGTTATATTCTATTACTATACTAATAGAATTATTATACACTTTTGTGGAGTCCCAAATAGCTTTTTTCCTCTGACCATTGGGGAAAAAAATCTCTTCCAGATTAGCAAAACCAATATTTCTCTTTTGTTTTACACTGATATTGCTTGCCAAGGAAAAACAGACATTAGACACAGGACATTAAGGACATTTTGCTTAGTCAGATACAGTAGAGAAGAATGTTTGCATAGTCTGTTAGGAATTATGAGGCAAGCTTGGACAAATTAGGATCTTATTTTAACCCTCTTGTAGTCTAAATTGGATTGGATTGTCAAATTTTCTATGGCAAACTGCTGTAATTTCACATTGATTTCTGTTGTGGAAATTTAAAAAAAAATGACATAACCATTCACAGTAACAAAATAACCCCCAAATTAAAATTGTGTAGCCTTGGGTCACCAAAAATAATAGGTAACAAGGTGCAATTCTTCAGATTTAAATGTTCTTGGCACACACAAACACACTCCGATGTCTTTGCTTCTGTCCTCTGAATTGCCAGGGTGGACCCATAGGTGTCTACTGAGGGAGGTACAGGGGGCCCATGATTAAATGTGTAAGGAGACATTGTAACATTTGCATACAACATTGTAATGCTAGAATCAAATAGCAGAGATTGCATTCTGAGATTACAATATATATTACAACATTTGGTATCACTAAAGTTAGGAAAGAATGCATGTTTCATCTGTTGATTTATAGGAGTACAGCAAGAGAGTTGCCATGTTTCTATTTCAGATAAATTTAATCTTGCAGTGAAAACAAAGATTCCTTTGGGAACAAATAGATTAACAAATCTGTTATATAATTGAGTAAGTGAGCAAACATTTATAATACACCATGCTAATTTGTAACAGTTACATTTAAGCTTGTCTGATCTTTCAGGGGATTTGCTAAAAGTAGTTGTTTGTTTGGAAGTTCTTAAAGGCCAACAACTAAAAGGAAAGGATTGATTGATAGAACTAATTAATTAATTAATTGGCTGTCCAATGCCATAAAATGAGTTGTTTCCACTGTTAAATAACAATAGTATGTTAGTAGTAAATGAAGACTAGTAGTGGATAAAATTGCTGGGTTCTTTAACCTGGAATTTCATTCAGCAGAACCAAGTGGTTATGCACAGCAAACTACATCATTCAGCCCTTTTAACTTCATCAACAATGCACGATTGCTTTCTTGTGCAGAAACTTCATGGGAGCATGAGTTCTAGGTTTTATCAACAGACTGTTGATCTCCTGCAGAAACCGGTGCAAGCATGAAAAGCAATGTGATTTCAGACATTTCTGCTGAATCTGTTTATAAGCTTTCAGATCCCTGAAAGTCAGTTCATCCCTGGGCCCAAACCTATCAGGTCTTCTGAAATATTCTATTAAAATCTATACAGCTCAGTGCGATCACATTGAAGTCCCTACACTATTATTAAAGTCATTGAAGTGATAGCAAACCTCATTGTACTTATAGACTTCCAGGGAGATGCAAGAAATTTCTGATTCAAAACATGTCACTCAAATGGGAAATTCTGCATTTCCCTATTTTCAGTGCCATCGTAAAATGTATTGTATTAAGATCAAATGCCATTTCCATTCTAGCTGTAATAGTCAGGCCTTTCAAGAACAGACAATGTTTCATTAATAATCAAAAATCAAAGAGATCTTTGAATTAATTTTAGGCAACATATACTGAACATTTGTATAGAATTTAGAAAATGCAAATCTATGCATACATGCACACATATGCATACCACAGAGAGAGATGCTGATATATTTGTAATATGGTAATATAATTTAGAGATCTTTGAAGGCTTGAACCAGAAGGCAAGACAAGAAGCAATGGATGGAAATTAATCAAGGAGAGAAAAAACATAGAACTAAAGAGAAATTTCTTGACAGTGAGAAGAATTAACCTATGGAATAGCTTGCCTCCAGAAGTTGTGGGTGCTCCATCACTGGAGGCTTTCAAGAAGAACCTGGACAGTCAGTTGTCTGGAATGGTATAGAGCAGTGATAGCTAACTTTTTTGCCATCACAGCAAAAGCGGGGGGAGCACAGGGGGCAGGAGGTTGCATGTATGCGTGCCCACACCCATAATACAATGCCCCCCGGCATCCTGCATGCAACCCTGTGCTCCCCCCTGCGCTCCCCTGCGCATGCATGCATGACATCCCCCCACCCCATTTTGGGCCTAGCAGGTCTCCCTGAAGCCTCCAGAGGCCGGAAATGGCCCATTTTCAGATTTCCAGCAGGCCCGGTAGTCCTGTTTTTCACCATCCCAAGGCTCCAGATGCTTTCTTGGAGCCTGGGGAGGGCAAAAACAGTCTCCCCCATCCCTGTAGAGGCCCTCTGGAGGCCGAAAGAGCCTCCATGCAAAACCTGTACTTACCTGGCATCCAGAACTGGCCACGTGGAGACTCCTGGGAGGGGAGGGACAGCATGGGTGGGGCCAGCTGAAAATCAGCTGGCTGGTATGCACATGCATGCTGGAGCTGAGCTAGGGCAACGGCTCACGTGCCTGCAGATATGGCTACATGTGCCACCTGTGGCACATGTGCCATAGGTTCACATCATGGGTATAGGGTTTCCTGCTTGAGCAGGGGGTTGGACTAGAAGACCTCCAAAGTCCCTTCCAACTCTGTTATTCTGTTATTGTTGCTCAACAATATATTTAGACTGAGATGCAGAATTCCTGATGCAAAATTCCAATTCAGGCAGGAATCTTAGGAGTGGCTTTATTATGGATATCTAAGCCAAAGAAAAGGAAAAGAAAGGGAAAGGGAAAAGGGAAAAGAGAAAAAAAATCAATCACTGAACAAATCAATCTAGAGTTCTCACTCAAAGTAGAAAAGATCAGGCTAAAATTGCTTTATTTTGGATATATTATTGACTTACTTGGGAAATCTATAATGCTGGGAACAGGGGAAGGAAAAAGAAGAAAATAAAAAAGTAGAATTTGATTGTAATGGTGATTGGTCACTGTTGGAAGACCTGAAGGGCCAGCGTTAGAGCTTCTTTTTCTGGAATGTCACTGATTTGATGACATATAATCAATCAAACAATCAAACAAACCTTCCCCAAAGAAGAATCAAATTTGGAGGGTTTTTTGTTGTATTTGTTGTTGTTGGGGTGATTCAAAAGCAGCCCATGCCATACATTAGAACCATATACTATATGCTAAGGAAAAAACTAACAGGAACTCTGTGATATTATTTTATTTATTCATCTATTAAATTTAGAGCAGCATATTGGCCTAGAGCTGGAGTTCTCAACTCACAATCAGGAGGCTGTGAGCTTGATTCTAGGTAGTGGCAGATATTTCTTTCTCTGGGCGCAATAAGTAATTGTCTGCTACAAACTCCACATAGGCATCAGGAAGGGCATCTGGCCAATAAATGTTCGAGATGCATTCAGTCATCCCAATTCCACCCCAATGCAAGTGATTACAGAGTCATTAAAAGAAAAAAACATTTATTAAATGTATATGCCACTTAACTCACTATTGAATAACTCTGGGTGACTTACAGTGTTATAAAAACAGTAATATAAAAAATTAAAATGCTAAACATTAAAAACAAGAGCATTAAAATTTAACAAAAGCTAGGTATAACAGTAACTGTTATATAAATGGGGCGGACATGGGATCTTCTTCTTGGTCTACTAACCATCTCCAGAGAGGGATGCCTTGATCAGGGCCCCAAGCCAATTGGCAGGGCCAGGTCTTCAATCCCTTTCTCAAGTCAAAAGAGTGGGGCCAGATTCACTTGAGGTACATGGTTCAAGAGGGCAGGAGCCACAGCAGAAAAAGCTCTTCTTGAAAAACAAATGTCTCAACAAATGATAATCTTTGCTTGGTATTACTGCTTTTGGGGATTTTATTTTTGCTTTGCTTTTATCTCTGTAGTTAGCTATGTGTTAAATGAAGCCTTAATTATTACTGTGGTCTGTCATATATTCATGTGGGTTTTTCTTGGTTCAAAAGGCAAGAATGGAACCAATGGTCAAATGATAAGAAAAGTATTGTGGCTCCATATTAGAAACAGGCATGCAGACCACATGGGAAACAATTGAACCCAGTTGCAAAAGTTAAGCAGGCACTAGAAAACTACTAGAAAGATTTCTTTGCTGAGCAGGTCACTATAAGTATCCATAGTGTATGTGTGTCAAATATTTGTCATACTATGACAAATGCAGATGTATCAGAAAGACAAAGAAAGTAGTATAAGTAGAGTCCCTTCATTTCTTTTTTTACCAGGACGGGATGGCGCATGACCTAGAGTGCTCCATTAATAAACAAAATGTTCGTTTTTGTTTCAGTTTCCACAAGCGTTACTCATTTAATTCCTCGAACACAGTAAAAGCAATTTGGAAAATAGCACTGTATCATTACCAGACACAGTATGATTTGTTGGTTTCGAGTCTCACATTTATACACATAAAAATGCTGATATGTAAAACCAAAACAGTATTATGAGTCAATCAATTTGATCTGAAAAGAAACAAAAATTCTAACGATAGGTAGCTATAGAAATTGAACAAATCAGCACATTAGTATTTTTTCTTAGAAAAGGTATATAAATATAGTTTTTTCTTCTGGCACTTTTTAGTGACATTTAAAGTTAGAAAACAAATTAAGAAAATAGCATTTTGTTAAACTTTTGTTAAGTTTAGAAGGTGGTGATATTTTTGACTGAAAGTTACTGAATATGTTGGAATTTGTATGTGAAGTTGGAGGTTTTTATAATGAGACAGAACACTCTCTCTCTCTCTCTCTCTCTCTCTCTCTCTCTCTCTGTCTGTGTGTGTGTGTGTGTGTGTGTGTGTTCAAGCACAGAAAAATTATTTGGCTATTCAAACATATACAATTGTCAGTTCTTTAAGGTACATCAGACTAGAAAACCAAAATAATGCAGGCCAATATTATTTGTATTATAAAGACTGAGTAACAAAATCTTGCATGTCTGAATGTCTTCCCCTCTTCCTCCCTTCATGAGAACTAGGGAGGATGAAATATGAGATGTTTTCTCAAGTTTCAGTTCTGCCCTGGGTTCAGGTTTCTTTTATCTGACTGTTGTTTCCCTAGGACTTCCTCATTTCCTTCAAGGCAATCAACATGCATATTCTCTTCCCATACAAGCTAGAGGGTAACGAAGTCCCTAACTTATGTCAACTTAACTCAACCTAAGGTGACTTAAGTCAACTTAAGGTAACTTAAGTCAACAAAGAGTGACTGATCTATTTGTTGTTCACAAATAACTGAAGTTGTGGATCTAAGCTTCTCTATTCCATTACAACATTTTGACAATTGCAACACACTGATTGCATTTGTGAATAGGATCTAAAAGCAAAGCCAAAACAATATGTTCAATGTTTAAAATTCTGCTTCCTAAGTCAGGAAAGAACGTTCAAATGTTTCAAGTGCAAATTAGAAGGGACACACTAGAATAGTTTGCTTGTCAGCATACCTCATTCTTCATCACAAAATTAATGTCTGTTGAGAGGTAAAACAAATTTTATATGTCTGTTTTAAAGCAGAAACTGAAGATATTAAAATAATGCTGAAGTAAGGCAAGTAAAATATATGCTCTGAGACATCGCAAATGCAAGTTCAAGATGTAAATGTGAATTTTGGAGAGGTTTCTAGTGATTCATATGCTCATTAAGTCACACATAATTTCTAGTCTCTGAAGTCCTAGCTTATCATGACTCCAGAATGATTTGGTGATATTAGCTGCGCTCTATGTATTGCTCATATAACAGACTGTTCTTTATCATTTGTCATTCTCCTGCCTTATTTGAAAGTGATCTCTGAATAGCTCCCTTCAGATCTTATTCTAATGACTCTTGATCAGGGATATTACCTTGAATAGTTAGTGGCACCTTACATTTTCCCAGAGTCAGCAGACTATGAATATGACTTTTTTTTCTTTTTTCTTTTGGAAAACCAAAGTTTAATAGAAGAAATTTTTTTTCTGTGAAATTCACAAGGTGAATTTCAAAAGAGAATGAATCACATTATATACTGTATGCATGAAGGAGAGAATGAGACGAATACAGATCCCATTTCAGAAAGAAACAGCTTTTCATGGGAAGATTCAGAATCCTGTAATGGGAAAGGAATATACTACAAAGCATTTGCTATGTCAGTTTTTTATAACATCTGGATCAGTGGTGGGTTGCCCCCGGTTCGGACCGGTTCTATAGAACCAGTTGTAAAAGCGGTGGGAGGCTCCGTCCACTGACCCAGACATTGTCAGACGTGATCTGCGCATGCACAATGCACATGGGCACGATACGAACTGCTGGTAAAGGTAAGTAGAACCCACTCCTGATCTGTATGTCTTTAATTACTCCAGAATTTGAATCTGATCTGCTCAAGGTAGTTGCTTTAAAATTTGGCTCATACGGATAATTTGTATCTTATGTCCTCTGGGAAATAGGCAGAAGTCACTAAATACAGCAGAGAACTTGGAGGTTAGCCAATCAGCTCAAGGTAGCAGTTTGGGAAGTGACTCATTAGGATAATCTCTGCATGTGTTACTATTCTGGGAACTGAACAGAATTCCCTGCGGGCAGCAAAGAACTTGAGCACTGGGCAGATCTGCTCTTTCAATTTGGGATTACCCATAATTTCTACGAATGAAGACATTGGTTGTATTTATTTATTCATTTCATGTAATTATTCACTTGTGAGTGACATTTGTCTATCCTTAGTCCATCAAAAATGCATCTGAAACTTCTATTTTCTAGCTTTTATTCCAAACTACTTATTTCTACTATGAGTCATTTTAAGCTTTTTGAAGGGAATGGTATCCAGCATTTTGTTTTGATTGAGTAGCAGCTGTAGCTCAAACTGGCTTCTGTGCCCTGTACCCTTTCCTCGAGAACAGATAGATGTGGTCACTATCTTGGGCAGCCACATTGACCGGGCCTGCAGCTATATCATTTTTTTTAAAAAAAATTGAGATTGAACTAATGGTGGACTACTAAAACATGTATGATTCAATCCTTTCATCTCCCCGTGGGCATCCTTTTGATTTCTGCCCTGGGTGCAGCATGTTCTCCTTTGCTTTGTCATCCCCTACCCATAGAACTTTCTTTTCTTTTCTTTTTTCTTCTCTGTCTTTCTTTGTTTCTCATACATAAATTGAAATTTAAAAATGTTGCTACCAAGCACTGGTAGATTTGGTCATACAGCAACTAGTCAGTGAGACTTGTCTTTTGTATATGGATGGGAAGGGTAAAAGAAGAACTGAATCAAATGCACAAGTATAGAATAAGTGATACCTTGCTCAACAGCGGTAACTGGAATCTAGGCATCCTAGTGGACAACCACTTAAATATGAGCCAGCAGTATGCTACAGTTGCCCCCCCCCCCCCAAAAAAAAACCCAATGCAGTCCTGTGTTGCATCAACAGAAGGATAATATCAAGATCCAAGATGAGGTGTTAGTGCTGCTTTATACTGCACTGATGAGACTACACTTGGAATACTTGGAATAGTTTTGTTTACCGTGATGTTGAGACTCTAGAAACAGTGCAGAGAAGGTCAACAAAGGTGATTAGGAGACAGGAAACTAAAACATGAAGAACGGTTGCAAGAATTGGGAATGTCTAGTCTAACAAAGAGAAGGACATGATAGCAATATTCCAATATTTGAGAGGCTGTTACAAAGAAAAGGAGGTCAACCTATTCTCCAAAGCACCTGAAGGCAGGATAAGAAGTAACAGATGGAAACTTATCAAAGAGAGATCAAACCTAGAAATAAAGGGGAAAAAAATTACTGATGGTGAGAACAATTAATCAGTGGAATGGCTTGCCTCCAGAAGTTATAGGGGCTCCATCACTGGAGGTTTTAAAGAAGAGATTGGATAGCCATTTGCCTGGAATGCTATAGGATCTCCTGGTTGATCAGAGAGATTGGGATAGAAGACCTCCAAAGTCTCTTCCAAGTCTGTTGTTCTGTTATACCTTTGATACCTGTAGTTATCAGGCTCCAAAACTCGAGAAAGACATGCTGAGTTTCTTCTAAACATTTTCCTTTATTGTTCCTCACCTGTAGACAGAAATCTTGCCAAACAAAACTCATTAAATATACTGTATATTCTGAACATTTCTAGGAAGGAGGTCCCTTGACCCTCTTCCTCACAACCAAACTACCAATTTTGCTGGTTCTTGGTTTTTTGGAATTCAGCCTCTCACTCCTGGGATTGCAGCAGAGGTGAAATCTATCAGGTTCTGACAGGTTCTGGAGAACTGGTAGCTGAAATTTTGAGTAGTTTGGAGAATCGGTAGTGGAAATTTTGAGTAGTTCGGAGAACCAGCAAATACCACCTCTGCTGGCCCCAGAGTGGGGTGGGAATGGAGATTTTATAATATCCTTCTCCCAGGACTGGGAAGGGAATGGGGATTTTGCAGTATCCTTCCCCCAGGAGTGGGGAGGGAATGGGGATTTTGCAATATCCTTCCCCTGGAATGGGGTGGGAATGGAGATTTTGCAGTATCCTTCCCCTGGAGTAAGGTGGGAATGGAGATTTTGCAGTATCCTTCCCCTGCCACGCCTACGAAGCCATGCCCACCAAGCCACACCACACCCACCAAGCCACACCCACAGAACAGGTAGTAAAAAAAATGGATTTCACCACTGGATTGCAGACTACATTCCACCACATCAGTCCAGACTGAGTATCTTTTGTCAAGCTACTGAAATCCTGACTGGAATTTCAAGTTGACCTAGGAAGCCCTATCCTGTATGTAATTTATTTATTTATTAAATTCCTGATGATACTCTTAAAGGGCTAGATGGTTAGACTTTCTCTTCTGGTGGGAATGTTCAATATAAGAGACATTTTGGAATTTGTATTATTGAAAGGAAAGTCTACATTAGATAACCATGAAAGTTTTTTTGTTCCTCAACATTTTGAAAATGATTAATAAATTGTAGCATGGAATTATGTTTTAAAATGTAGGGAGAACCCCCCACACTCCTGCTTTAATATAAGAAAGCTCCATATTAGCAAAGAAATGCCCCTCTCCCAAAGTGAAAAGGCTTCCCTGAAGTAAAACCACTCACATCCCTTTACCATTGGAAAGTACTCAAGCAAGTCTCTCCAGAGGCTAAGTTTATGAATGAAATACCTTGAATCTATTCAAGAAACCGGAACACTCCACTCAAGTGGCTGGCCCTTGTGAATGGATATTTAGTTTCCATTCACTGAGACAAACTATTTCATTCATAAACAAAATGCCTTCAGCTACAACCTCCACAGAAGGCTAGAACTGATTGAATTAAAAGCAGAGACAAAGACCGAAAATCTATATTCCCCACCCAGCTCCAAGGACAGAGCACAACCTCTCAGCCACAATAGAATCAGGCAACAATAATTAGAATATTAAAAGACAAGGTCTTGTACAGATTAAACTGCATTTTGCAATGAATCTGGACATCTAAATCACAAAGCTGCAAAATCATATAAAAAACCATCTACTCTCCAGATCACTTGGTCAACTGTCCCAGAACTGATTGCTGTGTAACTTTGCTTCTGAACTTGAATAAAGGGACGTCCTTTCCAGCAGCTGGCTTCACATCTCTATTTCACCGCAACAACATTTTTGTTTGCTCTCCTGACTGGAGAAGCGAGCCCATTTTCTTCCAACAAAAGCAATTGCATCAGGTAGCAGTATTCTACATAGCAAATAATTGGAAGTCTGTGGGTGTTTAAATAGCAGTGACACATTTGATTATGTACAGCCCACTATATGTGTAATAAACAAGAAATCTTAATTCTAACAATAAATTGTATGCAAATTACATTTATTATGTATCACCCCATTAAAATTCTGATTAAGGTCTTGTAAATGTACCTGTATTTTTTCTAACCAGGACTAATAAATACATTTATACATTATATCTTAATTGTTATAGTTAATACAAGTGGTCAGTTGCCCCCAGTTCGGACCAGTTCTATAGAACCGGTAGTAAAACTGGAAGGAGGCTCCGCCCACCAACCCCGACATCATCAGAACACTTCTGCACATGTGCAGTATTAACCAGGGGTGGGTTCTACTTACCTTTACTACTGGTTCGCAACGGGGCCGTGCATGTACAAGAGTGCTGCGAAAGCGAAGCGAGCGCAAACATGTGCTCTTCTGCACATGCGCAGAAGCTTCTGTGCATGTGCAGAAGCATTCTGATGATGTCGGGGTTGGTGGACAGACCCTCCCTCCGGTTTTACTACTGGTTCTATAGAACCAGTCCGAACCGGGGGCAACCCACTACTGTACCATACCATACCATACCATACCATACCATACCATACCATACCATACCATACCATACCATACCATAATCTTATTAGACTAGACTAAACTATTCTACTGTACTATTGCATTATTATAATTATTAATTACAATAATATTGCATCCGTCTTTGATTAATGAAGTTTATTTGGTTAATTTTCTTTCACTGTCCTTCCACTGTCCTTGTTAAGATTTTAATCAATGTCTTTTTTTTGTTTCAATATTGATTTTTTGTTTTTGTGCTTATTTTTATCTTTTGTTCAAGATAGAATATAATGCTACAGAGAGGGAGAGAGACATTTTATATAACATTACATTGTAATGATTTTTTTGTAAAATCATTACAAAATCCTGAGATATTCTTTTTCTGAATTGTATTCTTTATCAAATGTCTGTCCATCCATCATCATTATCTATCTATCTATCTATCTATCTATCTATCTATCTATCTATCTATCTATCTATCTATCTATCATCGTCTGTCTGTCTGTCTGTCTGTCTGTCTGTCTTGACTTTGCCCTTTCTCTATGAATCTATAGCTGTCCTGTTTCAGTCAGACCAATACAGCTCTGTAACCATATTTGGCTCCTACTGCCAGTTTAATGCTATTTTGTTCAGTGCTTCTATGCCTCTAATCCTCTTTTTTCTTTTTGGTTGTCATTTTTTGTTTGGCGGCATACTCTGTTCTGTTAAATTATGTGGCTTCTTGTTCTCTGAGTTTTAGTTATGCCTGTTTTATTGGTTTCTCTTGAGGTATTTTGATTTCAATTTAGCAGTTTAAAAGTCTTTACTTTTGCCATTTTGTGGGACAAGCTTGCATTCAGAACACATCCTGATCATATTCAGCATTATACTTAGCATATTTAACATTCTTTCCAATATTTTCCAGTCTTTACCTTTCTGTCAAGCTTCAGCTTTTAGTTTTGCTTTTATTGAAGGTTTGCAAACTAAGACACATTTTTCTTTATTAAATGTCTTTTCCTTTTTATTCATTTTATTATTTATTAGGAATAAAAATTATCCTTTCTAACCATTTGCATCTCGAGACTATATAGGTGCTGCTTATCTTTTCTTAATTGTAAAGTACTGTCAGTGACCTAGATAGAAAAGTGGAATCTTCTTTTTGGATAACAGGTTCTGTTCCTCAGGGGGAAAGAAAAAAAGGAAAATAATTTTTCTTTTCTGTGCTTGGTGCTAATCACATCTCTCATTATTTCTAAATTGATTGTAATCATTGCCACAGCATGAGCAGGTATGACTAAAACAGCTCTGATATGCCCTTATCAGGACACATTCTGTAGGATTGCATTAGTGGAGGCAAGTGCAGGTGAGTCTTGCATTTATTTATTTAAACATTAAAACCAGAAATAATTGTGTTAAAATACAAATTCCTCCTCCACGAACCTATTTGTGGCAGTATTTTGTTGCAGTATTACTAGTTTGGCAGCATTGCGAATAGCTGGGGATCCCTCGTGGCAAAAATATCTGCAGAAGAGATCAGTGGGGAGTAACTATAAAAGAAGAGTTGCATCATTACCATCACATCATCACAGTGGTGAAATGTAAAAATTGTTGCTATCAGTTCTGTGGGCGTGGCTTGGTGGAGGGGGGTCATGTGACTGGGTGGGCATGGCCAACTTTTTTTTTTACTTTTTTAAAGCATTTTTTTACTACCGGTTTGAGCGAATAGGTAGTAAAAAAAATGCTTTAAAAATGTTTTAAAAAGGTTCCGATGATCACAGCTGTGCTGCATGATCATCAGAACTTTTTTTTTTACTTTTTTAAAGCATTTTTTTACTACCTATTTGCCGGAACCGGTAGTTAAAAAATGCTTTAAAAAAGAGAAAAAAAAGGTTCTGACAATCGCGTGGCACAGCTGTGATCGTCGGAACCTTTTTAAAAAACTTTTTATCACTACTGGATCACGCGAACCAGAGCGAACCGGTAGCATTTTACCCCTGTATCATCACAATGCACAATGCTGGCATGGTGATGTTGCTGCAAGATGCCTCTGGTGTTATACATTCCCCTAGATCAGGGGTGTCAAACTTATGGTGTTATGTCTTCATCACGTGACGTATCGTGACTTTTTTTCTCCTTCGCTAAACCGGGGGTGGGCATGACGCATCCGGCCCGTGGGCTGCAAATTTGACACCTCTGCCCTAGATCCTTACATTCCTTCCATTTCTTCAGAACAAGCACAACATTAGAGCTGACTTCACACATAATTCATGGCACTTCTTAAAACACAGTAAGAAACTTATACCTGACTCACAGTACTGTCTTTACGCCTTCAGAATTGGATCCTTAAATTGCTAAATTATGTTAAAAACTGGACAACATGTATGCCTTGCCATAGAATCAATATAAGAATTTATCATTTGTCAGTTTCTCTATTTTTGGGCATTAAAATGTTCTTTCCATAACGACAAAGGGATTTTAGAGAGGCAATAGATTTAGAAAACAATCCTCTAGAAAAGCTATTCCATAAAACTAATTACCTAATGCCAAGATGGTTCTCAAATACTTACCATTAGTTTTACTTTCATTTTTGTCAGTCATTTAGTTAAACTAATTATGTGTCATCAAAAGTCAATTCAGTTTCCAATTAACCTAATGACTAACGCTTACCAAGTGAACAATAAGTACATCAAGTGCATTAACTATTGCTTTTGAGCTTTTACAAACTAATGGAATTTAATCAATGAACAATTAGAATACTTCCATTTCAATTACACTTCCCCTTAAAATTCACATTAGGCATGTTCATATTACATTTTTTTGACCATCAACCATATCCCAATGAAATCAGTCCCTATCATTTGTGATAAAAGGTTAAAAAGCTGTTATAATTAAAAGACAAAAGACAAAAATAATCAAAAGACACGCAACTTAAAAAATACAATTTTGTTGAAGAATGTTTCATATAGACATTGTTTTGCTAAGCAGCAGACAGATAGACAGACACACACACACATGCATTCTGGAATAAAGAATAGCCAACTTCTCTGTATTATTGCCCCCCCCAAATGCATAAGGGTGCCAATTTAACTACTGAGTCTTAAGCAGAAAGACAACTTTCTCTTTCTGTATTCCTAATTTTGTCACCTGAGTCGCCCATCAAGTCTTGCTTTTAGTGAAGGCCCTATTTTAAATAGTCAGCTGTGGTCTCCTTAGACTTGGTTTTTTATATTCCTTAGCCTTTACATTTTCATTGCAGGCTCCTAGCTCTTGGCTCACTTTCCACAGTTAACCACAATTCACTCCAAGCAGAAATATCAAGTCAAGCAAATAAAATTATACTCTGTGGATACTCTGGTGACAACTCTGGTGACAAAACTAGAATAGTTCCTTCATAGGATGGATTGAAAGTAGAATTTATAAAACAATACTATTTCAAACAGTTCTGATGCTTTGCAAAAGGAGTTTTGACATCATCAGATTACATATATTTAAGATTTTCTTTTCCTCTAGCATTTTTAAGGACGTCGGTTTTTTAAGTTTTTTTTCTCAAATCTGTGGGACCATTATACATTCTTTTCTATAATCTAGATGATTTGACAATGGTAGCAGGTTGTGAAGCATATGGAATCTATGATATTATTTTAAATAGTCCCAGGCATCAACTAATATAAGCTTAATTTTAATGGGAATTAGTAGGTGATCTTGACTTCTTATTATAAATTTACTTTGGCCAAAGAAATTAAAATTCTGTGCTGGGCCATATTAAATTGGAAAAAAGAGAATATATATATATCCTCAGAGATTGCATGATTTTTCATATTTTCTGAAGAGATTATCTCTCATCTAGCAAGAATGGTATGTGCTCCTCACAGTCTTTGCCAGAGGTAATATAATTATTACATGTTACTTTATTTTTAATTTTTAAAGTTCTATCACTAGTTTCATTATTAATCTTTTTAAAACAATGAGGTAAAAATAATAGAATGTCCTCTAACATTGGAGAACCATTTGTATGCTGTTAAAATATTCTACTTTGGGCAAATCCTCAGGGGGAACCAGAAAACTGAATATCTATTACGAGATTTGGCAGCCTCCATTCCCTGTTTTCTTGTTATTATTATAGTTTCCATGTTCCTTTAATAACTGTATAGTGATCCCCTATAATAACCCAATGATATCCCATAGTTTTCTATTATGTCTCCATTAGAACTGTCTGATGTCTAGAATAATTCTACAAACATAGGAAGAAAAAAAAGATGGTAGTCTTAATGAAAAGGAAACTTTTTCAACAATGTCTCAGTAGAACAATACAATATTATGGCATTCAGGTTTGTTCTGACCAAAATACATCCATTTGCCAGCTTGATTATTACAGCCACATTGTGCAACCTGGTACCATATTTGTGCTGTCAGCTAATTCCACATGTGGGAAAATACTAGAATGAAGATATTTAAGAAGATTAAATGAGGGAAATGTTTCTCAAAACAAGAAATGGATGATAGAGATGTCCACAGAATCCTTTTGTTTTGTTAAAGTAACACTGCAAGTGTTGTTTATTTATCTAGTTAAATTTATTGCCCACACAACTCCGTTTGATTCTGAATGACACACAAAAGGAAAAAGAAAACAATTGCAAAAATTAAACTGTATGATATCAGGATGCAAGCACCATTCTTTATATAAAGGTTTATCATGATATATTTTAAAAAGCGGTGGAACTGATGTCTATTTTGATTTCTAAATAAAGTATGTCAGTATGTGTATATATGAGAAGAATTTAAAGATTTAGTTCAGAAAATGAAGAGTAACATTTGTATGCTTGTATTTGTATTTGTTTCTGTTTTAATCTTGAATCCCTGCATAAATAATCTCTATATAACTCTCCCTATGACAAAAACAACCGTGTTTGTAATTGACTTAAGTAGAGGGTAGGAGAAAGGATTGTTACCAATTTTCGTAATAAATGTCATATCTCTCATAAGTTTTTTATTTGTTTATGACATTTTTAAAAGGCAGACTGCAGGTACACAGGTAATCTCAGTGCCTACACATTTATTAGCCAAAATACGAAATCTGAATTAGATTTACTTATTATTAACTGCCTTATTTCTCTGTAAATCAAACAGCTTGCTCTCTCACTTACTTTCTTTTTCCCTATATGCAGTGGTGGGTTGCCCCCGGTTCGCACCGGTTCTCTAGAACTGGTAGTAAAACCGGTGGGAGGCTCCGCCCACTGACCCCGATGTAATCAAAACACTTCTGTGCATGCGCAGAAGAGTGCATGCGCATACGAGTGAAGTGAGCGCACGTGCATGGCCCCACTGCGAACCGGTAATAAAGGTAAGTAGAACCCACCCCTGCCTATATGTAATATGAATATTAAAAATGCAGAAGCATCTTTTACATTTTCTGTTCTTGCTTTTGGCCCTAGTCTTCTTACTGAACAATTACCCATGTGTATGATGAAATATTTAGTTTACATGGTGTGCATAAACTCTCATTTATTTGTTAATGAAAGAGACAAAATACAGGACCAAATACAGAAATATAAAGGAAAATGAATTGGAATCAGAGTAGATCTGGAAGGGACCTTGAAGGTCTTCTAGTCCAGTCCCCTGCTCAAGCAGGAGACCCTATACAATTTCAGATAAGTGGCTGTCCAGTCTTTTCTTAAAAACCTCCAGTGACGAATCACCCACAACTTCTGAAGGCAAGTTGTTCCACTAGTTAATTGACCTCACTGTTAGGAAGTTTCTCCTCAATTCCAGGTTGCTTCTCTCCTTGATTAGTCTCCATCCATTGTTTCTTGTTCTGCCCTCTGGTGCTTTGGCAAATAAAATAAAATAAAAAATGCGGAAAAGGGACAAAGAGAAATCTGAGAGTCTATGTATGTGATTTTAGGAGAAATGCCAACACTTTAAGCATTCGTAATTTCTATTTAATGTTCCTGCCCGGTGTGAACCTTTTACAAATACTGTTGCTCTTTTAGGCAGAAAAGTGGCTAATATCGCTTAAGACATTGTTACCGATTTATACTTGGTTGCAGGATTTTTCAAACATCTTTCATTGCCATGCTAATTTTTTTATAATCTTAATGTATGGTTTTATTGCTACTTAAATACTACTTCAATCCTATTACATTTAGAGTTAGGTAAGTCGACGAAGGTCTAGTTTAAGTTATTTTTTCTTCTGTATGTCATTCCTGCGTGACATGTCTCCAGGACCTGATAGTGAATGTGATGACACTGCCCCCAATCTATGTGATGAATGATTCAAAACATTATAGGCATTTGTGGGAAAATTCATCCTGGAAAAGCCACTTCCCATGGCAACAGCAAATATGCAGTTCATTTGAAATAAAACCTCCGTTAACATGAAAGCTGTACTTTTCATCATCCAGTTAATGCTACTTCATAGTCACTATATCGGGACTAAAATCCTTCAATATAGTTATTTGTAGAGATATAGAATACTATATCTCTATATTATAGACCTTGGGAACTAATGGCACCAGTTCTGATACATTTCTGATGAAGAGGAAATTTCACTCTCTGTACACTTTTGTTCACATTATTTGTCCTCATTGATCTTTCTCTTCCCTTAATTACACTTTGTCATGTTTGCCACTAAAAAGACAGACTAGACATAGAAAAGTAACAATTGTTGAATGTCATAATTGTAAAATGAATATAGTTTCCCACTGTGTTTTGACATTTGAAATTCTATTCTATTTTCCCAATCAGCTTTTGATAAGACTTTTTGATTCAACACAATGATGAATAGAAAATATGTTTACATGACTAAATCTGTAGAAATGTAACTAACAGATGTTCACTGCTTTTATGTCTAATTTATACAGTCAATTTTGTCACAAGATCCTATACTCCCATTCGCAGAACAAGGCGGAAGAAAGAGGCAGAGGCAGGATAACAGTTTACAAACTGTTTATTTTAACAAGCTTAACGAGCTAACCGTGACTCGCTCTGTTTGCTAACAACCTGAGCATGAGCAAGTTCTTTTATACTGAGCTGTCAGTGGCCAGGCCAATCAGAGGGCACCATTCTCCTGCCGGCTGGGAGGGCCAATCTTTGCCACGTGCTCTCTGTCTGGACGCAACATTAGGCATGTGGTCTTTTAATGTATATCAACTTCTTTAGAAAGCTCCATAACATGGCCAGTCAGAGAACTCACTCATTGTGAACTGCCACTTCCATGAAATTGGTTCAAACACACTCATACCAACCTAAAGAGGTAAAGCATTTTTTTCTTTCCTTCTACTGCTTGGGGCAAGACAAGAAGCACTCTTTTAAGAGTTACCCCCTTGAAACAGTGGTTTATCTATGTTTGGACATGCCAACCATGGTTAACTGGGTTATGATATATTTAACTGATCACATTGTTAGAGACTGTTCAAGCATTATACTGAATCAATTTGTTGGTTTTGAAGAACAACTACCTAAAAAGATGGGGAGGGAGGGAGTATGATGAGAAAAGAAGGGTGTGAGATCTGTTGTTAATCTATCAACCATTCCCAATGGGAAACTCCTCCATTGGAGACTCAAGCCACCTAGCAGAGCCAGGTCTTTAAGCTGTTATGGAAGGTAAGGAGGTTAGAGCTGACCTCACTTTTGGGGGTAAGATTTCCAAAAGGCAGGCACCAGAGGTGGATTTCAGCAGGTTCTGACCAGTTCTGGAGAACTGGTAGTGGAAATTTTGAGTAGTTCAGAGAACCGGTAGTAAAAATTCTGACTGGCCCCACCCACATCTATTCTCTGCCTCTTGAGTCCCAGCTGATCGGGAGGAAGTGGGGATTTTGCAGTAAACTTCCCCGGGATTGGGGACGGAATGGAGATTTTACAGTCCTTTCCCTGGAGTGGGGTGAGAATGGAGATTTTATTATATCCTTCCCCTGCCATGCCCACAAAGCCACACCCACAAAGCCATGACACGCCTACCAAGCCACGTCCACAGAACCGGTAGTAAAAATCTTTGAAACCCATCACTGGCAGGTACCATGTATTTGTTGGGTCAGGTAACTGTGGAACAGGGAACAAAGAAGATGTTGGTTCAAAAGTATGCACTGGGAGCAAATGCAGTTTCAGTGGAGATCACTTAATCTTTTGGAAATGTGTTTCTTAATGGTGCCTATAGACTAGCTCTGGAAAAGTTTGGTCAACAGTTGGCTCTTTAATCAACAGTTCTACTTTCCAACATAGATTTCCATGGAAGAAGCTGAGATACATTCTGCATTCTTCATGTGGTGGAACTTGCGCAATAGTTTAGAGGACCATTGAATACTGCAGAGACAAAGATATTCTGCAGTACCTGTTGTAGCACTGTCGGAAGAGCTGTCTGAGATTCCTGTGATTTCTTCACCTCTGTAGTCCTGACATCCAGAGGGATCAAGACAATGTTGTCTTTTTTTCTTTAGAACTATTAGCAAAGCCTCCTGCAGGGTGATTAGCCCAGCAGGAGATTGGCCTAGATATTAGCTTGGATATAATATCTTATCCATGAGGAGCCCGCCCCCCCCCAGGCCATGACCAAGAGAAAATCCATAGTCATAGTTATTCTCACTGCTCATGCTGGCTACTTTTAAGGAAAGCTGAACATGAAAGCAGCCAGCCAGACCTTAGGCTATCCCAGTGTTTAAATATCCATGTGATGTGTAAACTTCAACTCCCAGAATTCCCCACCCAAAATATGTAGACTTCTGCTGGCTGGGAAATTTTGGGACCTGAAATCTATTCATGGACAATTGTCAAGTTGTGGTGATTGAGAAACACCACACAACTCTATTGGCCTTACTGGAGGTTTTTGCTTTCTTCTTGCATCTGGAAAGATAAGGTCTCCCTGTTCCTTTCAGGTAATACCTGAGGGGCCTGATCCATTACACATTGGCTTTCCAAATGGAAAAGGTGAGAACCATCTGAAAACTGTCCTTGGAATTAAGAAGGCGTGTTGGAGAGAGCAGGACATCCACAGTCTGGGGGGAAGCCTCTGAAAGGCCCAATGTGCAGATTTGGCGAAATGACTTGATGAACCATAGGTGGTTATACAAACTTGGCAAAAACTTTCATTTAGTTTTCCTTTTATGTACTTCTGAGGAAGTTAGTTGTAGCCTCGCTACAGAACCACTGTCCATAAAAGTCTCTGTCAAATATTTCACAATCTAAAATTAAATGATAGGCTGAGGGCTGAATGTTGGAAGGAGAACAAAAGTAAGAATTTTGTAATAAAAAGTGTCCAAAGTGGAAGGAGAAAATGTACAATTTTAGTGTATGTTTTCCCCCTCCACTTTGGACACATTGCGGACATAAATGCCAGAATGCAGACTCTAACTTTGGTCAAAAATAGCTTTGACAAATGGCTGCAGCAAGACAGTCTTATCTCCATTTAAGATTCCCATTACTGAAGAATGCTCAAAGCACTCAATGTTAAAAGCATGTGAACAGAAGTATTATATATATATATATATATATATATATATATATATATATATATATATATATATATATATATATATATATATATATATATATGCAAGTCTTGGTGTATTCGGGGCAACGTTTCAGCAGAATCTCATCATATATATATATAACCTGGCTAAAGAGAAATACACATAAAGCCTACAAAAAGGAAAGAAAACAAATACTGTACCTTTACAGGGAGGATATATGGGAGGAGAGTGTGGCTAACTGATGAGGACTTATAAGTCCAAAATAGATCTATCTTAGTCTCCTTAATCTCCCAATGGGCAGCAGAAAAACATTATATATATATATATGTATGTATGTATGTATGTATGTATGTATGTATGTATGTGTATATATATATATATATATATATATATATATATATATATATATATATATATATATATATATATATATATATATATATATATGTTTTTCTTCTAGCCAGGTTTTCCCTACGTAGTCAAGGTTTTTTTGTAGCTCCAGCTCAGTAGTAAAAAACCTTGGCTACGTAGGGAAAACCTGGCTAGAAGAAAAACACACATAGACCCTACGAAGAAGTAAGAAAATTTATATATATATATATATATATATATATATATATATATATATATATATATATATATATATATATATATATGTGTGTGTGTGTGTGTGTGTGTGTGTGTGTGTGTGTGTGTGTGTGTGTATGTATGTATGTATATGTATTCTGTTAGAGTATACCCCACTGATTTCAACTGAATTTACTTCTGCGTAGATGTATGCTGGAGTGCATTTTAACCTTTTTGAAAGAAACCTATATTAGAGACTTGCAATGATGACTTTGCATGATGTCTATCCTTCCAAAGAAAAAAATACAAAAAGAATGACCCAACAAACCTTACTCTTTTTCCACCTGTTTTTCCACTAGAAGGAACCCTAAGTGCTTTCTTTGTTATTTTAAAATGATGGCAGAACCTTGTTTTAAAAAAACCATCACTTTAATAGAATTCATCTCAATTTCTTTATCAGGACTAGTTTCTCAATTACTCCAAAAACTTAGTGCCTACAAAAATCTCTGTTAAACATGACTTTAATTGTTTCTTAAGATACTGTTAATCAAAATAAAGAAATTGGGAATATGGCATGCTGAGAAGTATAGTATCATTCTCTAGGATCATCTGTGTTTTCAGGAATGCCTTTGGACCCCCTTGTAAGCCCACAGACATTAATTTATAGTATTTATGAAGGATACCTGCAAGCTAGTGATTTGTTCTAAAGTTTGCTAATATGCTCATTTAAAAAAAATGTTTTAATGGCTAAACAGTGTGAAGGGAGCATATGGTAAACTATCCATACAATCCTTTTCATGTTTGTTTCATGGATCATCAGTATCATAACTTCTATATTTATTGATTATGCACATATTATTTCTAGGACAGTTTTAATGCAGTGTAAGTATTTTAGAACAGGTATGAAGAATGAGTAAGCAAAAATGTCTGTTGTTATAAAGTTGAATAGAAAGGGAAAAATAGGACACCTGAAAAATAGCAGTTATATTGCCTCTATGCAGCCAAGTAGGAAAAAGTAGTATTAGCACTATGCAGCCAAGTAGGAAAAAGAAAATTGAAAAAATTGAAATCTTGAGGAAAGCTAAATTGGAATGGTCTGATGAATTAATTAGGGTCCATTTTTAGCAAGCTTATCTGTAAGAACAGAACAAATCCCAACAAGGCTATCTTGGGAAAAATGCCTACAAAATGACACGTATTAAAGAATGTACGTACTCATGTACATTAATCCAGGATTCTCAGCATCTTTCAAAAATCCATCAATCCATCTGCAGCTATTATTCTGATGGATAAGATATCATACATAATACTTCCTTCCTTCTCCTATTTTCCCAACAACAACAATCTTGTGAGGTGGGTTGGGCTGAGAGAGAGTGTCTGGCTCAAAGTCACCCCTGTGGCTTTCATGCCTAAGGCAGAAAGTTGTGTCTAACTTTAGGGGGCAGTGCTCATCTCCATTTCTTAGTGAAGGGAGTCAGCATTGTATGAAGACATTTCTGTGGCCAGCTTGGCTAAATGCTGAAGTGTGTGGAACACTGTTAACTTCCCACTGAAGCGGCAACTAACCCCATTGTGTAGCATTCAAGTCTTAAACTCTGTTTGTCCGTCTATCCGTCCGTCCATCCATCCATCCATCCATATCCATCCATCCATCCATCCATATCCATCCATCCATCCATCCATCCATCTATCTATCTATCTATCTATCTATCTATCTATCTATCTATCTATCCACATGCACACATGCACATGTGTGTGTATACATATATATAGATGACATAATTATTTTTTCTCACTCTTTTACAATGTTTGAATTTGATGTATCCATTGAAATTAAATGCAGGGAATTCAGATCCAACAGAAATAAAGGAATTTTCTTGGTTGAACTATGGAACTTGGTACTGGGTTTAGATCATTTAAAAAGGGGTCTAACCAGGTTTACAGATGATTAGGCTACTGACGCTTATTCATTCATGAATCAAAGGTAGTATGCCTTCAATTCTGATTGATGAGAAGCAACAGTGAAAGATATCATCTTTCAGTCAGATATATAAACTTCCAGAATGCATCCAATTGGCTACTATGTGACACAATGCTGGTCATATAGATTGATTCCAGAGGAATCAAGTCTCCAGAGCAGATCTCAAGGAGATATAAGGAGAAGAAATGAAGTGTCTGTCCAACAGCCCAAATGGAAACCTATTTACATTATATTTTCTTCTTTGTAAGATCATTGTTTCATAGCTTTTCATTTTACCTTCTGCAAATCCCCCATGTATTTCTTTCCTCCATAGACATCCACACAGATAAATTTATTTTTGCCTGAATTATGAGTTTTTTGCAAAATGGCCAGATATTGATGAACAGAATCCAAAAGCCCCATACTTGGCTTATTGTTGCTTGATTGCAACCAGCTACATGTCCACATCATGCAGCTTCCTTCATCCTCATTTCAGAAATCTTGTTTGGTCTCAACTTCTGATGTTATCTAAGGTTTGTTCACAGGAAAGTCACCTCTAAAAAGAAATCAATAGAACCATTTATTCATACAACAAAGGTGGCAGGTTTGAAGAGTTGTCTTTTTGTATGAATACTCCTCTGTCGCTGAAAATTGGAACTGGCAATTGAAAAAAAAAAATGGCCCTTGGAATGTTTGCTTTGCTTCAGTGGAGAAAATGTTGGCTTTCAAGACTTCTCACACCCACTTCTATCTTTCACTTGCACACATTTATTATGAGATTAAGCTAAATTCAGCTATTAAGGTAAGCCAGAGGTTGTTCCAAAAAACAAATCTAGAAAGCACACACAGGCAGATTGATGCAGCAAGATTCATTAACTTCTTTATATACATAATAATACATGAAGTAAATTTACAATAGCAACAGCAGATTTCTTCCAATCTGGTAGCAGTTACAAGCAAAACAAAAGCAGAGTACAGCAGACTAGTTTCAGTTCAGAGTTCAGAGTAGGCAAGCCCATACTTGTTTAGTTCTCAGCACACAATTAGACTCAGAACTTAAAGCTGCAGGGCCCAGACTTCTTGCTTAAGTTTCTGTTTCTAAACAGCCCTCATTGGCTGATTCAGTTGTTATGCCTATTCATTGGCTGACCTTGTTACCATGTCTCTGCCAGTTATGAATATTCTGACAATTTCTTACCTTGAGTGTATTACTTAAGGACCCAAGCTATATCACAGTTTAGAGGACCATGAAATACAGTTATAACATTACTAATACAGATTTTTTAATGATATTTTTTCTTTCTTTTTGTATTTTTTTAAAGCTATCTTCTGTGTACTTTTCTGTTTTTAAGCTTGTAAAAATTGCCCTTTCACTAATGAATATTGCATTATTGCCATTTACATTTTACCATGCAGTTATCGTCCTAATTTGTCATCTACTGTGAAGGTATAAAGACAAATGTGGCAAGATTGGCAAGACAAGGAATAAAGATAAAGACTCTCTGGAGCAAAGGCCAACTTATGGTGACTACCCAGATGTGCTCTCATAGTTTTCTTGGTAACAGTATGGGAGGTATTTGTCACTGCTCAGAGATCTTCTTGTGGTCTACTAATAAGGTCTATTAATAAGGCCTGACTCTGCTTAGCTGTTCAAGATTGGCTAGGTATGGTGCTTCCTAGGCTGGGCAAATAGCTTGTTCTGAGAACAAAAATTCCTGGAAGAATTCCAAATATAAATATATTTGTTAGATCGGTAACTCATATTCAATCTGTACAACCCAACATAGCATACATAGTGCTCCTACCTACTATTCCCACAACAACAACCTTGTAAGGTAGTTCAGGCACAGAAAAAATGTGTGAATGACCCAGTTGACTTTCATGCCTAAAAGAGGAAACTCAATATTCTGGTTTCTAGTCCAGGGCCATAATTACTACAAATTAAGAGCAGCGGTGGCGCAGTGGTTAGAGTGCAGTACTGCAGGCTACTTCTGCTGATCACCAGCAGTTTGGCAGTTTGGCAGACCGAATCTCACCAGGCTCAAGGTTGACTCAGCCTTCCATCCTTCTGAGGTGGGTAAAATTAGGACCCAGATTGTTGGGGGCAATATGCTGACTCTGTAAACCACTTAGAGAGGGCTGGAAAGCACTAAGAAGCGGTATATAAGTCTAAATCAGCGGTTCTCAACCTGGGGGTTGCAACCCCTTTGGGGGTCGAACGGCCATTTCCCAGGGGTCGCCAAAGCCCTCTCTTGCCCCCCCCTTCACTCACCCTCACCCTCTGTCTCTGCTGGATCGCCCGGTCGCCGTTCGCTTACCCTGCCCACTCCCAATCTATTGCTGCCTCCGAGTCCCCGCTGGTGGCTAGAGGAGAAAAAAAACTTTAAATTCTTGCCGCGGGGCTTCAAAGAGCTGGCTGCAAAGAGGTAAATTCCTGGAGCAAGTTTTTTCCCCCCTAGCTATGCTGAAACCGAAATTGAAACTAAAGAAGGGTCTTTGTTGCAACGTGACAAAATGAGGCAGAGAGATTTCTTTTTCTTTTTTCTCACCAAAAAAGGTAAGTGCAAAACTGCAAACAATGGGAAATTTAGGGCAAGAGGAGGTTCAAGATTTTAAAACACAAAAGAAAAAAAGCTCTATTTAACTAGGGAATTGTAATAATTGAGATACTATTAATTGTATATTGTGTTGAAAGCAGAAATGGTTGTGGTTTGGAGGAATATATGGGGGAAATTATTTGGTTTATTATTATTGGTAAATATAATTAATTGATTTGTAAGAAATTGGATTGCATGGAAATAATTGGAATATTCATGTTCATATTGATTAATATACAAAAAAGATAGTTATATAACTAATTGATTTATATTAAAATGTTGAATTTGTATTAAACAACTGTATTACATTACGCGTTGGTTGATGATCTCTGGAGGGCTCGGGACAGAGGTTGCTCCTCTGTTCTGGTCCTATTAGACCTCTCAGCGGCTTTTGATACCATCGACCATGGTATCATGCTGCGCCGGTTGGAGGGGTTGGGAGTGGGAGGCACTGTTTTATGGTGGTTCTCCTCCTATCTCTCCGACCGGTCGCAGTCTGTGTTGGCTGGAGGGCAGAGGTCGACCTCAAGGCACTTGGTTTGTGGGGTGCCACAAGGGTCGGTCCTCTCGCCTCTCCTGTTCAAATTTATGTGAAGCCGCTGGGTGAGATCATCCGTGGTTTTGGGGTGCAGTGCCATCTGTACACTGATGACACCCAGCTGTACATCTCCACCCCGGACCACCCCAACGATGCCCTTGACGTGATGTCCCGGTGCCTGGAGGCGGTGCGGGTCTGGATGGGGAGGAACAGGCTCCGACTCAATCCCTCCAAGACTGAGTGGCTGTGGCTGCCGGCGTCCCGATATAGTCAGCTGGTGCCATCGCTGACTATCGGGGGCGAGACATTGGCCCCCACGGAGAGGGCGCGTAACTTGGGTGTCCTCCTGGACGCACGGCTGTCTTTAGAAGAGCATATGACAGCCGTGGCCAGGGGGGCTTTCTATCAGGTTCGCCTGATACGCCAGTTGCGCCCCTTTCTGGATCGGGACTCCCTATGCACGGTCACTCATGCCCTCGTTACTTCCCGCCTCGACTACTGCAATGCTCTCTACATGGGGCTCCCCTTGAGGAGCACTCGGAGGCTCCAACTGGTGCAGAATGCGGCCGCGCGGGTACTTATGGGGGCGACATGGCGCTCCCACGTGACATCTCTCCTGCGCGAGCTGCATTGGCTTCCAGTGGTCTTCCGAGTGCGCTTCAAGGTGTTGGTTCTCATCTTCAAAGCGCTCCATGGCTTAGGACCCAGTTATTTACGAGACCACCTTCTGCCTCCGATAGCCTCCCACCGGCCAACACGCTCCCACAGAGAGGGTCTCCTCAGGGTGCCGTCTGTCAGGCAATGTCGGCTGGCGACCCCCCGGGGGAGAGCCTTCTCTGTGGGGGCACCCGCCCTCTGGAATGAGCTACCCCCAGGGATACGACTAATCCCGGACCTCCGGACCTTCCGCCGGGCCCTGAAGACTTTTTTATTTCAGCAAGCCGGGCTGGGTTAAAAATTTTTAATTGGGTGAATTTTATGGGTAACGGGGTTTTAAATTGGAGAAGCCTAGGATAATTTAATTTTGTTTTAATGTATTTTAATATTTGTATTGTGTGTTTTTAATTCTGGCTGTTCACCGCCCCGAGTCCTTCGGGAGAGGGGGCGGTATAAAAATTTAATAAATAATAAAATAATAATAATAAACATAATTAACCAATGTGAGGATGGATATAAAATAGATGACAATGCAAAGGGGTATAATATAGAATAGAAGGGAAAAATTGAATTTGATTAAGATTAGAGATGAGGATGAAGGGTAATATTGGTTTTTTTAAAAAACAGATGAGGAATAAATATGGTAAAAAGGAAATATAGAAATTGTAAATTTAATTGAAATGACTAAATACTGTGTTGGAAGAAATATCCTTCTGGGTTCTGTTCCAAAAAGTGGGGGAAAAGACACTGGAAACATGGAGACTGCTTGGAAAGATGGTTTAATGGTGGACAGGATCACATGGCTTGATGGGACCCATTGTGTTAGTTTCTGTTGCTATTGTGTTGCAAATGTCCTTTGACACAGGATTGACTTTCTGCCTCTGGCCCATTAACAAAGGGTGGGGGGCAGGAAGGTGGGAGCTGCTTTGTAAAATATGCTTCTCCATTTCTCATCCAGGGAAATATAATATTCTGCCTTTTTAATATTTCCCAAAATATTTCATTCTGCTAGGAAAGGGGTGGGTGCTAACCTCCTACAACTGTTTAAATTTGTGAACCGGCCAAATACTCTGTTCAAAGAAAATACGTTGTATGTTTGTATGTGTGTTTCTAATTATTGCTATTTATTCCTATTAGTTCTCTTTTATTCTTTAAAGTTTAACAATTCATTCTTTATCTTAATATCTTTATATTTGTTTAGGGTTGGCTTTCTTCCCTTTCATCTTTTTTATTGTACAGCAATCTTTCTCCTCAAACCTACCACCTCTGTCTTTTCTTTCTTACTTACTTTCTCTCCCCCCCCACTTCTTCTTCTCCCTACTTCCTCTTTCTCCTTTTCCTCCTCTCTTCCTCCCTCTCTTACCCTCACTCCTACTCTAATTTCCCTTCCCTTCCTTCATCCCTCTCTATTGCTGTATCCTTTTATGCACAGGGACTACTCAGAGGGCTGAAAAAGTTATTTTTCACTGATCCTCGCACTTTTGACCAGTCCTCGAACTTACGACTGTCCTCACAATTTATGTTTTTGCCCTATCTTGTCACCATGGTGAAGAGAAGCAGTTGTGAAATGAGTGACACAGTTAAGAATGGTACAATGGGCATAAATGATGACCAGTCATAACTGCGAAGACCGGTCAAAAGTGTGAGGACCTGTCAGAAATCACATTTTTCAGCCCTCTGGGTAGTCCTTTTGTGCACAGGGACTACTCAGAGGGCTGAAAAAGTTATTTTTGGCTGGTCCTCGCACTTTTGACCAATCCTCGAATTTACGACTGTCCTCACATTTTACGTTTTTTGCCCTATCTTATACCTTGTTGAAGAGAAGCAGTTGTGAAATGAGTGACATGGTTGTTAAGAATGCTGCACAGGCATAAATGTGAGGATGGTCGTAAGTGTGAGGACCAGTCAAAAGTGCGAGGACCTGTCAGAAATGACTTTTTCCAGCCCTCTGAGTAGTCCCTATACACATAGCCATGGCCATCCGGTCACATGACCAGCTAGCCACGCCCACCCACTCACATGACCTCCAAGCCACGCCCACAAAATAAGCCACGCCCACAGAACCAGTAGTAAAAAAAATTTAGAACCCACCCCTGGTTGGGGGTCACCACAACATGAGGAACTGTATTAAAGGTTCGCAGCATTAGGAAGGTTGAGAACCACTGGTCTAAATGCTATTACTATTGCTATGTATTACTTTTATTTAACATGGGGGAGAACTGTCTTTCCTGGTGTATTGTTGGAGCTTTCCTTAATGTATTATGTGCCACAGTTGCCACTACATATACCAAAGTTAAACTTCTCTTGTAGTTCATTTTCAGTTCATCCCTGTTCCATTCCCTTTCTCCAAGATTTATCTCTAAACTCCATTGCTATGTTTGAGGTAAAAGAAGCATCTCTTAATTACAGCAATGATTAAAGTCTATACTTTTTGTGACAATTCCTTTATAATGTGCTCTTCCTTGATTCTATATCAATTATACATTGTATAATAGCCAAAGTGAAAAGTTTTGGGTATTATTTCAGGGAACACCATTCTATACTTGACAATAGTGATCAAGGATCCAAAGGCTATTTTTGTCCCACCAATTTATTTTTCTTAGAATTGAAAAATCTGGGATTTCTATTCCTACCCTAACTGGACATGTGGCAAAGTCAACAGAAAGCCAAATAAAATGTTTTTCTTAGTAGCATCTGACTCAAGGCCAGCTGGCCAACTCAGATATATAGGAAAAGCTCAGAGGTGCGTTTCACATATTGTTACCACCAGTTCCCCGCGCATGCGCACGCTCGCTTCACATGCACATGCACCTGCACCTTCCACACGTGCACCTGGCCTTCTGTGCATGTGCTTGGCTCTCACGCACACATTCTTCACATGCGCCCGGCCTCAAAAATGTGGATAAATAGGACAGCATAATGCCGGGGCGGGGGGGAGGCGGGCCCACCTGCGATCTCCGCTACCAGTTCACCCGAACCAGTACAAACCAGCTGAATACCACCTCTGGAAAAGCTATATTACTCTTCAAGTATACTATTAAACCACTAGAAATTACAGTAAGAGAGAAACTTAAATACCTACCATCGCAATCACAATTCGCTTTCCCTAAACAAATTACAAATCATTACCGTATATTATCTCCTATTTATCAACTTCTGCTCCAGTTCCACTGCCAATTTCTACAGTATAATAATAATTTTAGAATAACAACAAAAAGAGAATAATGAACATGATTGTGTTTGACTATTTAAATCACATGAGTACCTAACTATATTTTCAAAGGCAATTATTAGCATTGCTGACTTACATTCTCCAGATTGATTTGAGCTTCCGTGTTTCAACATACGCAGGAAATCATTTCATCTTTCTGTTTTGTCACATGCTTTATTCCAATTATTGTTTCTCTTGTTCTGCACTTGCAGTCTGTGCATTTCCACTGATAGTCACTTGTAACACCTTTGTGAGACATAAACCTGTGACAATTTGCTTGCCACAACGATTTGTGTAAATATTTATGCAGAACCAGCCTAATGTTTTAAATAATTCATCTAAGAATGTTGGATCGCTTTTATAGTCAGCCCCAGCATATTCACTAAACTGGCGAGGATGCAATATGATTTGCTTTCAGCCTGAACTTGTAAACATCCAGAAATAAATAGCAATAAAAAGGAATGTCTCTGAAGTGGCATGAATGAGCAGTACGATTCCTTTGGATATAATTAGCTAGGATGAGAGAACTAAGAAAAATCATGGATAATGAAATGGAACCTTTCATACCTCAAATTTCATTTCACCACCTGCAGCTATTAAAGTATCCCACCTACCAGTATAATTCACACCTCCATACATTGTTAAAATAACTTAATGGATTCTATTCCTTCCTTTTGATTGGAAGCATATTTTTGGAGCATAATTATCTTTTTTTTTTCCTTTTTACAGTTGAAGCAGGAAGCATATAGATAGCCAGATATGGAGATAGAATCCCTTGACCAATAAAATGGACCTCATGGTAGTGAGGGGAAACACAAATGAGCAAAACAGTTATATGATGTCAGCCCCAAGCTCAGACAATTCAACCCTTTATTTGCTTGCATCTAATGGACAGAATCTAAAGCTATAACTGTCAACCCTAATGGATATATCATGAGAGATTCTAGGGTGTGGTTACCATGAATCTTTTCCCCACTTCCCAGTCCAGTTTGGGACTGCACAGTCTCTTAATCTGTGCCTCTTTGTGGTACAATCCTGAGCTGGCAAAATACTCCCCCTTGACTGCTGCAGGTGAACCTTCCATCACATGTCCTGCCAGTAAAAAAAGTAGCACTTTTTGCAAAGAAATTAACCAACATCTTAGGAGAAAGAAAGAACGTAAGAAATTTATCTCACTCCAACATTCTGTACCTCAGAAAATCTCTTGAGAAATCTTCACACTATGATCTAAAGGAAAGTATTAAGCCAATCAGCTGTCTTTCTAATCTTTGAACTGGAAATTTCAGGGATTAAAAATGTCTCATTGATGAAGCATTCCACATCTGAGCTCTGATCTGTTAGCCCTGGACATGAAAGGTCCAATTCTGACATTAATTCCTGACTGTATGAAAATGGACTATATGTAAATGTGAGGCAGCTTTAGGAGGTCATGGATATTTATTTATTTATTTATTTTTTATTTTATTTCAAATTTATATACCACACCTTCTCCCGAGGGACTCAGGGCGGTGTACAGCCAGACAAAAACATACAATACAAACATTAAAAACAATTAAAAAGATATATATTAATTTGGCCCCAATTTAAAATAACAAACCAATTAAAAATATTTAAAAAAATATATTAAGCCAGCCCGTACTGGCTTAATAAAGAAAGTTTTAAGGGCACAGCAGAAGGCACCGAGGTCTTAGATTCTCCTTATCTCTGGGGACAGCTGATTCCAGAGGGTAGGTGCCCCCACAGAGAAGGCCCTCCCCCTGGGGGTCACCAGCCTACATTGTTTGGCTGATGACACCCCGAGGAGGCCCTCTCTGTGGGAGCGCACAGGTCGGTGGGAGGTCATCGGTAGCAGCAGGCAGTCTCAAAGATAACTAGGTCCTATGCCATGGAACACTTTAAAGGTGGTAACCAACACCTTGAAGTGCACCCGGAAGACCACTGGGAGCCAGTGCAGCTCACGCAGGAGCGGTGTTATGTGGGAGCGCCAAGCGGCTCCCGTGATTACCCGCGTGGCCGCATTCTGGACCAGTTGGAGCCTCCAGGTGCTCCTCAAGGGGAGCCCCATGTAGAGAGCGTTACAGTAGTCCAGGCGGGAGGTGACGAGGGCGTGAGTGACTGTGCACAGGGAATCCCGATCAAGAAAGGGCTGCAACTGGCAAATCAGGCAAACCTGACAGAAGGTCCCCCTGGCTACAGCCGTCAGATGTTCCTCCAAGGACAGCTGCGTATCCAGGAGGACTCCCAGATTGCGTGCCCTCTCTGCGGGGGCTAAAGACTTGCCCCCGACAGTCAGTGATGGAGTCAACTGACTATATCGGGATGCCGGGAACCACAGCCACTCAGTCTTGGAAGGGTTGAGCTTGAGCCTGTTCCTCCCCATCCAGATCCACACAGCCTCCAGGCACTGGGACATCACTTCAAGGGCATTGTTGGGGTGGCCTGAGGTGGAGATGTACAACTGGGTGTCATCAGCATACTGATGGTACTTCACCCCAAAGCCACGAATGATCTCACCCAGCGGCTTCACATAAATGTTGAATAGAAGGGGCGAGAGGACCAACCCCTGAGGCACTCCACAAATGAGAGGCCTCGAGGTCGATCTCTGCCCCCCTGCCAACACGAACTGCAACCGGTCTGAGAGAAAGGAGGAGAACCACCGTAATACGGTGCCCCCCATCCCCAATTCCTCCAACCGGTGCAGCATGATACCATGGTCGATGGTATCAAAAGCCGCTGAGAGCTCTAACAGGGCTAGGACAGAGGAGCAACCCTTGTCCCGCGCCCTCCAAAGATCATCTACCAATGCGACCAATGCCATTTCCGTGCTGTGCCCAGGCCTGAAACCTGACTGGAACGGATCTAGATAAGATGTTTCCTCCAGGAATTGTGGAAACTGTCGCGCGACCACACTCTCAACAACCTTCACCACAAAGCGAAGGTTGGAGACAGGACAGTAGTTGGCTAATACTGCCGGGTCCAGGGAAGGCTTCTTGAGGAGAGGCCTCACCACCACCTCTTTCAAGGCAATGGGGAAGTAACCCTCACTCAACGAAGCATTGATAATTCCCTGGAGCCAGTCTCGTGTAACCTCCCGGGAAGCCAGTACTAACCAGGAGGGACAACGGTCCAGTAAACATGTGGCCGCACTAAATCTCCCCAGAATCCTGTCCACGCCATCAGGAGTCACAGAGTCAAACTCTTCCCAGATAACATTCTCAGGACTGTTCCTCATCACCCTGCCCAAATCTACCTAGTCAGAATCCAAATCCCCCTGGATCTGAGCAATTTTGTCATACAGGTATCGTCTGAAATTCTCAGCCCTGCTCTCCAGGAGGTCCTCCCACGCTCCTGGGTGGAGGAGGGAGCGGGTCACCCTAAACAGGGCAGCCAGATGATTCTCTAAAGATGCAATAAGAGCGGAAAAGTAATTAAACTTTGCCGCCTTTATCGCCACTAGGTAGGTCTTAATATGCAACCTTATCAGTGTTCAATCAGATTCAGTGAGACTGGCCCTCCAACCACTCTCTAGACGTCTTCCGGTGTTTCATCTCCCTCAGCTCCTCGGTGAACCAAAAAGCTGTGAGGGATCGGCACCGGGTCAGAGGCCGCAAAGGCACAACTCGATCCAAGGCCCCACCAGCCACTCGGTCCCAGGCAGCCACCAGGTCCTCGGCCAAGTCATGAGCCAGATCCTCAGGAAGTGGCCCAAGCTCCATTTGGAACCTATCAGGATCCATCAGGCACCTGAGGTGGACTCATCTTATTGGCTCCGCCTCCCTGTGGTGGGGTATGGCAGTTCGAAGGTCCAGGCGAAGGAGCAAGTGATCTGACCATTACAAGGGTTTCATGTCTATATCCCCTATAACAAGACCACTCAACCACTGGCCACAGACAAAAATCAAGTCCAGAGTGTGACCCCCCCTGTGGGTTGGGCCATGAACTAACTGGGTCAGGTCCTTGGCTGTCATGGAAGCCATGAACTCCCGAGCCAACTCAGACATTTCACCAACTGACGGCAAGTTGAAATCACCCATGACCATAAGCCTGGGTGTATCAACTGCCACCGTGGCCTATCATGTCAAGTAGTTCGGGCAGGGTCGTTGCCACGTGGCAGGGAGCCAGGTACATAAGCAACAGGCCCATTTGAACCCCATGACCCCATCTCACAAAGAGGGATTCACATCCAGCAGTCTGAGGCACAGTGGTCTCCCTCGGACCGAGACTTTCTTTAATAATGACCACCAGCACCCTGCCCCTCCCCTGGGCCCTCGGCTGGTGGAACGCTCTGAAACCTGGTGGGCACATCTCAACCAGGGGGACCCCTCCCTCTGGGCCCAACCAGGTCTCGGTAATACCCACCAGGTCCGCTCCCCCCTCCTGTATGAAGTTGCTTAAACAGAGGCTGGAGTAGGGTCTGTTAAGGATGCTGTACTTGTGTCTTTATGCAACAGGCAAGCATTGGACTATATAATCTCCAAGGTTTTTTCCCAATACTTACATTCTATAATTCAGTGATTCTTGTTCTAGACTGCGTCCCAGGTGTCCACTGCCATCAGGCATAATGGCTGGCTTTGAGAAAAATATTCAGTTGCTTCAGAGGACTGTTATGAATGTAAAGTTTGATTACAATGTACAGAAAAGTAAAAGCAACAAAGCAACATTCTTGAGTTGCCATTCCTGTGTCTCTTCTATTAAACCCAACCAGCCATTTAGACAATATACTTCTTGTAACTCAGCCATGTGTTTTTCAGGAATTGAGCAGCAACTGTGGGGGGCAACCAGATGAAATATACAACCACTTTTAGAAATTGTAGTCAGTACTATGCTTGCACACTTGGGGGTCTCTTAAAATAGCATTATTTCTCTCTTCCCCTGGCTTACGAGAAAACTTGAAAAAAAAATATCTAGCTGGTTTTTAAATATATATATATACATCAATATCAGTACATGAATAGTGAGGCATCTGGATATCATTCATTTGAATACAAGTAGTAATGATAGTATTAATATTATTTGTTATTTAAATCATACTTATGTAATTATAATAATATTCTTATACATATCTGTATTAAAATATAAGCCTTCATTATTTAATTGTTCAACATTTTAGTCCCCCATTCTAATAACAATAACAGCATCATTAGAACATACATACTATCATCATCTTTCAACCTCTAATCTTTATATTTAGCTACTACTTTTAATATGTTATATAAAATATGCATAACAATAGTCCCCCTATTTCTTGTGTCTGCCTCTATTTTAGTTCCTAGTAAAGCCAATCTTGTATTACACATTTCCTCTATCTGTCATCTCTTGTCCATTTTAATATTTCAATTCTTATTTACCTTTTGACTTGCCTCCCAAATTCCTCCTTTGGATCTTTTTCTCTATCTACATCTTTCCTGTTTAATTTAAGTATTTCTTTCATCTCTACTATATTTTGTTGCCAAACCTCCAGAGGATCTGCCCAACTCTCCATTTTCTTTTCAAAGATATATTTCTGTTTATCTAGTATCATTTTTTGGTCTTTTAGCATATATTTTCCCAGAATTGTTTCATACATTTTTATTACCTTCTTCCTCTTATCTTCTTGTTTTGTTTGTTTATTTAGTTCTGTCTTTTCCCCTGGTCTTTCTATTGTCTCCTCTATTCCCTGGGCTTTTTTATCATTATTCATTATCCCTTGTGGAGCACTTTCTAACTTCCCATTTATGTTATTCATTAAGTCCATTATCTCCCTGTGGTTCCTTGTCATAGTATCCTGAATGCTTTGAAACATTGCCACCAATTCTTTTTGCAACCCACTTATTTCCCCCTGCTGAAACATCTTGCCTTCTTTTTTGATAAGTCCAAATATCGCTCAGTAGTCTGTCAATAGTCTATCACTGCCCCAGAGACTCAATTATTTTTGCCCTCAGAAAGTCGATCTGGAAACCATTCACTCAGTCCTGATGTTGCTCCTCTGGAAATACAGCAATATGATTCTTTATTGATAGTTAGTCAATAGACAGTTACAGTTAGTCAATTTAGCTCTTTTTAGGTAATCCAGGAAAATTTCCAAATGTTTCCTTAAGTCCCCGCTATAAGTTCAATCAGAACTTCTGATATTTAAAAGTCACTTTACTTAGACATCTTCTGTATTTTCAACGTTAGAGCTCCAGTAGTCATGAAATAGATAAGTATAAAGCAATACATAGCACAGCAGTCCTCCAGGTGTTATTTCCACTTTCTCATCTGTTTTATCAGTATTTTTCTCAAGGTTGTAAGGATGTAATGTATTCCATTCACCAGTAGATGACACCTTCAGCTTAACTTCAACGTTGCATAGATTCTAAAAAGTTCCATTTGTATTTATTCAAACAATCAAAATTCTAAGAAGTAATTCCAGCATTTTAAAATGCCTTATTGCCAATAAAAATTAAATATCCAATCTTTTTGTGTTTTTAAAGGTTTTGTGTTCTCTTCTTAATATCCTTTTCTTTTCTTTCAGTTCTATTGTTTTTCCCTCTGTAATTGTTCACCACTTAAACAAACTCTTCAAAAGGTCCCTTTTCCAGAGTTTATTTTATTCAGGGTATGTTTCAAGTAGAAAAAAAATACCACCTCACCCAGTTCCAGTCACTGTTCCCACACTGTTCCAGCATAGTCTTTGTTTCTTCGGCTGCCCTAGCTTCACAGCAGCCATAATGGCTGCCTCTCCTCTTCATTGGATGAGAGAGAATTAGCCCTGGATTAAGCAGGAGAGCCACCACTCTCCAAAACTTGCAAGGCACCCCTCCACTCTTCGTCACAAGGTGACTTTAGCTCCTTATGGGGCCCTCCAACAAAGGGATTTGGCGTGAGTTTGTGGAGCCTCACTTTTCATGTCCGATAACACTGCAATATCAACCAGAAGTCCAATATCTAGCTGTTTTAATGAATAGTCAAGAAGTCCTATGCTGGTGCATCTCAAACATTTTCAAATCATGACCAGTTATTATCTTTTTTATACTGCCCAGATCTGGAAGAGATTTTCAATCTCAGGTGTTAATGAAGTTAAATACTTTGCACCATCATTTGCACAGTATTGGGAAGAAAGCCCCTATACAGCTACTATATCTGGAAAATAAAGAGTTAAAAATTCAGACAATTATATGGCACCAAACAGATACAGAAAGCTCTTTAATTCTTTATTGTCATCTAGTGGTATATCTATCAAAAATATTTAGATTTTTGCAACTCAAATATAGTATCTGTAGACTCCTGAGCCACATTGAACATCAGCTCTTATCCATGAAAAGAAATCTATTTCCATCAATGGGTCCCAGTTGTTACATTGAAGCACCTGTTTTTTACAGGTTGATATTTTGTCTCAACAGAGTGTTATACAATAGAAAATGTCAGCACATGAAATGACATTTCAAATAAAAGCCTTAATGTGCTTTTTGTTACTTAAACAAAATTTAAAGAGATACATGGTGTATGTTTTTACTTTGCATCTCTATAACAATTTTACAAATATATGTGAAGGGTTGGATTCTTCTATATAGACAATGACATTCTGAAAATATTTTACCTTGTTTCTGTTTCTCTGTTGCAATTTGTAATTTCTAAATTTCTTCTATCACTCCTGGCTAGTTCAAACTACCGTAATCCCCTAGGCATGCAGAAGACATTGTTAAAGGAATAGGCAAGTTTGGTTTGATCATGCCAATAGTCTGTCACACATAGTCAGGTGTGTGTGTGTGTGTGTGTGTTTGTGTTTGTGTGTGTGTGTGTGTGTGTGTGTGTATAACTCCACAGAAAATGTTTGAGATACAGATTTTGCCCGTTCAGCCCACCCCTATTCCCATTACTTATATTGAGTAATACTTTCCATTTATTTTACTGGGCAATTATGTTAAAAGTATAAATCACAACTTAATAGTGTTCATTGTTCCTATGCAATAAAAATGCCTTAACTAGATTTCACAGTGTTTGAGAAAGAAATTTCTCTGTTGGCGTATTTCATTTCAAGCTAGTCTGGCTCTTATAGTAACAAAGAATCTTTTCCTCACAATACAATACCCTATAAATCTTCAATGACAAACTAATTATATTAAATAAAACACTGTGTGGAGGTTATTCAATTGTTCATTTTTTTTTCAACCGCTTCAGAAATGCTAAGCTTCAAAACTGGGCTTAATAAAGAATACATACAAATTGTACAGCAATTATTAACATTATCTAGACCTCATGCCACCCACAAACTGAATTGAAAACAATAAATGCTACCTGAAATTATTCGTTTTATTGCTCTGTTAAGAGAGGTCTAAAAAAATGACTCAAAATGAATTTTAAAGTCTATTTTAAAAAAAACAAAATCAGAATTTACTGCAATAAATAACTACTATAAATATATCTGGGATAATGCTAATTACAATTCTTTTAAATGATAATCACAGGAACTATTAAGTAGACTGATGAAACCATACAGAATATTTGCTGATGAAGAGAAGATGGGACACATCTACAGTTTTCATCTAGATGACTGACTGACTGACTGACTGACTGATTGAATCATTGATTCATTGATTCATTGACAGACAGACAGAGATAGTGTCTATTTGTTGCACTAACAGCTGCTACTGGCACCATATACAGACAATTATTTTGTGTTTTGAGTATTGTATGTTATTTTCTGGAGGGGCACCCAAAAAAGTTCTGCCATCATCTTTCCCTCCCCCTCCCATTTACAGAGTAGTTTCAACAGTTAGTGAAAAGATGCAATGGCTCTTGTCAAGATAAGAGAGGATATAAAATCTATTAAAGATGTTGTTAATTAGAACTGTGTGAAGCTTTGTATAGGGATCTGGTTCAACAAAGCTTCAACTGTATTATCCATTGCATCAGCTACTCCTGTGAATTTTACAGAATATAACATTATACAACTTCACTTCCATAAATTGAGAATGCTGGGGCAGGAAGGAAATAAATAGTGTGGTGGGCTGTCTGGCATTGAGAACACCTAACCATTGAAACATTTTTCATTTCATTAAACTCTTTGCCTACCAGATATCTTTTAGGGGACAAGACTAACATTACTTTAAGCTTTATTCAGTTTCTCAGCTCTCACCTTTTTAAAATATGACCAGGCTCAAGTCTTCACTTTTCTCTCTTTCGTGTTAATGGAAAGTCCTACCAACAGACTTGGAATCACAATATTACTCACTAGTCTAAAAAAAAAAAGTATTTCAGACTCAATATACTTTTAAATATTGCATAAGAAGAAAAAAATATAAATCAGTAGCATACCTAACATCAGGGGTGCTATTCAGCAGGATCTGGGGAACCGCTAGCAGAAATTTTGAGTAGTTTGGAGAACGGGCAAATACCACCTCTGGCTGGCCCCAGAGTGGGGTGGGAATGGACATTTTGCAACATCCTTCCCTCAGGAGTGGGGATGGGGATTTTGCAGTAGCCTTCCCTTGCCACACCCACCAAGCCACACCACACCCACCAAGCCACGCCCACAGAACCGGTAGTAAAAAAAATTGAATTCCACCACTGCCTAGCACGTTTGTCACCTGAAGCAGATCATTTTAAACACTCCTCTCCTTCATTCTAAAGACAGTTTGTTATTATGGTTAAGGTAACACTCTAGACTAGAGACTGGGAATTCTAAACCATCCTTAGGCACAACCATTTATCAGACAGTAATTTCTCTTTTCCCTACAGTCACCAAGAATCATTGATGAAGGCATGTTTTTTTCCATCACCCGCAACTGTCTCAGGCTTTTCACTTTCTAAAAATGGAGGTGGGGTGGCCAACTACCAAATCCACTGTCTCTGTGGCAGCTTTTTTCTCTATGCCTTGTTCATATCTGTGACTTACATCTTATTTTACCATTCTGCTTTAGTTTTCTGCTGCTTCTTGAACATTCCCTTTTATTATCCTCAAAGAAGAGGCTGCTTTAGGTAAATAAAGACAGGAAGTATGCAAAATGTATGCATATTTTTTCAAGGAAGATATAAGCAGCCGAAGAAACAGCCTGGAGACAAATACTGAGTGGGAACTGGGTTGAGGACTCTGCTATGGCCTTTAGCTTGGTCCCTGGAACTTAAGGTGACCAGACGTCCCGCTTTTGAACAATTTGTCCTACGTCCTGCGGCATTGTAAAAAAGTCCCGGTTTTTGGAAAGAATGCATGGCGCAGTGGTGGGTTGCTCCTGGCTGCCTCCTGAGTCCCTACAGCTGATCAGTGTTAAAGGAAAACAAATGAGTAGATCGATGCCTGCAAAAATAGAAAAAAACAGCCCCTTAAAGCTTCAGCATAGGTTAATTAGTACAAGTTGATTACATCAGCTTCCCAACTCTCAGCTGATTTGCACTCAGCTGTTTTGCTCAGGGCTCTGTAGTTGCTAGCTGCAGAGTGCTGGAGATTTTTTTCCCCTAATTATGCTTTAAAAGCAAAACTGAAAGTAAAGCAGGGTCTTTGCTCCAACGTGGCAAAATGAGGCAGAGAGAGATTTCTTTTTCTTTTTCCTCACCAAAAAAGGTAGGTGCAAAACTGCAAACAATGGGAAATTTAGGGCAAAAGAGGAGAGTTCAAGATTTTAAAACACAATAGAAAAAAAGCTCTATTTAACTAGGGAATTGTAATAATTGAGATACTATTAATTGTATATTGTGTTGAAAGCAGAAATGGTTAAGTTGTGATTTGGAGGAATATATGGGGGAAATTATTTGGTTTATTATTATTGGTAAATATAATTAATTGATTTGTAAGATTGGATTGTATGGAAATAATTGGAATATTCATGTTCATATTGATTAATATACAAAAAAGATAGTTATATAACTAATTGATTTATATTAAAATGTTGAATTTGTATTAAACAACTGTATTACATAATTAACCAATGTGAGGATGGATATAAAAATAGATGACAATGTGAAGGGGTATGATATAGAATAGAAGGGAAAAATTGAATTTGATTAAGATTAGAAATGAGGATGAAGGGTAATATTGGTTTTTTAAAAGAACAGATGAGGAATAAATATGGCAAAAAGGAAATACAGAAATTGTAAATTTAATTGAAATGTCTAAACACTGTTTAAATTTGTGAACCAGCCAAATATTCTGTTCAAAGAAAATACATTGTATGTTTGTATGTGTGTTTCTAATTATTGCTATTTATTCATATTTGTTCTCTTTTATTCTTTAAAGTTTAACAATTCATTCTTTATCTTAATATCTTTATATTTGTTTGGGGTTGGCTTTCTTCCCTTTCATCTTTTTTTTTGTACAGCAATCTTTCTCCTCAAACCTACCACCTCTCTCTTTTTTTTTCCTTCTTACTTTCTCTCCCCCCCTTTCTCCTCCCTACTTCCTCTTCCTTTCTCCTTCTCCTCTCTTCCTCCCTCTCTTACCCTCCCTCCTACTCTAATTTCCCTTCCCTTCCTTCATCCCTCTCTATTGCTGTATCCTTTTATGCATATGGACTACTCGGAGGGCTGAAAAAGTTATTTTTGACTGGTCTGGTCCTCACACTTTTGACCAGTCCTTGAACTTACGACTGTCCTCACATTTTACATTTTTGCCCTATCTTGTCATCATGGTGAAGAGAAGCAGTTGTGAAATGAGTGACATGGTTGTTAAGAATGCTGCACGGGCATAAATGTGAGGATGGTCATAAGTGTGAGGACCAGTCAAAAGTGCGAGGACCTGTCAGAAATTACTTTTTTCAGCCCTCTGGTTAGTCCTTTTGTGCATATGGACTACTCAGAGGGCTGAAAAAGTTATTTTTGACTGGTCCTCGCACTTTTGACCAGTCCTCAAACTTACGACTGTCCTCACATTTTACGTTTTTTGCCCTATCTTATCACCATGGTGAAGAGAAGCAGTTGTGAAATGAGTGACATGGTTGTTAAGAATGCTGCACGGGCATAAATGTGAGGATGGTCATAAGTGTGAGGACCAGTCAAAAGTGCGAGGACCTGTCAGAAATGACTTTTTTCTATACACATAGCCATGGCCACCCGGTCACATGACCAGCTAGCCACATCCACCCAGTCACATGACCTCCAAGCCACTTTAGTGGTGGGTTTTAACATTGGTAAAGTGGTGGGTGTCCCACTTTACCAATGTTAAAATCTGGTCACCTTACTGTAACCCCAACTCTAATGAAAAAACCATACCAGTTCCCTGTGAAGGAGATGGATGGCTGCTTGATCCAGTTCTGAGCGAGGGAAAGTCAAATCAAGGGTGAGAACGACTGTATCAGCTGCTGCCTTGATTTGGAGAGATCAAAGATCCATTTTCTGGGCCTCAAGCTAGACAGGCTTCATTGAATTCTGTGCAATTTGGCCACATGTTCAACTCTCTGTAGTTGAACATCATAGCTTAGCTGCTTCTTCCCTTCCAACCGACATCAAGCTTCCCTCCAGCCACAGGGGATTTTGAGCTGGCCACTTGGCTACCAAACCTGGAACTTAATATTATTCTTGGGACTTAAAGGTTTATGTTTTTTTTTTCTAATTGCCATATTTCATATTTCTGAATGCAAAATGCTTGGAATGGTGCCGTTTATAAAGAAGTACTTTAATGGTGCTAAAATTTCTGTTTAATTCCTCCCTGATGTATTTACTGCCTGAAGATTGCTACACCACTGTGGTAGAAGGGATTTAAAAATCAGAAAGTATCTCTGGTCTAAATCGTATTACCGTGTTTCCCCAAAAATAAGACCCTGTCTTATTTTTATTTTTATTTTTTTGAACCCTGAAATAAGCGCTTGGCCTTATTGCCATGCACTCAAAAGCCCGATTGGGCTTATTATCAGAGGATGTCTTAATTTTGGGGAAACAGGGTAGTAAAACATCAGGAACTCACTTCACAGAATTGTTTTGGGGAAAATAGGAGGAGGAAAGTACATGGATGTGTTTGCTGCCTTGAATTGTTTGTAAAAATAATACAGGTGGGATACTAAGTAAAGCAGTCAGTCAGTGAAGTCAGTCAGTCAGTCAGATAGCCTAGAACAGGGCTGTCAAACTTCCGGTCCATGGGCCGGATGTGTCACTCGCTGGCCACGGCCACAGCCAGTTTAGCAAAGGAAAAGAAAGTTCCAATACGTCACATGACACTGCTGTGATGACATGAGTTTGACACCCCTGACTTAGAAGATGCAGGACCCTGGTTGAGTCTGTTTTATGCTTAGACATCAATGGGGGTTTTGGCTCTGTAATACTTCCACTAAGGAAAGGAATTTGCTTTATTGGTCTCTCATGGTGACAAGTTATGCTTAACAAATGGCACACAATAGATAGACCTTCCAGCTATATTAATTTAAATCTGAGGATGATACAGATATGAGTAAGAGAGTTTGTGTTGGAGAATTCATTGAGGTCATACCCAAGTCTTGTCCAGAAGATTACCATGTGTCCTGCCCATCTGGACACCCCAATTAAACCAGTGAAGAGGGTGCCATTCTCAACTTGTCAACCGTAATTTCATCTCCTGCTCCTCCTTGATTAGAGATAACAAAGCAGAAACCAGAAGCAGCCCCCAAAAGGAAACAGATTAGACTTACTTTGAAAATGCTTTTGAAAGTTTGTATTCTTGAATTGTTGTAGGATACTTCCTGCTAACTACTTCTGGCCATTTTGTAAACTATTTGGAGGCGTTTGCACTGTCCTTTCTCCTTTCCTTTTCTGTTTGCTATCTCTGCCACAAAAATGTGATACTGTAGATAGTTCAGAATTTAATTGTGGTAAACTCCTTACAGGTATCCAGGATATATTTGGCAGGGTGAAAGTTCCTTAAAACACCTACCATTTCTGCTATTTTCATCCCATTCATCCCAGAACTGAAGCAGCTGTGTTTTGAAGATTCTCTATAATAGCCTAGAGCAAATCCTCTTTCACATCAAATGCTAAAATCTCCTGAATCAAATCAGATTGCCATCAAAGCTTGAATACAAACTTAGATTGAATAAGCCCTCTTCAAGCCTTGAATCTCCAATTCAAATCAAATCAAATCAGACCTACTATAAATACTTTAAGTTCCAAAGTGGATATGGCAAAAAAAAAAAAAAAATAGAATATTTAAGTTGGAAGAGCCTAAGTAATAAATTGTTGCATAGATAATTAAGTGGCTAAAACCTATTCAGATACTCCAACATAAAATAATGATATATGAATCTCCAATTTCACAGGATAATGTACATGTCATTAGAAACCTAGGAAGACCAGCTGGTTTACTTTATGGAAGTGTTAGTTCAAAAGGTATTGGGGCTGGCTAAAGGCTTTCAGCTAAATATTGAGAGGGCTTGTGAGATTCAAGCTGTTCATTTTGCTTGCAAGTCCAGTTGTTCATTGTGTGGCTCCTTAGGAATGAAATTAATAGAAAATCTGATGATGGAACTGAAAGGGGTGACAACAGGTATATTCAGCTTTTCTGTGATTTAAGTGAAGAATGAACAATGAAGCAATGTTTCATTTCAATAATGACAACAAAAAATAAAGACATTTTGGCTTTGAAATTGTTGAGTTATACTCAGAAATTATTTCAGAATCTATGAAAACTAGGCTGCAAATGTTGATGGAGTTAGCAGCAATGGCTAAATGGACTGCATTGATTAAAGAAAAAAAACACAATTACTTTTGCTTCTGGAGATTGTGCTTGAAGTGGGGAAAAAATTAAACTTTTTGGGTTTTACCAATTAGATAGGTTTGTTGTCATAGAAATGGCTAGTTTATATAACTATGTATTGCAATAATTAAAAGCTTAGGTTTGAATGCTATTATCTTATTCTACTGACCAGAAGTCAATGCCTTTTCTTTCATTTCCCCCTTTTTATTACTAGTTTATAATATAAAATACAAAATAAAAAAGAAAATAGTAGGAAAATAAGGGAGGAAAAAGGGAAGGGAAAAGTTTTCCCTTCCCTTTTTCCTCCCTTATTTTCCTACTATTTTCTTTTGTATTTTATATTATAAACTAATAATAAAAAAGAATCCTATGAAAACTAGAAAGCATCTCATTGAAGGAGGGCAATTATTACTGTCTTTCTTTCTGTTTTTTTGTTATTCCCTTATGTATCCAAACCGCTAAATTTTATTATTTATGGCTCTGTATTGTACATTTGTATATTCAGTTGTATGGCCTTAGAGTTCAGGGGAATATTACAAATAATTCAAAACTGTGCTTTTTTTGCATCCTTTTTTTCTCCATGTTTTCCCCAACCCCACTCCCTCTTTTCTAAATTGCTATTGATTAGAACTAGTCTCTTCTTTAAAGTTTCTTTTTTCCCCCTTTCTCATTGGTGTGTATAATATTAATAACAATTATTATAGTAAGTGTAGAGAAATGTGTTATATAATGTTTGACTATCATTTCCTGGGATGCAGAAATTTGACATTGAACCACCCTTTTTGTTTTATTTTTCTGATTTTGCAGAAGTTGATCTTCAAATCCAGATCTGCCTTTTTTTCATGATCACTGCCTTTGATTTTATTAATATATATAGCAGTGGTGGGATTCTGCCGGTTCTAGGGGGTTAGGCCGAACCCTTTGTTAAATTGCTGGCTTGCCCCCCCTTGCCCCGCCCCTCCGCACCACTATTTATTGCCAATAAATAGTGGTGGGCGAGGGGCGGGCGAGCGAGCAATTTAACAAAAGGTTCGGTGTTTTTTTGTAATTTTATTGGCCCGCGGAGCTTCAGCATAGGCTAATTAGCCCCTTGATTCTATCGGCCTCCCGACTCTCAGCTGATTTGCTCTCAGCTGTTTTGCTCAGGGCTCTGCTGCTTGCTTGCAAAGAGTGCAGATTTTTTCCCCCTATCTATGCTGAAAAACGAAACTGAAAGTAAAGCAGGCTGTTGGCTTTGCTGTTGCTGCAACGATGGAAAATTAGGCAGGCAGATTTATGTTCTTTTTCCTCACCAAAAAAGGTAGGTGCAAACTACCTTTAGTGGAAAGGTAGTTTTCCCTAAAGAGGTAGTTCCTCTTTAGGGAAAAAGAGGAGAGTTCAAGATTTTAAAACACAAAAGAAAAAAAGCTCTATTTAAATAGGGAATTGTAATAATTGAGATACTATTAATTGTATATTGTGTTGAAAGCAGAAATGGTTAAATTGTGGTTTGGAGGAATATATGGGGGAAATTATTTAGTTTATTATGATTGGTAAATATAATTAATTGATTTGTAAGAAATTGGATTGCATGGAAATAATTGGAATATTCATGTTCATATTGATTAATATACAAAAAAGATAATTATATAACTAATTGATTTATATTAAACAACTGTAATATTACATAATTAACCAATATGAGGATGGATATAAATAAAGATGACAATGAGAAGGGGTATAATATAGAATAGAAGGGAAAAATTGAATTTGATTAAGATTAGAGATGAGGATGAAGGGTAATATTGTTTTTTAAAAAAAAAATAGATAAGGAATAAATATGGCAAAAAGGAAATATAGAAATTGTAAATTTAATTGAAATGACTAAACACTGTTTAAATTTGTGAACTGGCCAAATACTCTTTTCAAAGAAAATACATTATATGTTTGTTTCTAATTACTGTTATTTATTCATATTTATTCTCTTTTATTCTTTAAAGTTTAACAATTCATTCTTTATCTTAATATCTTTATATTTGTTTGGGGTTGCCTTTCTTCCATTTCATCTTTTTTACTGTACAGCAATCTTTCTCCTCAAACCTACCACCTCTCTCTTTTCTTTCCTTCTTATTTTCTCTTCCCCCCTCTTCTTCTCCTCTCTTCCTCCCTCTCTTACCCTCACTCCTATTCTAATTTCCCTTCCCTTCCTCCCTTCTCTTCCTTCCCTGTCTCTCCTTCTTTCTTCCATCTCTCTTCTCCTTCCTTCATCCCTCTCTATTGCTGTATCCTTTTGTGAATATAGATTACTCAGAGGGCTGAAAAAGTTATTTTTGACTGGTCCTCGCACTTTTGACCACTCCTCGAACTTACAACTGTCCTCACATTTTACGTTTTTCGCCCTATCTTGTCACCATGGTGAAGAGAAGCAGTTGTGAAATGAGTTTAGTTTAGTTTAGTTTATTTGATTTGTATACCACCCTACTCCCGAAGGACTCAGGGCGGTGAACAGCCAAACAATAAAATATATAGATACAAAAAATTTAAAAACCAGATAAAATCAAATTAAATCATTTTGGCCCAGACAGATTAAAACACCCCAATAATTTAAAAACAGATTAAAATTTACATATTTAAAAAAGGGAAGAGATTAGGCCAAGCCTACCTGATGGAATAAAAAGGTCTTCACAGCGCGGCGGAAGGTGCGCAGATCCGGGATCCTCCGTATCTCCGGGGGGAGCTCATTCCAGATGGTAGGTGCCCCCACAGAGAAGGCTCTCCCCCTAGGGGCCGCCAGTCGACACTGTTTGGCTGACGGCACCTGGAGGAGTCCCTCTCTATGAGAGCGTACTGGCCGGTGGGAGGCTATTGGTGGTAGTAGGCGGTCCCATAGATAACCAGGTCCTAAGCCATGGAGTGCTTTAAAGGTGGTAACCAAAACCTTGAAGCGCACCTGGAAGACCACCGGGAGCCAGTGCAGCTCGCGCAGGAGAGGTGTTACATGGGAGCGCCATGTCACTCCCATTACCACCCGCACGGCCGCACTCTGCGCCAGTTGGAGCTTCCGGGTGCTCCTCAAGGGGAGCCCCATGTAGAGAGCACTGCAATAATCCAGGCAGGAAGTGACGAGGGCATGAGTGACTGTGTGTAATGAGTCCCGATCCAGAAAGGGACGCAACTGGCGAATCAGGCGAACCTGATGAAAAATCCTCCCGGTCACGGCCGTCAAGTGCTCTTCTAAAGACAGCCATGAATCCAGGAGGACGCCCAAGTTGCGAGCCCTCTCCGTGGGGGCCAATGAATCACCCCCAATAGTCAGTGATGGCGTCAACTGACTATATCGGGACGTCGGAAACCACAGCCACTCAGTCTTGGATGGGTTGAGCCTGAGCCTGTTCCTCCCCATCCAGATCCGTACGGCCTCCAGGCACTGGGACATCACATCAAGGGCATCGTTGGGGTGATCCGGGGGGGGGGGGAGATGTACAGCTGGGTGTTCTCAGCGTACTGATGGTACTCCACCCCGAAACCACAGATGATCTCACCCAGCGGCTTCACATAAATGTTGAACAGGAGAGGCGAGAGGACCGACCCTTGTGGCACCCCACATATGAGGGGCCTCGGGGTCGACCTCTGTCCCCCTGTCAACACAGACTGCGACCGGTCAGAGAGAAAGGAGGAGAACCACCGCAACACAGTGCCTCCCACCCCTAACTCTTCCAACTGGTGCAGCATGGTACCATGGTCGATGGTATCAAAAGCCGCTGAGAGATCTAACAGGACCAGGACAGAGGAGCACCCCCTGTCCCGAGCCCTCCAGAGATCATCAACCAATGCAACCAATGCCGTTTCTGTGCTGTACCCGGGCCTGAAGCCCGACTGGAACAGATCCAGATACGTCGTTTCCTCCAGGTGCTGGGGGAGCTGTTGCGCAACCACACTCTCAACAACCTTCGCCACAAAACGAAGGTTGGAGACCAGACAATAATTTACCAACATTGCCGGGTCCAGGGAAGGCTTCTTGAGGAGAGGCCTCACCACCGCCTCTTTCAAGGCGGCAGGAAAGACACCCTCATCCAACGAAGCATTTATAATCCCCTGGAGCCAGCTTCATGTCACCTCCCGAGAAGCCAGCACTAACCAGGAGGGACACGGGTCCAATAAACAAGTGGTCGTGTTCAGTCTACCCAGAATCCTGTCCACGTCCTCAGGGGTCACAGGATCAAACTCATCCCAGATAACATTCTCAAGACCTGCCCCAGTCCCCCCTCCTGAGACTACCCAGTCGGAATCCAGATCTTCCCAAATCTGAGTGATTTTGTCATACAGATATTGAACAAAATCCTCGGCTATACCCTCCAAGGGGTCCTCCCATGCTTCCTGGTGGAGCAGGGAGTGGGTCACCCTAAACAGGGTGGCCAGGCAATTATCTGATGATGCAATAAGAGCAGCAAAATAGCTACATTTCGCTGCTTTTATCACCACTAGGTAATTCTTAATATGAGATCTTACCAGTGTCTGGTCAGATGCAGAAAAACTGGCCCTCCAACTACTCTCTAGGCGTCTTTTTCGGTGCTTCAACTCCCTCAGCTCCTCAGTGAACCAAGGAGCTAAATGAGATTGGTGCCGGGTCAGAGGCCGCAAAGGTACGACCCGGTCCAGAGCTCCAGCGGCCGCCCCATCCCTGGCGGCCACTAGGTCTCCAGTCAAGGCATGTGCCAGAGCCTCAGGGAATGGCCCAAGCTCCATCTGGAACCTGTCAGGTTCCATCAGGCGCCTGGGGCGGAACCATCTTACCATCTTACCTGAGTGACATGGTTGTTAAGAATGTTACAATGGGCATAAATGATGACCAGTCATAAGGGTGAGGACCGGTCAAAAGTGCGAAGACTTGTCAGAAATGACTTTTTTCAGCCCTCTGAATAGTCCCTATGTGCATATGGACTAGTCAGAAGGCTGAAAAAGTTATTTTTGACTGGTCCTCACACTTTTGACCAGTCCTTGAACTTACGACTGTCCTCACATTTTACGTTTTACGCCTTATCTTGTCACCATGGTGAAGGAAGTAGTGGTGAAATGACTGACACAGTTGTTAAGAATGCCGCAATGAGCATAAATGTGAGGATGGTCATAAGTGCGAGGACCAGTCAGAAATGACATTTTTCAGCCCTCTGAGTAGTCCCTATGCACATAGCCACGCCCACCCGGTCACATGACCAGCTAGCCACACCCACCCAGTCACATGACCATCAAGCCACACGCCCCAACTAAGCCACGCCCACAGAACTGGTTGTTAAAAATATTGAATCCTACCACTGATATATAGCCAAGCTACATATTTAATATGCAATATAAAAGGTTTTTTTAAAAAGATAGTCCTTGCCCAATGATCATTTTACAGCGGTTCAAAGTTATGATGGTGCTGAACTAATGATAATTATACCTGATCCTCAAAGTTAAATCCCCATTGATCACATGATCAAAATTTGGGCACTTGGCTGCTTGTTCACATTTTCAAACACACTCCCACCCCCATCCCCCAAAATCTGCCTATCTCATTCCTATATCTGCTAGTTTGGCAACGCTGCATCTCAATATTTATCCCCATGGCCAGGGGTAGGTTCTACTTACCTTTACTACCGGTTCGCATCGCGCCTGTGTGTGCTCTTTTGTGCATGTGCAGATCACCTATGATGAAGTCCAGGTCAGTAGTCAGAGCTTCCTGCCGGTTTTACTACTGGTTCTTGCGAACCGGTCCAAACCGGGGGCAACCCACCACTGCTGTGGCCCTCTCTTCCTCTTTCTGCTGGCCCTTCCTGAAGCTCTCTAGCAGCTTCCAGAAACCTCATGAAGCCTCTGCATGGTCTTGTGCAGACTCCCAGAAGGGCTCACAAGGCCTAAGGTAGACTTTGCATGAATTTCCAAAGCCCAATTAAAGGCCAGTTGCCTTAGGAAGGAGAAGGGCGAAGGTGAACTGCAGGTAGCTGGGGGCAACAGGGGTAGGCAGGGGAATACAGGGTGGCCAAAAGGCAGAGATGGGAGGGAGATAAGCGGAGGGATGTAGTTAAAGCCAAAGCAAATACAATAAGACAGAAGAAACAGGAGGTCCTTGTGTAACACAGCATGGTTCTGCTGTAATGACTACAACTACAAGGACCATAGGAACTGTCATTGCTAAGAGTATAATCATGTGATATTTCACCTAACAACAATATCACTTATCAACAGAAATACCAGTCCAGTTAGGTTTATTATGTGTGGACTACCTGTAATATATAGATATATAAAGATATATAAAGAAAAAGAAGAGGGACAGAAGTAGTGATTGCTCAACAACTGCTCAGTTTAGCAATCCTTCAAAGATACAGTGGTGCTGGAAAGTAACTTTATGACTGGGCATCACACTCATGAGTATTGCAGAACTCTTGCAATCAGACGATCAAGATTTCTAGCACTTTGCAATGATCATCACAGCATCCTATTGTCACGTGATTGCCATTTGCCTGTTTCACAGACAGATTCCAATAAGAAGTGTCAATGGAGAAGCCAGCAGTAAAATCACACCTTGTGGTCAATGTAATATCTCCATTAACAGCCGGGGAGATTTGCTTAATAACTGTGGTAGAAGTGAGCTTGTGATGCATCACACTCATATAGTGCTCATTTAACAACTGCTTTAGTTGTCAAGTGAGTTTCTGGTACCAAATGTGGTTGTTAAGTGAAAACTACTTTTATCTACTTACACACACACACACACACACACACACACACACACACATGATGCTCATATTATTTTTAAAATGACACTCTAAATATGTGTGAGATGTTTAATTACAAGATTTTCTAAACTGCATGAATAAATATTATTTGTTGCTTTTTAATATTTTGTCAGAATGGGTGATCAGTGTCAAGCCCTCCTGAGTTTTTAGAATGCAATCAGATTCTCCAGAACAATTACATAATTGTTTTCAATATTCATAAAAAAAATAATCACTGAAACATATTATAGTTGAAATTTATATATTTAAAAAAAAAATTCAACATTTCACAGTCCAAATTGTAATGTTTTGCAAGACTACAAGCCTGAATTTAATTTAGTGTATATTTTTTGTTCTATTAATCCTTCCCAACAGAAATACATTTTCATTTGTTTCTACACACATAAATTGTTTTCCATTAAGTTACTTTCATCTTATTCTTTGATATTTAATGTTAAACTCGTGTTGTAGATATTATTACACTTTCAGGTCATCCTCCTGTGAAGCTTAATGTTGTATTTGGTAAAAGTTTAAATACATTTTTAAATGGTCCTTGCTCTTTGCTGAAAGATAAAGATTTTATTAAACAGATGGAATATTATTATTATTAATAGGAACTTGGTTATATTACTCTTTGTAATATGGAACACTACTAAAGAATTATTCTGTACTCTTCATATCAAAAACAGCAATTCGGTAAAGTTTGTTTTTTTTTGGTTGATAAAAAAGGAAAACATGAAATAACCATGTCTTTATACATCCCATCTGTTTCCTAATTCTGTTCAATATGAACTTGAACAAAAAGTGCACTTCCAAAACATGTTTTTTCTTCTTCTTCATATATTGCACAAGGCAACAGCATTGGAAAAAATGTGAGCAGTTTAATAAGTTATTTTCTACAATTTTCTTCAATCTAATATTTTTAAAAAACATGTTTAGGGTACAAATGAGAATATGTGTTTAGATTAATCAACCATTTTTACTTTTTTCAACCAATTTTATCTTTTGTGTCATTAAAAGAAGGTAAGATACATTCTTGGTTACTGAAAATAGGTATATTATAGTTATTATATGTTCAAGTACTCATTTCACTTTACCTCTTTGCTTTTAAGAAAAATGTTGCTGTTTTTACTGGAAACTGGAAGATTCCCAAACTGGTAATTTTCTAATTGTATCATGTGAAAATAGTATTTTTTTCTGCTTTTGTTGTTGTTGTTAGATATGAAGTTGTGTCCGACCCATCACGACTCCATGGACAATGTTCTCCAGGTCTTCTTGTCCTCTACCATCATCTGGAGTCCATTTAAGTTCATGCCTACTGCTTCAGTGATTCCATCCAGCCACCTCGTTCTCTATCGCCCCGTTCTTCTTTTGTACTCAATCTTTCCCAACATTAGGTTCTTCTCCAGTGAGTCCTTCCTTCTCATTAGGTGGCCAAAATATTTGAGTTCCATCTTCAGGACCTGGCCTTCTAAAGAGCAGTCAGGATTGATCTCCTCTAGGACTGACCGGTTTGATCGCCTTGCAGTCCAAGGGACTCGCAGGAGTCTTCTCCAGCACCGTAGTTCAAAGGCCTCAATTCTTTGGCACTCAGTCTTCCTTATGGTCCAACTTTCACAGCCATACATTGCAACTGGGAAAAACCATGGCCTTGACTATACACACTTTCGTTGGCAGGATGATGTCTCTGCTTTTTAGTATGCTATCTAGATTTGCTATAGCTTTCCTCCCTATTTTACTATAAATATATAGCAATTTTTTTAAACTTGAATTCTGGCTTTTAGTTTTAGTAAGATATAAATTAACCTAGGTATTTGTATGCCACACAAGGTGAATCCTATCATGTTTTCTAATTCTACATTTATTTGAAAGAGAAATACGATTTTAACATCTACTTTGGCTTATAGATTACAGGGTGCTCGTCCAACTGTTTTGCATCCATCAGTTGGATTCATATAAGGCTGTCTAAGTTCCAATCATATCAGATTTAATTAATGTTCTTGCTTTAATTTGAAATAAACATGTCCCAACAGATGCTGAGAAAGACTTTGATACAGTTTCTTAGAAGTTTTTAAAGCTCTCCAAAGTTTTATATTTGGAATTGGTATGAGTTATTAGTAGTATTAATGGTGTATCCTCTCCTTGGTTGCATTATTAATGGTGGTTTTTAATAGTGTGCTCTCAGCTTGATTAAATTTACAGCATGCCAAGGTACACAACAGGGATGTATGTTTCCCTGTCTTTTTAGTTTGCTTTAGAACCTTGTCTTTTTAATTAGAAATTTTAAAAACATTAATGCAATTAAAGTAGGGAAGTAAAGTGTAAAATTTTACTATTAACTGATGACATCTAATGTTTTACACTTAGAACAGTGATCTCTATTCCTTATCACTTCCATTAAAGCAGGATATGAGATCTTACTTTTGGTGCTCTATAAGTTCGTTGTTTATCTGGTTACGCTTCCTCTTAGTGAGTAATCTATTAATTGGAGTAATTCCAATTTTATATCACTGAGTCACAGTAATTGTTGAGAAGAAAAAACGGTATAGAGTTTTCTCAGCAGGTTGATGTGTATTTATTTTGGCTACATCGACAATCTAGAGAAGATATAGAATATTAAATATTGTGGATTTTTCAGGCATGAGTGCTGACTAAAAGAATTATCATGCAACACTGGAAAGAGAAATCTATGCATAATTTGTTGATGCTGTTGTGAATATTTGAAATGCTTTTGTTTCAATAAAGGGGCAAGGAAGAGGATTTTCAAGTAATATAGTATTGCTTTTAATTTAGCTTAATATTTTTCAAGTTTCTGTTTTATTACCTATGCATATTTTAAGAACTAGATTCTGAATCCTGTACTCTCTGTTTTAGCCTGAATTGGCACTGCATAAGTTATACACATCCTGCATAATATTTAATCCTTCCTGTAGTTCCCTTGGAGTCTGTATGCTACTGCTTAGCATAGCACTCTATCAATCTTCTTAGCTCTTCAAGTTACAACCTAACACTAAACAAACTGCAAATGTTATTGATGAGTCTAGAACAGGGCAAGTGTTGACCTACAGTTTTTTTGAGTATGCTTCTCACTGAAAAAGTCAAAGTGGTTTTCAGCTCTTTCAAAATAGTGCTGTCCACGTCTGCACCATCCCTATCAGACTGACTGTGGCTTTCTTTATTTTCTATTGTAAATATATAACTACATCAGTGTAAATTTAACTGGGTTTCACAATGTTTTTTCTTCCTTCTGCGTTCTGTTAAAGTCTTTTTGATCTGTTGTGGTCTGGCCTGTGGAGCTGGCAGCAGAGTCGGACAGTGAGGAGGTTGGAGAGGAACATGGGCCAGTCCTGGAGTCTGGGGGAAGGCTCGGATGAGGGCTTTGCATCGGAGGCAGAGAAAGGGCCATCTGGGAGGTACGTGCTGCCTCCAGAGCCTCCAGAGTCTGACCTCAGTGAGGAACAGAGGGAGCCTGTACCCATTGCATGCATGCGCAGAGCTGTCAGAAGGCAAGATCAGTTAAAACAAAAGGAACGACTCGGGAATAGGGCTTGGAGATGATTGGCCCCTCCCATAAGACTTAAAAAAGGAGCAAAGGCACGTGGGCCCTTGCAGGAAGCAACATTGTTAATTCTGTTCAGTTTAAAGTCTTTGGCAAACTCTGGACTCAGTGTGGCTTTAGGTCTTTGGCAGTGTGTCAAGGGAGATAAAGGTAGGTGATCATCAGCCTTATCCCAAAGGACTCTTTACAACTATTTGGGACTCATCTGTGAATGAACAGAATTCACAACTGTCACAATAAAAGATGTCTTTGGGACTACTTGTGTGTTTTACTGACTCAGGAAGCCTAAGTCAGAACAGGATCAGGGGATCTGTGGGAATGGTAAAAGAAGTCAGTAAGGTAGTCTGTGAACATATGATCCATGTCCCATGGCTTTGATCATTTATTTGTGAGCACTAATATTTTTTAATCTCCAAATGCAGAAGGCCTTGCTTTGAATCTCTAATTTAGAGAACTGGACTTTTCAGTTTTCCTTCAGAATTTCATGGAAAACAGTGATCAGATTTAGTTTCTTAATGACTGCACTACAGCCAATTTCAATAATTTAAGGGGTGCCAGAACAAAATATCTTGTACTCTAGAAACATGAAATCCAGATATCTAATGATGGAATATATGATTGATATCCCTAGGTGAAATATCCTTGGTCTAGGTTTACATGAAATTAAACTTACAAATTTGACTGGTTTTTATCATTTTATTTTTAGCTAGGGTCAAAATTTATTAGTATTTCTCCAAATGAAACATCATAAATTCACATAACCACAGAAACATCTTATGAGAAAAGTTATTGCTTCACTAACATTTAATTTATTTCATTGTTATTGTTGTTGAATACCTCAGGTGTTTTGATTGAAACACTGAGCTGCAGCCATCTACAATAGTACAAAAATAAGATGCATTTTTAGTAACTGAATAAAATACTACAGGCTGCTGCTTAACTTTCCTTTTCATATTAGCTATCCATTATTTTTATTATTAAAATAATATAAGTAATATAAAGTAAAATAATACAAGTAAGTAGTTGGTACAACGTTCCAAGAATAGCAATCTACAAGAACACACGAAGAGTAGTGTTCTTCTAGAGGGAGACTGATGCCATAGCCAGTATTTTAATCTTTCTTTGAATTCTATCTTTGCTCTATCACACTTTTGTTTCATTAACATTACAGTTCTAATACATGCATACACACATACTGTATGACTGTGCTTGTCTAGATTGAAATAGATAATTGTAATTGAAACATTAATTAAATAACTCTAAAATGCCTCCTAGACTAAGAGGCGAAGCAGATGTAATATTTATTTTGTTAGGGTTTTATTCTATTTCTCTCTCTCCCCACATTGACTTCAAAATGGTCAATACCTTCCTTCAGTTTTTCACTACAACAAAGACACTTGCTGAGAGGAAGTGATTGGCTCAGAGTCACTCAGTCAGTTTCATAATTGATAGTAGATTCAAACCTGATGTCCTCCAATACCATATTTATATCTATACTAAATTAGCTCCTTTTCACCTGTTGTGGCCCCGCCCTCTGAGCCTATCCCATCGGAGGAAGAAAGCTCCGAGCATGAGGAAGAGGAGTCAGCCAGGCCTCCCTCTCCAGGCCCCTCCCCTCTGGCACTGTCTCAGGTGCCGGCCGAGGGAGAGGAGATTAGCAGGGAGACAGGTGTCTCGGATGAGAGTGAAGGAGAGACATCATTCCTGGACGCACGCCTCCGAAGGCATGATAAACGATTGCAGCAGCTCAGGAGGCATGCTAGGGATTAGAACTGAGTCACTGGACCACACCCCAGAGACTATATAATAGAGGGTGGTGGCCAGTGATCCCTGTGACGAACAAAAATAAACCTTGGATAGTCACTAAAGCCTCGTCCGAAACTGCTGAGAGGAATATTTATTTTTGTTGGACTCTTGTACGCTGAGTATATTATCTTTCTGTTTCTGTGGAAATAAAGCACTTGGCAGACGGTGTGTATATCGCTGCCAAGTTGGAGATAAAGACCTGGGTGTGTGCCAAGTGCTTCCTTAACCCTCGGCTGGCTGTGTTTGTGTGTGTGCGTAGACGGGGACAGATCATCACCCTCCTTCCCTTTTTATTCTCCATATTGTGTAGATAATCCTAGACTTACAACTGACCACTTACAGAAGTTATGATGGACCCCTGGGGGTACAACTCAGTTCTGAAGTTGGATGGCCACTCTATACATGGCCATGTGGTTGTATTTTGGTCACTCAACAATAGGTCTTCATTTACAGCCGTTTGTAGTGTCCTGCACACATAACCACATTTTATGATATTTTTGCCAAAAGTTGACATTTACTTCCACTTTTTTGTAAAAATGCCCCATAAAAAACAATTGATTTACTTAATGATCATGGCATTAGCTTAAGAACCATGGTGGTCACTTTACAACTGCAGCATTTGTTTAATGACCATAGTAAAAAAGATCATAAAATCAAGTTGGGTATATAGGTGATCCATTTTATGACAATCACCATTTACAATTATAATGGATAGGCTCCATTATAGTCTTCTCAAGGGTTATCTGTATGAGTAAATAAGAACATTTATTACAATGTATGATAATATGTATCAAGAAATAATAGGGTTAACTCTGTTAAATGTATATCTCACTGTTGGGAATTGTATATTGTTATTGTTTGGATTGAAACATAACCTTCTAAATCAGGGATGGCGAACGTTTTCAGCACCAAGTGCTGAAAAGGTCATGTAGAAATGTCACACATGCAGCTGCATGCTTGTCAGGGCCGCGCTCTGGAAAAGCCGAACTTCTGGGTTCTAGCATGCATGCGTGCCCGACAATCAGCTGGCCGGCAGGCATGTGCAGGCCAGTTTTCGACACTGCCACACATACGAAGGGATTGTGCTCTGGAAAAACTGAACTTTTGAGTTCTATCACATATGCGTGCCTGACAATCAGCTGGCTGGCGCACATGTGCAGGCTGGTTTTTGGCACTGCAGTGCACGCAAAGGACAGCTGATCATCATGCATGCATGCACACCAGAAACCCGGAAGACAAACAGGGAAGACAGTGAGTGCCGGGTGACATGACTTCGTGTGCCACTTTGGGCACGCCTACCATAGGTTTGCCATCACGGTTCTAAACTCTACTGATTGGGAACAGGATACAGGATAATTTCTACTGAAAACAACAGCTGCAGGTACCAGCCATTTGGGCAAATCATAGATGTTTTCTTCATGAGACAAAGTTTTAGTAAAAGTTGATTTCTTGTAGGCATCATTGAAATGAGGTCTCAAATCACTGAATGAGTCATCCAGTTTAAAATGAAAATGCTGGTAGCTATTTGATCACAATTTAGAATAGATTTTGTAGCACCTATTGTCTTTGGCATATTTTCCTATAAATAGTTTGCTGCAAAACATATGTTCCAGAAATAAAAGTCAAAGTTATTATTTACTTTAATTATCAGGCTTAGCCATTATTGGTAGAATTTAATCACGAAGTTGATAGGCATTTTGAGAACACGTTAATATGATGGCCATTCACCTCATTGGTGGGATGACAGCATATTTCCCCATGCAAATTGAGAGAATTCAAACTTGACATGCACCTTATGTTCTGCTACCCTTTGTACCTATCTTGTTAGAAGCAGAATAACTAATTTGCTCTAAGTACATAGAAATTGGAATTAAATTAAACTTGTTCTTGTTACTGTTATCTTGTATATATTGCTCCCTGAAAAAGTACAAGCACTGCTTTGCAAATTTATGTATTTCTTCATGGGATTTGTAAGGCCATCAACTCATAAATTGTAACTCTGAGCAACTAACATAGAATTAAAAACACAGAAAAATAACTAGTAAACATATAAATGCAAACCAGAGGATAAGGCAGCTTAGTTCAATCTGTTCTCAAAATCTTTACAATATGGGATTATCCAGTACTCTGGTACAAAGCCTCAGGGAAAATCAGTTTTCCAGGCTTTGTGGAAGGCCAGTAGGATTAGGGACATGTGAATCTTGGGGTGTATTTTGTTCTAAAGGGTAGGTATCACAGCAGAGGAGACAGTGCTTGACCCCCTTAGATAGCATAGTTTCATAGAAGGGACTGAAAGCGTTTCCACTCTGTTGAATCTCATAAAATGAATAAAAACAATTTGAGACAGGTAGTTCTGCAAATAATCGGCCATGTACCATGAAGGGCTTCTCATGTTGAACAGAATCTGGAAACCTATAGGGAAACAATGAAGCTTACAAAATAGAGATGTTACCTGGCCACATCATGGGCCTGTAACTGCTCACATTGCTGCATTCTGGAACAAAGGTAGCTTTCAGATAGTCTTCAAGGGCAGCTCCTTGCAGAGTATGTTGGTATAATCCAATCAACAGGTGGTCAAGGTATGAGTAATTGTGAGATGGGCCTTATGATTGATTTGTGTAAAAGTTCTGATAATTCTGACTCATGTTTATCTTTGAAATAAGAGTTGAGAGACCAAGAGTGGCCTCAAATTATATGCTCCTTTTGTCTTGAGGAGCTGCAGAAGAAAAGTCCCAAAATCTGGGAGACCCTAAAACCAAAACTGCTCAGTCTTGCTTGCATTACATCAAAGACTGTTCTTCTTCATCCACCCCATCCCCCAACCTCCAGACACTTGAAAAGGTCATTTACGACATCAGTTGGTGATCCTGGAGTATAGAAGTATAACTGATTATCATCAGTGCAATGATAAAGTTTAACTCCCATTGACAGATGGCCTCAACCACAGGCTTCATGTAGATATTAAATGAGAGCACATATTATGATAAATGCTATCAAAGGCTACAGAGAGATCAAGGAGGACTATGATGAAAGCTCTAGGTAATTAATTTCCTCCAATCCTTACTGGAGCTGCAAACTACCTTCCTAACAAGCTTCCATGAAAAGGAAATGTTGAGGAGTGCTGTTGGATATACTGCATGGGTAATTTCTTAGGGAGGGGACCAACCACTATCTCTGTAAACTATCTACTTCTTCAAGGATTCATTCTAAAAAGCAGGATCCATAAGCAGAAAGAATCAACATAGGTATAATCCAATTCAGGATGATCATTGCCTCCTTATTTCAAGCAGCAATTAAGCCTCAATCAAACCATGAATCAGAGCTCTTGGGAACTACCATAAATTCCTTTTGAACCCTAACTGGGTTCATTAAGTGCCTAGGGAAGACTGATAGAATAGATCCTGTAGCAGGAAGCAACTGAAGCAAATTTTAAGTCTAACAGACATTGACCTGATCATGATAAGAGAGACAGGACAACCCTGGATCCAGCTCAACATCAGTAATTCGTGCTCTGAGACAAAAACAGAAATGCAGCTGCTTATGAGAGTTGGTCTCCAAATCTGGTTTGAGTGTGTGGTTCTGATGGTGGGGATCATGCATGAACTCAATAGCTGCCTCTGACCTCATACTGTCAGAAGGCAGATTAAAATTCTGCAAAAGTCTGCCACTTCAATAGAGATGATCAGCACTGTGTCGCTTCATCCTACTCAAATCTGGATTTACATTTTCTGACTGATCGCATACATACGCATGTACTTGAACCTTGTTCATGTTCAGACATTGCTATGTTCAACTCAAGATGTGAACATTCCTCTCCTCTCCAGGTTGCAGTGATGGCATCACTAACAAGCATCTTTAGTACCTAGAATACTATCTGCAGCAAACATCTTTTATGTATACAAAAAAGATTGCCAGAATCCTGCAGTATAAGAGCTCATTAAAAAAAGAAAAGTGTGTTCTCACAGAAAATAACAAGAAGGAACTTCTTTTAAAAAGTAGCTAAGAAGGTTAAAAAAGGGAGAAGAGGACAGCAGTAAAGCAGCAGAGCAGCAATTGAAATGTGTTCAGAAGAGTAACAAATATTAAACAATCATTTGGGCAAAACACTAGAAAACATCCAAGAAACTATCAGATTGAAAGCTCCATAGCAATATTACATATAACCAATTCATTAAGCTCCAAATTATTTTAAATAAATAAATAAATCTGATTTAGAGCTTTTGCAAAGCTTCCCATTCTCTCATACATAATCAGAATCTTTTTTTGTTTCCTGAGAGGAAAAAAAAGTAAATATAAATATAAACTGAAGATCAGTTTATGTTTCTTGTGGCTCAAATGAGACTGGTTGATTTCTACAGGCCCAGCTTGAACCATCTCTATAGAACCCCAATTAAAACCAGCACCTTGAACTGAATCTTCAAACAATTAACAATCCAAATTGTTTAACGCAAGCACAATTTTTGAACCAAAATTCATTTTACACCAAATAAATGGATTGATAAATAGATGGTACAGTTTCTTATATGGGGCTTGTTTATTATCTCTAGACTTATTTCATCTACAAATTCTCTTGATTATTTAGGACTTTTCCTTGAGATACTAGAAGGCATAGAGGCTCCCTTACTTTTACATGCTATTAATAACGGAAAATAAGAAAAGGCATTTCTTTGATTAAATGTAAGACTCCACAAAGCCAAAGCAGGCTGTATTTTTACTAACTGCTCCCTTTTTAGGATGTCATTTGCAAGTCTAAGAAGGAGTCTTAGTAACAGAAGGAAACTAAGGTAGATTCAGTTTACACAAAGAAATTAAAACATCCTTGGAACAGTTGAAAATAAAATTCTGCAGCCCAGTGAATTCTATATAAGACCATGTATTTATCAACTGAAATTTTACTTCACAATAGAAGCTTTCTCTCAATTCTTCTTCCAATTAGTTTTAGGAACAGATAGGACTGATGCCAACGATCATTGGTGCTCCATGATTATAAAATCATAAAAACAAATAGTGCCTGCTGAGCTGTAGCTTAAATTACTGCCCTCCAATTCACACTTCCTATTTTGACATATTTATATTTTATTTTACAAGATAAAACAATTATTCATGAGTGGGCAACGCTTGGAAAATTGGGCATGGTTGACTAAGCATCATTTCCCAATCTATTTTCTACCATAGCCACAAATTCAGAAAGATGAACTTTGCAATTTAGAAAAAATCTTTCTTTTCCCCCTCTCCTTTACAGGTTTTATTGATGAGCGCTTATCTATTTATTCTTACACTTTACAGAATCTGTTCTTAAATATCTGCTGATAGAAATTGACTTCTCATAGAAAATGTATACATTATTCCTGCACACTACTTTAACAATAACCACAACAAAGTAGAGATAGCAATAGCAATAGACTTAACTTATATATCGCTTCATAGTGCTTTTACAGCCCTCTCTAAGCGGCAATAGAGTCGGCCTATTGCCCCCAACAATCTGGGTCCTCATTTTACCCACTTCGGAAGGATGGAAGGCTGAGTCAACTTTGAGTCTGGTGAGATTTAAACTGCCAAACTGCAGCTAGCAGTCAGGTGAAGTAGCCTGCAGTACTGCACTCCAACCACTTCGGCTCTTGAGATGCTCTCAAGTCAAGCTAAACTTGAGATTATAAGGACATATTCAGTTTTCTTTAAACTGATAAAGAAAATGGTCTGCTAGCACCTTCTGCCAGGATTCTTTCAACTTCCCAATCTACTTTACAGTATTAGATGCCCGTGGTGTTCCATCTAAGCACTAACTGAATCCAATCTTGCTTAGCTTCCAAGCTTGGACAGCTGCAGAATAATGCTTCTGAAAATATGAATCCCTTACAGCAATTCTTATTTTTAGTATTTCAACTACAGCAAAATCTATAGGTCTTATTTTTCTGATATTTGGTTAATCTGATTTATAATCTAGGCAATAACCTAGAGGAAAAGATGCTCACCTTCCACTCAGAAGCTCAATCCTAGGTGGTGACAGGGCACAAAGAGAAAATGTTTGCTGAGAACTCTGCATAGGCATCAGGAAGGGAATCTGACCAGTAAATACTGAGTGCTATTCAGTCGCCCCAACTCCACCCCAATAAAAGGGATTACAAGGTCATAAAAAGAAAAAAAAATCTGACTTTGAAATGGAACTCAGAGAGGAAAATAGAGATATCAGTATGGATGTTTTTTTTTTTTTGTTTTGTTTTGAAATGTGGACTGTATGAACTAAATACAGCATTGTTTTGAAATTCATGCTATTCAGTTTTTATTTTAATGTACATGTTAGTAAAAATGTTCACAGAAATGGATGGTAGAGAAAAATAATTGTAAATATTTTTTCTTTTAGAGTAGTGATGCACCGAAAAGCATATGTTGGGAGAAATGCACAGAAAAGGGGGTACAAATTTTCATGCAGATTTCTTTTAACAAAGAATGCAGAGACAGAGTATGTGAGTTCAGAAAATTTCAAATTCTGGGCTCTTGACTTCCACTAACTTTATGGATACAACCACACAGTTTTAATTCTAACTGTTTAGAAAAACTGCCATTGCCTTCTTCCAGGAGGTTTCTTGGTGCATAATATGGAAAAAGTATTTTTGTTATAAGCACTAAATTTTTTAAAAAATAACATGATGTCAAAATGTATAGGTTGTTGTGTTTCAATAGAACAAAACGTGAGCTAGTTTAAGTGCTGTATGTTTCAATGGAACAAAACTCAAAAGGTTCTAAGTGTTTAGGTCAAAGGAAACAATGGGAGTACAGAAAAATCTTCTTGCTCCATACTTTGACATCAGGAATAGTGGTGCCAACATATAATAGTGGGATTTTTTTAAAAAAATCACTATTTTAATAACTTCAGTGTTAAAATATTAACCATATTCCAGGTCATCTCTTGTCACGAAACTGAAACAAAAACCAGCATGTGGTGATGGAGGGCCTTTGGTACCTTTTGATTTTTAAACTATATGGTTGTCATTCAAAATGCCTCAAATAATTAAAGGAGAATGGTGGTTTTGGAATTTATCATATTCCAAAGCAACTACATGTAGCAAACATCATGCTGCGATAAATGACAACTGTTATGACAGGCAAGATTTATTTAGGAAGAGAGATAAATTTAGGCATTCCAAAATGGGAATACACATTTCATGAAATTTTATTTTCAAGGACATTGCCAGATCTTAGGAAACAGGATATTTCAGGTATTTCAGCATAGTTCATTTAGAAAATATTTTTTTCCCTTGAAGGATCTGTCATGCTAAAATATCAGGGAGGCAGAAAAAAAGTATGTTGGTGTGTGTGTATGTGTCTGTGCGTATTGTAAGGGACGTGGTGGCTAAGACACTGAGCTTGTTGATCAAAAGGTTGGCAGTTCAGCAGTTCGAATCCCTAGCGCCGTGTAACCGAGTGAGGTCCTGTTACTTGCCCCAGCTTCTGCCAACCTAGCAGTTCGAAAGCACATAAAAAATGCAAGTAGAAAAATAGGGATCACCTTTGGTGGGAAGGTAACAGTGTTCCATGTGCCTTTGGCATGTAGTCATGCCGGCCACATGACCAGGGATACATCTTTGGACAGCGCTGGCTCTTTGGCTTTGAAATGGAGATGAGCACCACCCCTAGGGTCGGGAATGACTAGCACAGATGTACGAGGGGAACCTTTACCTTTATGTATGTGTGTATGTGTGTATATGTATGTGTATATACGTGTGTATATATATATTCCGTGCACCTTTGGCATTTAGTCATGCCAGCCACATGACCACAGAGATGTCTTCGGACAGCACTGGCTCTTCAGCTTTGAAACGGAGATGAGCCCCACCCTCTAGAGTTGGTAACGACTAGCACATATGTGCGAGGGGAACCTTTACCTTTTTATATGTATATATGTTTTCAGTTGTAAAATGAGCTAATTTTACAGGCTTTTGTATTACCGTATTTTTTGAAGTATAAGACGCACCGGAATATAAAACACACCTACCTTTTTTGTTTTGTTTTTTATAAAAAGTTTTTTTTTTTATTTTTTAGACAACCACTCATACAAACATACAATGTATTTTCTTTGAACAAAGTATTTGGCCGGTTCACAAATTTAAACAGTGTTTAGTCATTTCAATTAAATTTACAATTTCTATATTTCCTTTTTGCCATATTTATTCCTCATCTATTGTTTTTTAAAAAATTATTATCCTTCATCCTCATCTCTAATCTTAATCAAATTCAGTTTTCTGTTCTATTCTATATTATACCCCTTCCCATTGTCATCTATTTTTATATCCATCCTCACATTGGTTAATTATGTAATATTACAATTGTTTAATACAAATTCAACATTTTAATATAAATCAATTAGTTAAATAACTATCTTTTTTGTATATTAATCAATATGAACATGAATATTCCAATTATTTCCATGCAATCCAATTTCTTACAAATCAATTAATTATATTTACCAATAATAATAAACCAAATAATTTCCCCCACATATTTCTCCAAACCACAACTTAACCATTTCTGTTTTCAACACAATATACAATTAATAGTATCTCAATTATTACAATTCCTTAGTTAAATAGAGCTTTTCCCTTATGTTACTCATTTTCACATCTTAAACTCTCCCAATAACCCAAAGTTTTGCCTCCAAATCACAACTTAATCATTTCTACTTTCATCACAATATATAATTAAAAATATTTCAATCATTACAATTTCCCTAATTAATGTTCTAGCTGTTATCTAAGATATAACTTAATCCTTTTTACTTTCACCCACCATATACCATTAAAAGTATTTCAATTGTTACAGTTTATACTTATTCATATTTCTAAAAAAACAAAAAAATAAAAACTTATTGTCTAGATTTCAAAAATACAAAGACAAATATTCCAATTATTATTCATTTCATTTTTACAATCATGATTTCCCATTTATTTCTTACTACTAATCTTATTTCAATCCTAAATATGTATAACATCTTTCTCTTTCATTTCTTTTTCTCCCTTCCCATTTTTATTTTTGCCTTTTTCTTTCTCCTTTTTCTCTTTTGTGTTTTAAAATCTTGAACTTTCCTCTTTTGCCCTAAATTTCCCATTGTTTGCACCTACCTTTTTTGGTGAGGAAAAAGAAGAAAAAGAAACCTTCCTCTGCCGCTGCCTAATTTTGCCTCGTTGCAGCAAACAGCCTGCTTTACTTTCAGTTTCGTTTTCAGCATAGCTTGATTAGCACAAGGGGAAAAAAATCTCCTCCAGCAGTCTATCTCCTTGCAGCAAGCAGCAGAGCCCTGCGCAAAACAGCTGAGAGCAAATCAGCTGAGTTGGGAGGCCGATCTAATCAACTTGTGCTAATTAGTCTATGCTGAAGCTGAAAGGAGCTGTTTTTTCTTGCTGTTTGCTTGCAAAGAGGTAACTGCTGCGAGGCACAGCCAAAGGGTGGGGGCCAGTGGGTGGGCAGGGCTACATTCGGTGTATAAGATGCACCTAAATTTTCACCCCCTTTTAGGGGTGAAAAAGGTGCATCTTATACTCCAAAAAATATGGTAATTCCTGTAGTATATACTCTTGTAGTATATATTCCCCTGGAAAATGTATATGATAAAATGGAATCAATTTGCATGCATTTTATTATAAAGAGCCCCAAACTTTCAACATTACAATTTTGTATACTGGGCTTTGTCAGAAAACAGAGAAAAAATATCAAATAAGGGTTCAAATAAGGTCAAACCTTAAATGATGGTAGTTGTAGAGTCAACTCAAACAATTAGAGATAGGTGGTCCTTAAAATATTTCCATCTATCTATCTCCACTCTCTTCAGTTAGTAAATTTAGCTTCTATATAACATCCTCAAGTAATAACCTTTTTGTAGTCTTTTTACAATTACACCCTTCTGGCTGAGAAAAAGCAAGTTTATCTGATTCAATAATAGTAAAAATGTCTGGCAAAGTATTTTGCTGTGACAGACCTTCTATGTAAATGTTACTTGCCAAAAATATTTTACATCTGCAATATATTTTAAAATTCAAGCAGAGTAGCAAGCCTGGTTGAAAACATTTTTTCCTTTAAAACTTACCTCTTTTCTTCTGGGATCTTCTGGGTACAGGTAGTCCTCAACAATTGAATCTAAAATTTATGTTGCTAAGTGAAACATTTGTTAAGCGAGTTCCACCCCATTTTATGGTCTTTCTTGCCACAGTTGTTAAGTGAATCATTTTAGTTGTTACATTAGTACTAAGGTTGTTAAGTGAATGTAGCTTCCCCATTCAGTTTGCTTGTCAGAAGATTGCAAAAGCTGATCATATGACCCCAGGACACTGCAACCGTCATAAATATGAACCAATTGCCAAGCATCTGAATTTTGATCATGTGATCTTGGGGATGCTGCAATGGTCATAAGTGTGGAAAAATTGCTCATAAGTCCCTTTTTTCAGTTGTAACTTTGAACGGTCACTAAATGAATTGTTGTAAATCAAGGACTACCTGTACTTTGTGTTTTAAAGTCAATTTAGCATTTAAAGATGTCTACAAAAATCAACCAAATGTACTGTCAAGTTTTAAAAAGAATCTTCTGCCAATTGATATTATTTATTTATTTGTTCATTAAATTTATATGCCGTCCATCTCATTATTGTGGGGAAGTAGATTAAATTATTGTAATTAGATTACATGTGAAGAAACATGTAATCTAATTCTTCTGAATTTAGCTATGCATTTAATTCATCATTTAATTTTTTTTTTTAAAGAACTTGACACAGCCACCAAGATTGGCTTTGGGTTTAAAAAAGGGGGATTTCTAAGCTCCATTTCATATTTTGTGCATCTGTGCCAAACTAATGACTTCTCAAAATTGTGAGCATCGTATGTTCTTGATTCAATAATAAGGAAAAATTCTTATTACTGCTTACCATAGTGAATCAAGGTATCTTTCTCCAAAAGCAAAGCAAGAAAGGAATCTACCTACTGAAAGACCTTCCTCACTATGTAACAACACAAAATGGATCTCACTTCTTCCTTACTGCTCTACTAAATTTCATATAAAAGTAATGAGAAAAGTAATATTGCTTTCCTGCCTTCGTAAAGGCTTTTCCTTGCTAGCTCTTTTGATTATGTTTTCTCTGAGGAAAGAAATTGGAGCCACATCCATAATGATGAGTTTCATTTCACTTTGCAGAGTGCAGCTATTTGGAAATGAACAGAATTAGGGCATTCTACCTTGAAGCCTTCTTGTGTAGAAGGCTAGAAAGATGGCAGCATGGCCCAAGTTTGAAAGCAGGTAAAAAATGCAAGTAGAAAAATAGGGACCACCTTTGGTGGGAAGCCAACAGCATTCCGTGCGCCTTTGGCATTTAGTCATGCCGGCCACATGACCACAGAAACGTCTTCAGACAACACTGTCTTTTCGGCTTTGAAACGGAGATGAACACCACCCTTAGATTTGGGAACGACTAGCACATATGTGCGACAGGAACCTTTACCTTTTTATTATTTGTTGTATGTAAAATATTTCTTGAGTTGAGAGCCACAAAGATGTTTTTAAGCACATCCTGGATTGGTATTTATTCCATAGTCTCAATATGCCCCATCTAAGATAATGATTTTGTAATCTACATTAACCTTGACCGTATCATATCATAAATATCCACCCAAATCTCAAAACAACAAATGTATTTTTAGGGAGTTTTTAAATGAAAAAGTGAGTATTGAAGAAAAATAGAAGGCCCTTGGAGTTAGAAGGATATGATTCGAGATTTGGATGGCATGGGTTTTTGTGGTATGATAAAGTCAAGGTTAACATAGATTTCAAAAATTATTATGTTTAGATATGCCATATTGGGAATATGGGATAGATACTAGTCTTCTATTTCCCAGCAACACTCAGTCTGTCATCCAAACCAAACAGAAAGCTGCAAAATACAATTTCAAATCAGGTAAATTGAGTTCTTTTCTTTACTTTACATCTTGTAACATCTTGTATTTTAGTTGTGACTGCACTGTCTCTAGTTTTGAGAGTGCCTGAAAACTTCACTTGATGCATCAGCATGGTTACTTATTCAAGCATAATAATAATAATGTGATTTTGAGGGTGTGGCATCTGATGCCAATAGTTTTCTGGGTGTAGTGTAAAGTTTATTTTGATTTTCAACTGTAATCTCTTTATTATTACTAATTCTCCTGAGTCATCTCTGATTGAAAGTGTTATTTATTATTATGGTTCGTCCCACAATCAATCAATGTTAGAATGGATTTGGCATTCTTATTGTTGTTGTTTTTGTTGTTGTTATTTAAGATTTAGTCTTAAATTCGATTCACAGTTTGGAACTGATAAAAACAGGTCAAGTCCAAGCCAAGGACCTAAGAGCTATTAAGGTAACGTCTGAGTATATAGGTATTATTATTATTATTATTATTATTATTATTATTATTATTATTATTATTATTATTAATTGCACAGTCAGCCAAATGTTCAGACTGGGTTTCAGATTTTTGTCTACCTATTGAGTCCTACCAAGGACCTGGGATAGGCAAATCTGGATTATTATTATACACAAACTTGACAGTATACACAGCAAACAAGATAACCATGCTGGATTTTGTATCTCAAATCACTAGTCGAACACTTCCCAAGTGTTTAGGACTGCGTGATGTATCGGCGGATTATGTGAGCAGATCCCAGTAAGATGGCTTTCTGTAGCTGACCAATGGTGATCTTGTCAGTGCCAATTGTTTTTAAATGCTTGCCTAGGTCTTTAGGCACAGCACCCAGTGTGCCGAGTACCATTGGAACCACCTGCACTGGTTTATGCCAGAGTCTCTGTAATTCGATTCTCAAGTCCTGATATCTGGTGACTTTTTCAAGTTGTTTCTCATCGATTCTGCTGTTGTATGGCAATGTCGACGATCCACATTTTTTTCTTCTCCACAATTATGATATCCGGGATATTGTGTTCCAAAACTTTGTCAGTCTGAATTCGGAAGTCTCACAGTAGTTTTGCATGCTCGTTTTCAACCACTTTTTCAGGCTTATGATCCCACCAGTTCTTTGCTACAGGCAGATGGTAGTTGTAACACAAGTTCCAGTGGACCATCTGAGTGACTGTGTTATGATGTTGTTTGTAGTCAGTCTGAGCTATTGTCTTGCAACCGCTCAGTATGTGATCAATGGTTTCATCCGCTTCTTTGCAGAGTCTGCATTTGGGGTCATCAGCAGATTTTTCTATTCTGGCTTTGATTACATTCGTTCTGATGGCTTGTTCCTAGGCTGCAAAAATCAGGCCTTCTATTAAGGTAACGTCTGAGTATATAGGTATTATTATTATTATTATTATTATTATTATTATTATTTAATATTTAGTGAGATTCACAGCCTTTGAGGCTGGTTAATAGCTCAGCAGCTCGAGTCCTAACCAAGGACCTAGGTATCGTTGGAAGATGTAAGCTGTTCTGAGTAAGGTGGTTTTTTGTAGAGTCAAAATGTTCAAGTCCAGTAAATTTAGAATTTCTAAATAGCGGGGTAGCCCTTTGGGTATTGCTCCAAGGGCTCCAATTATAATCGGGACAACACACGATTTCTTTTTCCACAGTCGCTCAACTTCAATTTGCAAGTCCCGGTACTTTGTGATTTTTTCTTGCTGCTTATCTTCAATCCGTGCATCACCAGGTATTGCAATGTCAATGAACCATACTTTTTTCTTTTCAACTATTGTTATGTCAGGTGTGTTGTGGACCAAGTGCCTCTCAGTCTGAATCTTAAAGTCCCACAAGATCTTGAGTTTCTCATTCTCTAAAACTTTCTCAACCTGATGTTCCCAGTGGTTTTTGCTGTACTCAAATCCAAACTTCTGACACAATTTCCAGTGAATGATCTTAGCAACACGGTCATGGCATTGTAGGTAATCAGTTTGTGAAATTTTGCTGCATCCACTGATCAGGTGGTCGACTGTCTCATCTTTCTCATTGCAGAGGCGGCATTTGCTGTTGGTGGTAACATGTTGAATTTTTGCCTTCATGCAGTTTGTGGCTAGGGCTTGTTCTTGAGCTGCCAAAATAAAGCTTTCTGTTTCTTTTTTCAGTACTCCTGATCTTAACCAGTTCCAAGTTAGTTTCTGGTCAGCTTTGCCTTCAATACTTTTCAAGTATTGGCCATGCAGAGCTTTGCTTTTCCAATTTTCAGCTCGCTGCTCAATTACTTCTTTCTTATATTCTGCTTTTGTTTTAGTTGTCTTTAAAAGGCCTCCTTTATTTACTTCCTTAATCATTGGTTCTTTACTTTTCTGGATGTAATCATTCAAGCTGCATTTTTCTTCTTCCACAGTCTGCTTTACTTGTAGGAGTCCTCGACCACCCTCTGCTCTTGGTAAATATAATCGGTCAACATCACTTTTAGGGTGCAAGGCATGATTCATTGTCATAAGCTTCCTTGTTTTTCTGTCCAAATTGTCTAACTCCATCTGGGTCCAGTCAATTATTCCTGCAGAGTATCGAATCACAGGGATAGCCTAGGTATTTATGGTTTTTATGATATTTCCTCCACTCATTTTGGACATTAATATCTTACGAATTCGCCAAATGTACTTGGCTGAAGTTAATTCCTTGACTTTATTATGCATTAAGTCAGAGGCCTCTAAAATCCCCAAGTACTTGTAGCCTTCTTCTGATTTTACTGCCTTTATCATTTCTTCATTCTCTAGATCTATTCCATCCTCTTCTATGATCTTGCCTGCTTTGGTTGCTATTGTTGCACATTTGTCAATTCCAAACTGCATACCAATGTCTTGGCTGAATTCTTTTGTGTTTTCAATTAATAAATTCAGTTCAGCTTTTGTTTTACTAAACAGCTTCAAATCATCCATGTACATCAAGTGCGAGATTTTCAGTCCTTTCTTTGCAAGTTTGTATCCACAGTTCATCTTCTTCAAAATGATTGTCAGTGGTAGCATTGAGAGTATAAAAAGTAGGGGTGAAAGTGAATTGCCCTGGAAAATGCCTCATTTAATTTCAACTTCACCCAGTTCTTCTTCATTAGCCATAAGTTTCGTTTTCCAGATGTTCATTGAAGATTCCGTGAATTTTTGTATGTTGCTACTGATGCCAAAGATTTCCAGGCACTTCTTGATCCAGCTATAGAAAACTGAATCAAATGCTTTCTTATAGTCTATCCAAGCCATGAACAGGTTGGTTCGTCTTTTCTTTGAGTTCTTTAGGATTAGCTTGTCAATCAGCAATTGATCCTTTGTTCCTCTTGAGTTTTTGCAGCATCCTTTCTGTTCTACAGGAAGCAAGTTATTTCTTTCCAAGTATCCATAAATTTGGTTTGCAATGATACCAGTAAGAAGCTTATATGTTGTTGGCAAACAGGTGATTGGCCTATAGTTTCCAGGGTCCTTTCCTTTTACTTTATCTTTTTGGATCAAAAATGTCCTTCCAGTTGTCATCCATTCATCATTTTCAGGTGTTTTTAGGATCTGATTCATCTGGGCTGCCAATCTTTTGTGCACACTTGTAAGTGCCTTTAACCAGAAGCCATGCAACTCATCTGATCCAGGTGCACTCCAGTTCTTCACTTTTCTTGACTGTCTTTGCACCATTTCTTTTGTTATTTTCATGTCTTCCATTTTATGCACTTTATTATTATTATTATTATTATTATTATTATTGTTATTGTTGTTATTATTATTATTATTATTATTATTATTATTATTATTCATTGCATAGTCAACCAAATGTTCAGACTGGATTTCACATTTTTGTCTACCTATTGAGTCCTTACCAAGGACCTGGAATAGGCAAATCTGGACTATGATGATGATGATGATGATGATGATGATGATGATGATCTTTATTCATTAAATATGAAACTCAGTCAACTGAACATTCAAAAATGCATCACAAATTGACTGATGCTAATAGTTGATATGGGTTGCTGCCAGTATCCTAGGTATCAACCAAGTACCTTCTTACGATGTATGATGTTCCAAGCAGCGCAGTTTTTTGCAGTTCCACTGGTGTTATTGCAGGAAGCTGCAATTTGCTGATGTATGTTATAAAATTCTTGGACATGGTACCAAGTGCCCCGATGACAATGGGTATCACTGTTACATGTTTCATCCATAGCCGTGTAGTTTCGATGGTCACAATATTTCATGATTTTTTCCAGTTCTTTTTCTTCAACTCTGGCATCTCCTGGTACCGCGATGTCAATAAATTGTATGTTTCGGTTTTCAACAACTGTAATATCTGGCGTGTTGTGTTATCATCATCATCATCATCATCATCATCATCATCATTATTATTACATTTTATTGCTGACTATTAGTAATATTTGTATTGTTATCTATGCATTCTCTCAATTCTTGGAAGCCTTGATCCTGTGTTTCCTTTTTAACCTTTGAAGTAGCTATGTACATATCTTAAATAAAATAAAGAGCTTGTATCCTTTATTTGGTTTGGTGGATCACACTATATACTATTCTACAGAAGGTTTACAGACTAGAATTTGCATTTTAATTACACACTTAGCTTACAAAGGCAGGAACTGTGTATTACCTTTATATAACACAAGCTACTTAATGATAAGTGCTGAATAAACAAAGAACAAGACATGTCCTTTTCTAAAGAGATTAGAACCTTTTACTGTGAAATGGCACATCCTTTTCATTTCAAAGTAAGCTCAATATTTAGGGGATGGATTGAGTTTAGCCCCTTTCTGTTCTGAAAATAAGTAAGACTATTTTCTTAAATGTAAAGAAAAGCTATGCCCATTGTTTAAAACATCCTGTGCAGTCATGTCTGTCTTTGGAGGACAGGAGCCTGAAGAAAGCTAATCCAATATGAAGTAGTATATGTGTTTTTTAAACAATTATGGGCCAAAAAATATCCTTTCTCCAATTATAATATTGATCCTTTACATATTGGCTTTGTTTAGTTCATATAAACCGCTCCCCCACTTTATTGCAAATGCCCAGTGAAATTTATTTAAGGTCTTAATTCTTATACACACACACACAAATCCTCTATAAGTAATGGATAGATTAGAATCTGATAGTAGGTCTCTTTTGTGAGTTGTTTTAAAACAGCAAAGGAAAACTGTCTATATGTAGTAGTGGCTTAGCGTAAATGTGTAGATGAAGAACACTGAAGCAAATATTTATAGGTTTCACATTGTTGGAAATAGATATTAATATGAAATACTGTCTTGGTGGGGGGGGATATTTGCATGGGTCTGCTGGCCATTTTTTTTTTTTTAGAATCCCTGAAATGCAATCATGCAGATATAGGTTTATACTTGAGTATAATCTTATTATTCAATAATTTTGCATCTGGCATCAACTTCCTAAAATACTTCCCTGACCCATAGCCTATAAACGTTATCTCTCTCTAAGGTCTAAGCTTCAGCTATGAATTCCCCCTTAAGAGTTGACCCAGTGTAAGATCTTTTCTGAATTAATATATTTAAAAAAACCCTATTTAATGAAATCTAAAACATACTCTTAAAAGAAATCTTAAGGACTAGTTATGCAAATTTGTCTTTAACTTGGCAATTTTTTCCTCTTACTTTTTCATCCATTGATCTTCAGCTTCTTTGAAGATTACTTTTTTCTAAGAAACACAAATTATAAATATTAAATATAAATACAAATATAAAAGAGCAATTGCATTGGGGCATTTTACAACTTTTCTAATTCATTGATTTATATCTTGTAAATATTAAAAAAATAGCAGTATGCATGTTATTGATCAAGCATGTAAAAATTCTATGACTATTTGTTTCTAAATATATTTTTGTTGCCTGAGCACACATAGAAAAAAGACTTCATTCTTGCTCAATATTATAGCAGCCATCACTTCTAACAGTGACATTTTCTTTCTGCTGAAAATCATATGCCTCCAACTAAATTATTTTTGTTTTATATACAGTGCTATGGACTTTTGATCTTTCTTTCACCTTTATTACTTATAAGTCTATTACATTTAACAAATAAAAAGAGAAACACCGCATCAGTCATCAGACATTCAGTGCAGTGCAGTCCAGCTTTAACAATGATCTTTGTCTGCTATTTTGATGATGAAAATGTAGAAATCTAGCTTTTTTTATATGCTATGAAATAACTCATTTCACTTCCTCTGTAATTAAACAAGTATAGAGAAGTACAGTGTCACTGCTAGTTGAATGGTATATAAGTTTAATAAATATACAAAGTGAAATAATATTAAATATTTAAAAGCTATAACATTTACAGATGAAAATATGACAAAAGATATTTCTTCCATCTTCCCTCCAGCCTTGGTGGCTATTTGGGTTCTCAAGCTATGACATCTGGAAAGGGAATGTCTTGCAGTTCTATAGCAGGAATATTCAAGAGTTCAGAGAAATGCCCTATAAGTTAACAAGACCACTAGATGATGCTATTCTACTATGAATGTGGGGGGAGGGGGTCAGTTTGGAAACCTTGGTTTATTTCCCAGCTTCCTGTGTTCACAGTGTTGGAAGAAAAATCTGGTCAGGTTCCAAGCTGGGAGAAAGATGCTGAAAACAAAATGGAAGTAGGCTGCATGAAAAGAACATCTCTTTTTATTTGAATGCCAGAAACTTTAATGACAGCAACCTGTTTATATCTCGGAGTACCTCTCATGGACTATGAATGCTAACATGCTTGTGAAGAAGGCACAGAAGAGGCTGTACTTCCTGAGAATGCTCAGGAAGATAAATCTATCTCAGCATCTACCTCTGTCCTACTATCGCAGCACCATTGAGAGTGTCTTGACATACGGCATTCTTGCATGGTATGGGAGCAGCTCTGTAGCAGACAAAAAACCTCTACAGAGAATCATTAAAACTGCCCAGAATATCATCAGAGTCCAGCTACCAGCACTGGATGACATCTTCGAATCTTGCTGTTTGAGAAAGTTATATAACATTCTCAGAGATTCTTTCCATCCTGCTTACAATCTTTTTGGACTGTTGCCTTCTGGCAGAAGATACAGACCACACATTTTCTGAGTAGTTTTTATCCCAGAGCTATAATTGCACTCAACAATGAACTAAAGGGCCACCATCAGTGAGCTGTTGGACAGTATTACTTGGTCTGTTGTGTGGATGTTTGGGTGGTTTAGGGGTGGAGAATTGTGGTGGGTGGGAGTGTGATTGGAGATTGTTATGTGTGTTGGACCTGGTCTTCGGGTGTTAAGTGAATTTTGTTGTATGGGTATACTGTGTATACATGTACAATGGCAATAATGTTATTTATTTATTTATTCTGGGGTGGCTGATCAATTTTCTGAGTGAGTGGGTGGATTTTTATAGGATTATGGGGTTTGGTGGTTGAGATGCTCCAGGGGGTTGTGCAATGTAAGTGAGCCTTATGTCTTTTGCTATTCTAGTGGTGGTGGGTAAATCCTATTATGTCCTAAAAGTCCTGTCCTGAATTTGGGTGTGGGGGGTGTAGATTTGTTTTTCTACTTTTTTAATCCCATCAGCTCCAGCCTTCTGTGGGAGCTTGTGGCTGAAAATGTTTTGTTTATGAATAGATTGGCCCAGTGTTTCAGAATGGATACAAAATTCCCATTCCAAAAGACCAGTCTCTTCTGCTTGAGGCTATTTTCCTATGGCAGGAAGACTGGGGCTGCTTTCTTCCTTTAAGAACATGTTTCTCCATTTCTCCTTTGGGGAAATATAATATTCTGCATCTTTTAATATCCCCCAAAATCTTTCATTCTCTGGAGTGGGGGTGGGATTCCCACAATTGCCTGCCTATAAATTGGTAACAAGTGTGTTTTGAGCATGGCTCTTAACAGTTATATAGTGGAACACTGCAATTAGTTATAGGTTCCAGTTGCCCAGCCACACACAGCTAGTTAGAAGCTTAGAAGAATCAGGAAGCAATTGATTTTAAAAAAATGATTGTTCCAGAGAGAGCTTGCAACAGGAGTGGGGTAATTAAACATGGCTAGCAACTGAATTTAGGTTCTTGGCTAGTTCTGAAAATTCCAAGTGGAAATATTTCTTTCTAAAGATAAACCATGGGATGTTACAGCTATTGCCAAGCCAGCAGACAACCCAGGGTCTTGGAAGAAGAAGGTTAGACAAGCAAAGCCACAATAAGTATTTAGTGGAAGTTCACCAATTAACCCAAAAGATGTGAGACTCTGCTAGAAGCATGTGGTATGCAGTTCAAAGACTGCAGGAAATAACTAATGTAAATGTCAAACTCTTTCTTCTAAGGAAATGATGCCAAAAGTAATCTGGCAAATAAAAATAAATGCATGTGTAAACATGCAATGTAAACGCTAAACTAGAGTAAGTGACAAAGGTATGTGACACTGAGGAAGATGTAACAACTATGCCAAAACCAGTCCTTGTAACCTCCCAGAATCATACTGCTTCCTCATAAATGCCATGGAAACAAGGCCAGCAACAGAGCTAGGTCTGGAGAGACTTCTGAATGAGAGAAGACTTCTGGATGAATTCCACCACAAAGATGAAGTAATGCAGAATGATTGAGATAAATATCTCACCCACACAGCCTTACCATCCTGGCTGCAAGTCAGCCTACTTAACTTTCATAGAGGACACACCTCCAGTGAAGAATCCATCTCATTGCCAGCCTGCTGCTGAGGCAGGCTAAAGCTGGTTGAAGGTGATCCAGGAAAGTGGTATCTTCTTGTGGAAAATACAGCAAAACCTCCTGTACAACATTCTATGTAATGTGGAGAAGAAGCCTGAGAGAAGCCATTGACCTACAGGACTCCAGCTGGCCCTACATTATCATTCCCTCCTCAGCTCTGTTTCTCCAGGGTTATTCTGTTCTCATTGAAGAAGACAACAGAATTCCCCTGTGGAGCTTGTTGCTTTTCTTTTCTTCTTTTGTCTTTTGGTAATTGGGATATTGATCATATAGAAACAGCTCAATATTCCTGTAGGTGCATAAATAGGTTGCCAGTGAGAGAATATTATTATTTTTTACTTCTTTCAGCACCTGAGTTGTTTCTAATGGAAATCCCTTTGGGTTATTAAGCAACAGGGCATTCCCAATGTGTTTGTTGGCTTTGTAACATTTTCAGCTGTTAGTTTCTGGGCTGCCCTTTTCTTTCTTCAGTTTGCTTTTTTTTTTTTTACAATTTGATTTCTTGCCTACATAGGAATTTCAGAAAATTCAATATTTAGTACCATTGCAATAGTTGTAGCTTCTTAATTATTAGATCTCCCTACCAACCCTGTCCTACATTTTCTTATTTTCATGCAATAAAGTGATTGTTTGTATGAAGAAAGAGAAAACATGACTACACTGTCGATGGATATGAGCCAGACGTTTAGTCAATTTCAGCTCAAGGAGCCTATTTCTCCATCCAGAACTTGCAAGAGGAGCAGAATCCAGCTGCTGTTTTTTCAACCCCAAGAGATTTTTCTTGTTTTTTTCTCCCCTGTCCTTTTCTTACCCACAGACTATTTCTTTTCCTGGTCCAGAAGAGCAAATCATTGCACAGAAAATAATATGTGCTATATTTATATAGAGCAGAGGTGGGGAACTATGGCCCCTTTATGAGTTGTGGACTTCAATTCCCATAATTCCTGAGCCAACCAAACCCCAATTCTGGAAGTTGAAGTTCACAGGTCATACAAGGGCTATAGTTCCTGACCCCTGCTGTAGAAATACAATAGAAGAACCTCTATAGTGTGGAGATATAAGTTTTGAGAGTGACATCTCAGGAACAGAGAGTGTGGATGAGTCCAAAAGCAACAAAACAGTGTTGAAAACATGTGAAAGCATGTGAGGAAAAATGGAGACATATGAAAAGGGACACCTGAAGAGACACTGTTGAATGGAGAAAGCACTTTCCTTAGATTGAAGTACCATCCGCTTTCTTGATAGGTAGATACCAGCAAAGCAAGGCAAGGCAAAACAAGGCACCCCTCTTACTTTGATGGATTTGATCATGCAGTTTAGGAGAAGCTGAAGTCATCACTCATGTACTATTGTATTATAATATTATAGAGATCTAAGGAATTCTGTTATTCTACTTATCTTGCAACCACATCTCAGACCAATAGAGCCTTTTTACATAGAGTTTCTATGTTTACATTCTAATGACAATGTCACCAATATTGTGGCCCTGGGGCAGCAATCAAGACACAATATCAGGTAATGTATTCCTGATTATAATATATTGTTTAGTGTGCTTTTATATGTTATGCTGATCACAACAAAGAATTTATACATGAAATCAGAGAAACCAGACAATAAAAGCAGCCTCCACAATCACCTAAACAAGAGACTAAAATCAGCAGTTATACAGTGGATACTTCAGTGATATTCTAGATAGCCTATTCCAACATTGGCATACGGACTCTGGAGCTACATGTCATTTGATCAGTAATAAAGCCACCCCCCCCCCCAAAAAAAGCTGGATCTAACAAAAATTTAAAGACCTGTTTGACAGATTGGAGAAATATCACCTTAGAAAAATTAGGTGAAAATTTCTGAATTTTACCAAGCCACAAGGAAGTTTGTTGATCGTACCATAGTAATATTTGATGGAGTCCTTGGTGCAACTTTGGTCTTTTATTGCAGCCATTTCATTTATCAGCTAGGTAATTTCATCAGTGCTAGTGAGTATGGATTTCTCCCCTGTTTCAATATACTGTAGTAGCTTGTCCTGCCCGTGTTGATGGAATATGGTTACCAATTTAGTAATTCCTTGATTATGGTATCATTTTGTTTTGTTTTTGTTTGACTCTTTGGTGTAAATCTTTGCTTCCCTAGGTGTTGGCTGTTGGAGTTAATGTGATTTCTTTATTTTGTTTCCTTTTTGTTCTTTATTATCTTTTTTGAATGACATGTAAATGTGGTTTATTTCCATCTCTCTGTTAATGGCTGATTTGTCTGAATGCCAAGCTTCCAGGAATTCCATAAAGTTTTTGGATTTAACTTTGTCAATTGAAACTATGGCTGAGTTTGTCCATGTGTTGTGAAATTAAGTTATTTTTAATGTCTTCTAACAGCTGTTGTTCATGGAGTTCTACTTAGTCTTCTGCCTGTCCGTCCAACATAGTAGATGTTACAGTTTTTGCACTAGATGATACCTGATAAAGGTAGATGATACCTACTTTTTCCCCTTGGGCTACTAGATCATCTGGTTTACTTAAGATATTTTGAAGGAGTTTGGTTGGTTTATGTGCTATGGTGATACCATGTGGTTGTAATACTCTTTCTTGTTTCTGAGATTCAAGCTGATGAATGTGAAATCAGGAAAGGAGATAAATCATGGTCAGGTCAATCATAGATAATCACTTATACCACTCATGTACAGAAAGGCAAAAAGGAAACAGGGCAGATAAATAGTGCACTACTTTAATTTACTGGTAGCACAGTTACCCAAAAGGCATAAAACAATCCTGAGTCATGGTCTGCGTTTGGATTAAGCCACAAAAATGGCTCTTCCCAAGACAAGGGAGATTAGAACTGTAAAGCCTCTGGACCTTAAATAGCAGTTCTTGTGATCCTATGAAAATCACAACAACTGGTGGCAAGAGTTACAATGTGACCTTCATAGATGGCTTTCTGAGATTTGCTATCACCTTTTTCATGTAAAATAAAGACAGGATTTAGAACTACATGGCAATGGCAAGCAACCAGTTAGAAAACGTGCCATTCATTGTTAGAATTGATAGAGGAGGTAATTTTAAAGATACCAATCTTTATTGATGACTTAGTGATATGCTTCAAGCAAAAGGGGGATAGCACTAGCATAAGAAAAGAAAAAGACTATGCCATGACTTTTAGAGAAAGTAGCTAAGCAACATAACATGAACAGAACATGTTACTTGCAAATACAAATTGAGACAGAAGCTTATAGAATTTATCTCCTAAATCAAAAAGCACAAAGTAGAGAAAATAATAGAGGTTGTACTAAAGCAGTGAATACCCCCATAAAGCTTGATAGCCTGAAAGGGATAAAAAATAGATAAATAAAAATAAAGATGTCTAATTGGAAAGCTATGGTAAAGTGCTACAATTTCTAACTACTATTAAGAGTTTCTACCATTGAAGCAGCAATATGTATGTCTATATAGTGGGATAATCTCAGTGCCACCTCTAAAAGGGTATGCATGATTTGAAGGCAAACCACACACCGAAGATTTGAGCTTCCAACATCTAGGATACAATCCAATTGGATAACTTTCAATAGAAGAGAATATACGTAGCTCAGGGTTGAACTATGGAGTCCTTGTTGCTCTCTGAGATTGGTTGTTTGCTGTCAGGCATTTTATTACACAGCCAGGGAAAATCATCAATATGAGTCAGTGTGGAATGTGGGACTTGTTCCTTTTTTGTATTGGATACCTGGATACAAACTAAGCTAGAGACAATTCTGATAGAAAACCTGCAAGGGCTATCTGCATCTATTAGGAATTAATGCTGGCAGTTCAGCAACATTTTATACTTCAGGAGTGAAGGCCAATCTACCCTAAAGGAACTAACATGGATCTATAATAAATTATTTCACAAGTCAAGTCTCAAAATTGAAAAGGGATTTGAATTCTCCAAATTCCAACAATAGTGCATTTTCTGCTGAATGCATTTGCATTTGATGTCTTGGGAAGAACTAAAAAAGGAAAAGCAGAGGATGGTTCCAAAAAAAGGATATGGATAATTTTTGTTCCTATCTGCATTCAAGTAAATGGCAGTGCATTTTCAATTTATTCCTTCTTATTGTGGTAGACATTCTTTCTTGTATTGGGCTTTATCTTTTCATTTGTAAATCAGATATTATAGTGAAAGAATGACTGAGAGGATCAGGGAAAATTCAATTTTAAAGAGCTTCATAATGAACACAGTGCTTAGGAATTCAACACTTCTATCCTGATTTGGCAGTGAGCCATTATGTAGCTATGAGTGGATACAGGTAGAGGTAGAAGTATACAGAGATGGAGAGACAGAGCTATGGCTTTGAGAAAGATACACAGGTGAAGAACAAAGAAATAAAAGGATCACCTGAGCGTTAGATATTTCTCTCTTTTAAAAGGGAGCACTTTGACACTTACAACTTTTTGGATTCAACTTTCTTCTTATGGTTTTTGAATAGCTATAAAATGACATTTGCTTTTGTCACTCAAGAGATTCAGAAGACAGAACAGAGGAAACAGGGAAGATAGATGCACAATCATGAACCTATTTACAGGAAAATCAATAGAACAAAATCATTACAACAGAACGTTGTTTATTACTTGCCATCCTGTAATTGAAAGTAATCGTAATGGAAATATGACAAAAGTTCATGGCTATTAAAAATGCCATGGCAGAAAATGCAGATAATACAATAATGAGGTTGTGCACTTAGAATGTTTACAGGAAGATGGAAAGAGTGAACTTTAGATCCAACCAGCATTTGTTTCATATATCACTTTTAACTCTTAGCTAACATTTGCTAGTAACATTATTTTATCCTTCATTTCTTGTTTCATTAGTTGTATTGCTAAATTATATTTTCACAACTCTCTAATGGGCACAAAGGATTTTAAAGGATTTTTTTATGCCATCACTCTGCTGAACACCTAATTCCCACAGCACTGTCCTATGTCTAAGTATATTTACCCATGTAGTATAGCTATTACTTTTATCTTTCTCATATGTTTCCCTACCTTCTCTTATTGATATCATTATTATGATTATTATTACTTTGTTGTTTTGTATGTACACTGAGAGTGTATGCACTGGAGACAAATTTCTTGTGTATCTAATCACACTTGGCCAATAAATTCTGTTCTGTTCTGTTCTGTTCCATTCAGTTCCATTCCGTTCCACTCTCCTCTCCTCTCCTCTCCTCTCCTCTCCTCTCCTCTCCTCTCCTCTCCTCTGACTTCTTTTTCTTTTCTCCCCCACCCAAGTCTATTAATATTCCATTCCATTTGGCTTATTTAGGAACTGATAATATTCAATTATAATTATAGTTATTCATACAGTTGAATTAATATAAAAGGCATTTTACCGAGGTTTACAAACAGAAAAAGCAGAAGTAAACAATCTATATATCAAGAGTGGAAAATGAGACAGTGAAGACAAAAGAAAAGAGGGATAAATAAAAGGAAGGAAGGAAAGAAAGGGAAGAAATGAGAAAGGCAGAGGAAATTAACCAGAGGTTGGCAGCACATGAATTAACAACTGGTTCGTCCAGCCCCGAAAATATGAGCGTGGGCACCTTCCGTGCATGTACATGGCTTCCACACATGCACTTTTCTCATATGCATGGTTTGCACACATGCATGTGGCTTAAAAAACATGACTAAATAGGACAGCATAGTGCCTGCAGGTCGCAACTACCAGTTCACCCGAACTGGTCAGAACTGGCAGCAGCCCACCACTGAAATTAACATAAGTAAATATAGATATATAATACTCCTATCATTATCAACTCAAAAGTAAGTCCTATTAGAGATAGTCACTGAAAAAAACTATTGTACCAGCTCATGTGCTTCTGGTCCCCGATATATATTTGCCCATGACAGAATTTCCATATTTTGTCATTTGAAATGTTAGAAATTGTAGGTGCCCTTCAGTAATTATCAATAAGTACTTCAGAAGTTATTGAAATCAGATTCTGTGATATTGCTGCCTGGCTATCCCTTTTGGAAATATTTCAGATATTTCTTCGGAGAAAAAATGTGGGTAGATATATTTTTCAACAGCCTTCTTTATGATGACAGATGCAAATAATTCATTTATCTTCTCTGCAGTATCTCATCACTGAATCTGTCCATTTCACCTTGAATGCACAATAGCTTTACTGCTGATCTAGTGAGCTTTGTGTTTCTGAGGTACTTAACAATTTCTTTCTTTCTTCTATCTGTTCATCTCTTACATAGTATTCTTATCCTATTTTAATGTATATATATACTAACTTGATAGATCCTGTCATCTGTTAACTTTTCATACAATTTGGTTTCCTTTCTCAACTAAATTCTACTCTTCAAAATTGGCAAATACAGAAATGGAAAAAACATTCAAAAGTTCTTCTTGGATAAAGTTCTAAGAGAGGAAGGAATTTTTCTCTTCCTAGATCAGAGGACATTGTTAATAGGGGCAGATTTTGGAATCATATTTGTGTGAGGGAAAGGAACAGTAGTATCCACAAAACTTTGTTGAGATTTCAGCAAAGATGAAAAGGAGAATACAAGCCATAGTCAACTCTCTTTACTCATATTCAAGTAAATCTTTCCAGTTAAGAGCTGGTTAATTACAACATTTGAAGGTTAATTTTGTAACTATTGTGTATTTCAAATCCACTATATGTATCTCTATATCCATCAAACATAGACCGAGACACATTTTCTTTCATGCCGGGATGTTTGCAAAATGGCCTGTTATTCATTATTGTTGCTTTTGTCATGCACAATAGTCTCCCATTAATTTATTGGGCGTTTTACATCTTTGTAACCTTATAAATCCTCTTGAGATTTAATTAGGTTAGCAATCTAAGGCAGTTCAAGAAACCTGCTGCAAAAGCAGCATGTTTTTTCAACAATACTGCTCAGGTTTACATAAAAGTTGCTATACAATTCTAATTACCAATAACAAAATAAAAATTCATTGTGTATGGGGCACACATGTACACATTTCAGGTTTCTAGATAGTTTCAAGAGACTCTTTACAGCAAAACTATAGCTAGTAAATCATTTTCATCTCTAACGCCCACTCCACTCCATCTCAATGATAGTCAATACTTGATTTATTCAAATATTTGAAATTGAATCCTAAATTTTAATTAGGTCTAGCTATTTAGAATTGAACAGATAGAACTGAATTTTATGTAATTGAGTACCTAGGGTCCAGGTTGGATTCTAAAATGTCAGATTTCACTCTGAAGCATTCTAGCTTAATATGGGTTTTATTTGAGTCTGGTACCACCAGTGAATTAGGCCTTCGGTTATGATCCAACAGTGAAGAAAATCAAGCTCAGGGGACGGACAAAAAGTTCTAGAAAAAGGCTGCAGGGGGTGTGGATTTTGGATTGGAGAGGAAGTCCTTCCTATTTTAATTAATGGGTTCCATTCACTTGTCAAAATTAAACATTTTTTTGGCCAGCAAAAGTCACAACTTAGTCTCTCTCAGTTTCTTGGTCTAGGGAAAATAATGCAAAGACACATTTTGCCATAAAGGAGAACCATTGTAAAAAGTCACAAAGATGTGACAATTTCATTATTCTAAACATACTGTATTTCAACTTTGACCCTCTGAGTATAAATTTTCCATACAAAATTTTCCTGTGATCTAAAGTTGATCCTGAGAACTATTTGAAATAGGTGTTCATGAAATATCTTAGGGTCAGTTAGGAAGCTAGAAAAAGACATTTTGTGTTTCTAATCAACAGGAAGAAAAACGTCAGTAGAAAATCTTGATTTTATCCCAATGTCATCTTTTTATTATTATTATTATTATTATTATTATTATTATTATTATTATTATTATTATTTATTAAATTTTTATACCGCCCCCTCTCCCGAAGGACTCGGGGCGGTGAACAGCCAGAATTAAAAACACACAATACAAATATTAAAATACATTAAAACAAAATTAAATTATCTTAGGCTTCTCCAATTTAAAACCCCGTTACCCATAAAATTCACCCAATTAAAAATTTTTAACCCAGCCCGGCTTGCTGAAATAAAAAAGTCTTCAGGGCCCGGCGGAAGGTCCGGAGGTCCGGGATTAGTCGTATCCCTGGGGGTAGCTCATTCCAGAGGGTGGGTGCCCCCACAGAGAAGGCTCTTCCCCGGGGGGTCGCCAGCCGACATTGCCTGACAGACGGCACCCTGAGGAGACCCTCTCTGTGGGAGCGTGTTGGCCGGTGGGAGGTTATTGGAGGCAGAAGGTGGTCTCGTAAATAACTGGGTCCTAAGCCATGGAGCGCTTTGAAGATGAGAACCAACACCTTGAAGCGCACTCGGAAGACCACTGGAAGCCAATGCAGCTCGCGCAGGAGAGATGTCACGTGGGAGCGCCATGTCGCCCCCATAAGTACCCACGCGGCCGCATTCTGCACCAGTTGGAGCCTCCGAGTGCTCCTCAAGGGGAGCCCCATGTAGAGAGTGTTGCAGTAGTCGAGGCGGGAAGTAACGAGGGCATGAGTGACCGTGCATAGGGAGTCCCGATCCAGAAAGGGGCGCAACTGGCGTATCAGGCGAACCTGATAGAAAGCCCCCCTGGCCACAGCCGTCATATGCTCTTCTAAAGACAGCCGTGCATCCAGGAGGACACCCAAGTTATGCGTCCTCTCCGTGGGGGCCAATGTCTCGCCTTCAATAGTCAGCGATGGCACCAGCTGACTATATCGGGACGCCGGCAGCCACAGCCACTCAGTCTTGGAGGGATTGAGTCGGAGCCTGTTCCTCCCCATCCAGACCCGCACCGCCTCCAGGCACCGGGACATCACTTCAAGGGCATCGTTGGGGTGGTCTGGGGTGGAGATGTACAGCTGGGTGTCATCAGCGTACAGATGGCACTGCACCCCAAAACCACGGATGATCTCGCCCAGCGGCTTCACATAAATGTTGAACAGGAGAGGCGAGAGGACCGACCCTTGTGGCACCCCACAAACCAAGTGCCTTGAGGTCGACCTCTGCCCTCCAGCCAACACAGACTGCGACCGGTCGGAGAGATAGGAGGAGAACCACCATAAAACAGTGCCTCCCACTCCCAACCCCTCCAACCGGCGCAGCATGATACCATGGTTGATGGTATCAAAAGCCGCTGAGAGGTCTAATAGGACCAGAACAGAGGAGCAACCTCTGTCCCGAGCCCTCCAGAGATCATCAACCAATGCGACCAATGCCGTTTCCGTGCTGTACCCGGGCCTGAAGCCGGACTGGAACGGATCTAGATAGACAGTTTCATCCAGGTACTGCGGGAGCTGTCGCGCAACCACACTCTCAACAACCTTCGCCAAGAAGCGAAGGTTGGAAACTGGACGATAGTTTGCTAAAACAGCTGGGTCCAGAGAGGGCTTCTTGAGGAGGGGCCTCACCACCGCCTCTTTCAAGGCGGGAGGCAAGAACCCCTCACTCAAGGAAGCATTTATAATCCTCTGGAGCCAGCCTCGTGTAATCTCCCGGGTAGCCAGCACCAACCAGGAGGGACACGGGTCCAATAAACATGTGGTTGCGTTCAACCTCCCCAGCATCCTGTCCACGTCCTCGGGAGTCACAGGGTCAAACTCATCCCAGATAACCGTCTCAAGACAGACCTCGGACAACCCGCCTGTACCTACCCAGTCGGAGTCCAAGCCTTCCCGAATTTGAGCGACTTTATCGTGCAGATAATGTGCAAAATCCTCAGCACGACCTTGCAAGGGGTCTTCCCGCGCTCTCAGATGGAGAAGGGAGCGAGTCACCCTAAACAAGGCAGCTGGGCTATTTTCTGCCAACGCGATAAGAGCAGAAAAGTAATTACACTTCGCCGCCTTTATCGCCACTAAGTAGGTCTTGATATAAGACCTCACTAGTGTACTGTCAGATTCGGAGTGACTGGCTCTCCAACTACTCTCTAGGCGTCTTTTCCGGTGTTTCATCCCCCTCAGCTCCTCGGAGAACCAAGGAGCTGGGCAGATTCGGCGCCGGGTCAGAGGCCGCAAAGGCACGACCCGATCTAAAGCACCAGCGGCCGCCCTATCCCAGGCGGCCACCAGGTCTTCCATCGAGTCACGCGCCAGGGTCTCAGGAAATGGCCCAAACTCCATTCGGAACCTATCAGGATCCATCAGGCACCTGGGGCGGAACCACCTGATCGGTTCCGCCTCCCTGCAGTGGGGCATAGCGGTCAGGAAGTCAAGTCTAAGGAGAGAATGGTCTGACCATGACAAGGGTTCAATAACTATATCCCCTGTATCTAAGCCATTCAACCACTGACCAGAGACGAAAACCAAGTCCAGCGTGTTTCCTCCTATGTGAGTGGGGCCCTGAATTAACTGGGTCAGGTCCATGTCCGTCATGGAAGCCATGAACTCCCGAGCCACCTCAGATGCTTCACCGATGGACGGCAGGTTGAAATCCCCCATGACTAAAAGCCTGGGGGTATCAACCACCACCCCGGCTATAACATTGAGGAGCTTGGGCAGGGTCGCTGCCACGCAGCAAGGAGCCATGTACGTAACCAGCAGGCCCATCTGCCTCCCATGGCCCCACTTCACAAGGAGAGACTCACAACCAGCTATCTGAGGTACAGTGGCCTCCCTAGGATCAAGACCTTCCTTTACAATAACTGCCACCCCCCCACCCCTACCCTGGGCCCTTGGCTGATGAAATGTGCGGAAACCCGGTGGGCACATTTCTACGAGGGGGACCCCCCCCCTCCAGGCCCAGCCAGGTCTCAGTAATACCCGCCAGGTCCGCTCCCCCCTCCTGGATCAGCTCACAAATGAGGGGGGCTTTATTAGCCACGGACCTGGTGTTGCACAGCATCAGCCTAAGACCCAGGCTCTGAGACTCCGGACAACCCAGGGAACGAGAAGAGCATTGGAGGCCGGAGCATGTCACCGCTTGGAGACAGCGGATACGTGCCCCCACAACATGATATGGCCCCCTGCTCCCACCATACCTGCCCCTCCCACCCATGGTCCTGATGACATCACCCTCCTCCCTACCAACACCAACCCCCTCCGATCCCCACTCCGCACCTCCCCTAGCGCGACCCTGTGCCGGGCCTGGTCCCCTCCCCAACAAATCACCCTCCCTATCCTTTGCCAAACAACCCTCCCCCCTCCCAAAACCCCTTAAAAGATTGGCAAATGACAATTTTAAAAAACCCCTCAATCCCCTCTTTGCCGCCTGCCACCTCTCGGGATTCCAAAATCCGTCATCGAGGTAGGCCCTCGATAGAGTGGAGGGCCAATCCTGCGAGAGGGGGGAGTCTCGCAGAACAAGAAGCTCAGCTGCCGTATACATCTTGCCACAGAGGATAAGTGACCATGTCCCAAGGGTCAGATGGAAAATAAGAGGTCCAAAAGGGAGCAAATAAAGTGGGGGCATCCAAAATCCGAGGTCCAAAGTCCACTGTCCCCTCACCACAGTGGAAAGGATCTCTTGCCAAGTCGACACAGTTCAAGGGGGATACAATCCAACCACCCTCTCACGGTGGTTGGTCTGATGGTCAGTCCCCTCTACTGGTGAGATGGAAGTAGTGAACCTTTGCAATATCAGTTCAGCAGGGGTTAAAGTCCATAGCCACCCTCTCATAGTGGCTGGTCTAATGGTCCACAACCACCCTCTCACGGTGGTTGGTCCCATAAGCTCCCAACACAATTTACAGTCCCCCTCCACGGCAGGGGGAAGGGCTCTGATGAATATGAGCCGGATTTCAGTGCCCATAAATGAGTCCATAAACGGCAACCAGTCCGAGATAGGTATAATGCCAAGGGGAATGATGGAAAATAGAGGGAGAAATCTCCCAGCCCCCAAAAGTCAGCAGAGGCCTCCCAACAATGTGAGGGACTAACCCATCAGCTGGGCAGCCCCCCCCCCCCACTGGTCATAGCCTGTCCCGGACGGACGATGTTATAGTTTGCCATTAAGTCCGTCAAGCACCACAGCAGGGTTGATGGCTGACGCTCTCCTTCCTGCCGTCGCCAGACAGCCGCCATTGCAGCCGCAGCCGCCGCTAACACCGCTTTCACTGCCGCTGCCAAAGAAAAAGACTCTGGCAGCGTCCCCGAGCTCACCAGGGAGTCCGACGGCCCCAAGGCAACTGGGGAGATCCCTGGGCCTGGGGCCATCCCCAGGACCACCGACAACCTCCATGGGCCTGTCGCCGCCGCTGCTCCGACTTCTGAGCTGGCTCCGGCCCAGAAAAATGCCACCGCTGCCCAGCTGATGCGCCCGAGCGCCGGATCTCACCGACGCCGCCATCCCCCCCAGCCTCGATCTTCCGGGGAGACAAACCCCTCAACCGACTGGTGGGGAGCTCCCATGACAGGGCGGGGGGTCAAAATTGCTCAGGGACCCCCGAAACGGACCCGTGGGGCAAAAAGCCCCCATCCGCACGCCGTGGCTCAGGCAGACGCCGCCATCTTGGACATGCGCACAAGTTCTCAGGCCAAATCACATGAGGAAAGGTTTATACAATATTTATTAATGTGAAGTGTTTTTGATTACCAGGTAGATTTAGTGCTATGGACAGATGTCAAAAGAAGGGTCTACAATGCACGCATTCCCTTTCATCTCAACTGAAATACTGTAAGAAAGGTTCATAAGTTGTTTCCCTTTGCGTTAAACAATGCCTCATTTTAGTCATCATTTTATCTTCAAGCAAAATTGCTACAGAGGTTTCTCTGTAGAGGAGATAACTAAGAGATTTGATTATCTAATTAAAAATATGCAAAATATTTTTAATCAGATAATTTTTCAGGGAGCAAGTATGTTTACAGTTTATGGATGAAAGTGTCAGAGGTCCACCTAAATGTAAACTTCTGTTAATCTTGGTTATGGGCTTTCTATTTTTCGATAGCATATATCATTCCTTGGATAACACTCCTATAATATTGCAGAAATTTTATAGATTTCTTAACTTTCTTCCAAAACATTGTTACAGTTTTCCGTTTTATCAGTTAATTTAAGATTTAAGAGAAACGATCATTGGTATGCTGTTTGCAGTAGAAAAAAAAAAAACCCTCCTGGTAGGAGATTTTTCACGAACAGGATTGTTGATTTCATCTCTTGATCACCATTGCTGCAATAGCTTTTATTAATGATGACTCATAATCCCTAGGATAATGCAATGGATATTCACAATGACACTCGGCATGGGATAGAAACTCAGCAGCACAAGAAAGAAATTAACTGAGATTAAAAAAGGAAGTTCATCTGGAAACATATTAGAATAAAATATTATGGGGGGAGGAGAATTTCTGAAAATACAATTCAGATTCATTCTGTTAGCTTTGTAACTCATCTATTAACCAGCTTTCAGCTGTATATCAGATAGATAAGTCAAATGATAATAGGTCATCCTCAATTTACAGCATTTGTTTAGCAAGCATTCAAAGTTACAGCACTGAACAAAATGGTTTACAACCAGCCCTCCCACTTATGACAGTTGCAGCATCTCCCTGATCAATATGTGGACTCTTGGCAACCAGTATATATTCACTATAGTTGTAGCATTCTGGGATCATGGGATCACTATTTGTGACCTACCCAGGCAGTTCTTGTAAACAAAGTTAATGGAGGAAGTAGGAGTCACTTAATGACTGTGGGATGACCCAGGGCATGGCATGAAAGCAACACAACCAGAGAACAGGTCTAACTCCCCTTTATTGCTCCAACTGTGCCCCCAAACGTTCCTACATTCACTACAAGTCCTGGAGTAAAGCTCTCACATGCACCTTTATAAGCCTTTGGCTGCAAATAGTCCAGTAAACCAGGTTACTCAAACAGCAACCAGGGCCAGCAGTACAATAAGCCAGGTTAGCACAAACATTAACCAAGGCCAGCAGTCCAATAAACCAGGTTAGCTAAACAGTAAGCAGAGCAAGAAGTTCAGTGAAGCAGGCAAACTGGCAAGCCCCACAAGACAGAGTACAGCAATCTCCAAGCTTTGGCAAGTGCACACGAGGCTCCACAGATTCAATGCTTGTTCCCAACAAATACCCCTCCCACCGGCACCTCCTTACAATTCAGTCCCCAGGTGTGCCTTGTGAAAGGGGGCAGGGAACTCTCCTGCCTCATAGCCAGCTTAATCTGTATTGATCTTGCCATCTCTCTTCCCTCCTTGCTCAGGAGGGGAGTCTTCTTCTGAGCTCTCCCTGTCTGCAGGCCTTACTAATTCAGAAAAGCCTTGCCTGGATTGATTCTGCCCTTCCCCAGTTTCCTCCAAGGCCAACGGAGCTGCCCTCTCAATCTCTGTCAGTTCTTGTTCCAGCTCATCTTCCACTGCAGAGTCAGACTCCAACGGGGGCATGACAGACTGCATGATTCACTTAACAACCAAGGCAAAACAGGTTTTAAAATTGGACTGACTCTTATTATTTATTATTTATTTTATTAGTCATATTTCTATGCTGCTCACTCTCTGAGGACTCTGGGTGGCTTACACCAAAGACAGTATACTAAATAGCATATTGCCCCCAACAATCTGGGTCCTCATTTTACCCACCTCGGAAGGATGGAAGGCTGTGTCAACCTTGAGCCGGTGAGATTTGATCCGCTGATCTGCTGAACTAGCAGTCAGCTGAAGTAGCTGCAGTACTGCACTCTAACCAGTGCGCCACCTCGGCTCTTAACAACCACCTTGCTTAGCAATGGAAATTCTGATCCCAATGTTTCAGATTTAGGTATCATACCTGAATTTACTCCACAATTAAAATGCATACTGTTTTTCTCAATCTGTTACTATCTGTACCACATGATTGGGACTGTGCAAAACTCAGAATTGCAAGGACAGACTTAATTTTTTCTGTGCTTCTTCCCATACTTTCCAAGCCATTCAAGGAATGGTATGGTAAATGTTCAAAACAGGAAATGGTTCATGGATTAGTTTCCTTAAATTTAAATCTTATCTGTAGTTAATTGAAATAAATAGATTGTATTCTATGTGCCCTGAGCTAAGTGGAATCTAGCATTGGGGAAGCTCCCCTCGATTCATTTCAAAACTAGCTCAGTATTTACAAATGTTCTCAGCCAGCATTTGGAAAAAAGCTCTTTTTTTTCACGACATTTCTCATCATGAAAAACAAGCACATCATTCCACTGCTCCTTGGATGTTTAGTTTACTACATATTATAGAAGTGTGGATAATCTATCCCAAGACAGATTATTGGTAACTGCTAAGCATGAAAACATGACATATGAATGAAGATTCTGTTTCCTTTCAGCGTGATAACAAATTCAAAGGAAAATTGGTTACACATATACAGAATCCCATTTAATATTCAAAGGAAAAGGATACACAGATCCTAATATTCATGTCCTCATACTATAGACCTGTGAGGGCAAACCTATGGCATGTGTGCCCAAAGTGGCAAACGAAGCTGTGTCGCCTGGCACGCACTGCCTTGCCTGTTTTCCAGATTTCTGGCATGCATGCGCAGATGGCTATCAGCTATCATTCGTGTGCATGGCAGTGCTGAAAACCCGTCTGCACATGCACACCGACCAGCTGATTGTTGGCTGCGCATGTGTGTCAGAACCTGGAAGTTCGGCTTTTCTGGAGTGTGATCCCTTCGTGCATGCAGCAGTGCTGAAAACTGGCCTGCACATGTGCACCGGCCAGCTGATCGTTGGGCATGCATGCATACTAGAACCAGGAAATTCACCTTTTCTGAAGCACGACCCCGACAAGCACATGCATGCATGCGCGTTTCCATGTGACCTTTTCGGCACTCGGTGCCGAAAAGGTTCACCATCACTGCTGTAGACAATCCAAAGTTGCAAATTGTTTGTATATGTGTCTGTCTGTGTGTTTATGTGATGAGTGTGTAATGATGACAGATCATTAAGTTTAACACTTTAATCACTATGCAGTACTGAATGAACTGCAAACTCAAGTATTATTTTGTAATAATCATAATGTCCCTCATGATGACAAGATTCACTGTGATTCCCATTCTTATTCTCTGTGAGGAGGCCATTAGGCCAACAAGAGAAGACAATTACATTAATTCACTATAAAAAGTATCAAACTATTTTTAAAGCAAATAAGTTTTACTGTTTGTCCTAGAACAGAGTTTTATACATATTAATAAAGTCATAATAAAATTGTAATGGGGTCCTTTATGGAAAGGATATATTTGTCTGCTGTGATCCAGTGGGTCACAATATAATATAACATATGTGATTGAGGGCAATATTTGGAATTCTGTGTGTTTTGGGGATGTTTGAATGCGCTATTTTAGTTTTACTAAATATTATTGTCAGAAAATATACTTCCCCCTGTGGGAAATTACACACTTCTTTGAGAACTTCTCATTTTGTCACTATGATTTATGTGTGTGTTCTTCCTCTACTTACCCCTCCCCAAATGTTTCAGTGCTATCTTTGATTGTTTTCAACAGGATGGAAATTCTACATTGCAACATGGTTTCTACCTCCACTACTCAGGAAGTACAAACTTTAAACTGTAGGGGAATCAGTAAGGTACCGTATTTTTAGAAGTATAAGACGCACCTTAGGTTTTGGGGAGGAAAATAGGGAAAACAAATCTGCCTACCAGGTATTCATCTGGCTAGTGTCCTTAGTCTGGCCAGCTTCAGCACATTAGTTCGCTGGTTTTGAGTGTGCGTGCACCAGGTTGGGGATAAAAAACAACTTCTAAAGCACAGTTGATCTTTGGAGAGAGAAGCAGTGAGAAAAGCAGACAAAGCCCAGAAGATTGCTTCGCTCGCTAGCGCCTCCTTAGGGCTGAAAAATAGCTTCTAAAGCACAGCTGATCTTTGGAGAGAGAAGCAATGAGAAAAGCAGGCTAAGTACGGAAGATCGCTTCACTCGTTAGGGCTGAAAAAAAGCTTCAAAAAAGCGACATTCAGAGTATAAGACACACCCAAATTTTCAACCTCTTTTGGGGGGGGGGATTACAGTATTTCCTTCAGTTTTGCCTTCCTTGGGAATGTCCTGATATTACCTGAAAACTACAGAAATTACTTCCATTCTGGCTTAATGATCCCCCCCCCATTCCACCATGTGGTTTTTATTTTGTTGTTTGCTACTAATTAGGGCAACATGTTCTTTTCTATATTTCCCTTGGAAGCTCATATGCAAAAGAGTTTCTTTGGTTCTGAGTGTGTTATTACACTCATCATATATTGCATTCATATCAAACAACATTGATTAGAAAGGGTTTTTTAAAATTCTCATTTGGACTTGTGTAGAGCATAAATTACCAGTTTGAGAACCAAAGCACTTAAGTGCCTAATCAAGAACTGTATATCTCAGCACATCTCACCTTTTCTCTTAGGCTAAAGGCAGGAGAAGGCAAATGAGGACAAGAGAGTTAACAATAAACTAGATTTATAACTGGAATTACATTCTGAGGTGGGGGGAGGGAGGAAAAGATGAAATAGCTGAGTTCCCTTAGCCATTCATTGTATGATTTAGCCTCCAGACCCATTATCATCTTTGTTGTTCTTCTCAACATCTTTTTTGAATCACAGTGACCAGGACTAGATATAGTATTCTGCATGTGGTCTCACCAATGCAACATAAAGTAGTACTATTATTTTCTATTATCTTGATGCTATCCTAAAACTGTGTTGGTATTTTTGATAGCTATAGCATGCTGCTGACTCATACTTAAGTGGTGATCTACCAGGACATCTAGATCCCTCTCACAGTTACGACTGTTGAGCCAGGTAACTTCTATTCTATACCTATGCATTTAGTTTTTCCTGCCTAAATGCAGGAAAATTTTACTTTTCTCACCACTGAGTAAGAGGCAACTCAGCCCAGATATTATGTGTGAGAGAAAGAGGGTGAGGACAGCACCTCCCTAATGGTTCAGAGTTATACTATAGATGTAGATAGAAGAGTACTCAGTCTGGTAATGTTAGTAGTCCTCAACGTATGACCACAATTGAGCCCAACATTTACAGTATGTTGATAAGTGAGAAATGTGTTAAATGAGTTCTGCCCCATTTTATGGCTTTTCTTGCCAGTGTTGTTAAGTGAATCACTGCAGTTGTTAAATTAGTAACACAGATGTTAAGTGAATCTGGTTTCCCCATTGACTTTGCTTGTCCAAAAGTTGCAAAAGTGGATCACATGACCCTGGGAAATTGCAATCTTCATAAATGTGACTCAGTTGTCAAGTATCTGAATGTAAATCACATGTGCATGAGGATGCTGCAACGGTCATATGTATGAAAAGTGGTCATAGGTCATTTTTTCAGTGCCTTTGTAACTAACGTGTTTCCCCGAAAATAAGACCCAGTCTTATATTTTTTTGAACCCTGAAATAAGTGCTTGGCCTTATTGTCATGCGCTCAAAAGCCCGATTTGGCTTATTATCAGGGGATGTCTTCTTTTGGGGGAAACAGGGTATGAACGGTCACTAAGCAAACTGTTGTAAGTCAAGGATAACCTGTACTTGTACTATAAAAGGTTGCAGTTGGGGGAAAGCAATCTTTATTGCCCTTTTTAAAGCTCGCCTTAGATTTCAATTTTGAATAAGGCAAAAAAGAAATATTGTTAATAATATTGACAGTAATTACATAGGTTATATTTATATTAATATAATTATAATTACATGTACATTTAACATAAAACCAATCTTAGTTTTTGCTCTGGTCCTATCCTCTTTCTGGAATCTGGTGTCATACACCTATTTGCTTTAGCTGAAAGTTAAAATAAAACAATTGAAATCTCAAAATAAAGACAATGACACAACAGTATGATATGCTTTTGTCTCCCTGTCATGAAGTTTGAGGTTCTCAGGAAATGATCAGACAGTTGGTACATAAAAGGCCTCTTTTTATTTTATTTGTAACAGAGATAGTTGCAAGTTTCTTAATTTAGTTTTCAAGTGAAGTATTCAATTAAGGCAGTTAAACAAGGATTTTCCCTTTCTTCATTATCTTCCTTCTTTGGCTCTAATAGAATAGAAATGCAGCAGTGATTTATTGCTACTTGTGCCAGTATTTCTCAGTTAACCCTTCTGTGCTTGACATGAGGTTATTTTAAGCTCGGGGCTATCTGTGTGCATAGCTTTGTTTACAACCTCCCTTTCACTTAGCCTTAAGCAAGGTTGTTAATTTCACATGGCTGGCCACTTTTCCAACTGGCAGGACATTGTTGTCTTCAGTCTAAATATTTCTTGAAACATGATACCATAAAATATGTTATTTTGCCTCTGCATAGAATTCCACAATGTCTTGATGTATCCATCTCTTGGTGGATCATGGACTACTCCATAATTCTGGAGTAGTCTGGAACACTTCAGTAGCTTTGGGTCTGATTTAGAACATCGTCAGCAAATCCAAGCCTGCCTAGTCCAGCATGACTCAAGAAGCAATTTCTTTCTCTTTGCTTTCCAGTCAGATTAGTTTATACAGTACTAAATTCTGTCCCTGCCTTCATGAGTCATACTATATGAAAGCATAAAAACCTTTGATTCTTTCTCATCTAGCTAATCAGAATGAAAATGGAGTGTTTGCCCAGGTGGTCAGTTTTTCCAATTCCATCCTATTTGAGCTAGCAGACTGGGCATACGGTAGATCCTGCAGTGTTGATTGATGGAGACTAGAAGGCAGGTCTTTTGTGAAGCTTTTTCTAGTCCCTGCTCTGTGGAATATTCTCTCCTCAGACAATAGATTGGCCCCAACCCTGCTGGCTTTTCCCAAGAATAGAGCCTTGGTGGTGCAATGGTTAGAATGCAGTACTGCAGGCTACTTCTGTTGCCTGCCGGCTGCCTGCAATTTGGCAGTTCGAATCTCACCAGGTTCAAGGTTGACTCAGCCTTCCATCTTCCTGAGTTCAGTAAAATGAGGATCCAGATGGTTGGGGGCAAAATGTTGACTCTGTAAACCACTTAGAGAGGGCTGTGAAGCACAGTGAAGTGGCATATAAGTCTAAGTGCTACTGCTATTTAAAATTTAGACTGTAGCTCTAAATATGCTAAGGCCCCAGGCTCTTAGCTTTTCTGTTAACTGATTAAAAATCTTGGTTGCTGTATATAATTTTATATATATATATAAATATATAAATATATATATATAATATAATTATCTCTTTGACAAACTGAATAGCTCATCTTTTCACACACCAAAATTATGACATAGGCACATTACTCTTCTTCTGTACTTAGATGATTCCGTGCTACTTTCTCAAATACAGATTAGCCTGAAATGGGTGTTCCATATACTAGTTGATCACTACAAAAAAGAATGTCCAGAAATTAATTAAGGTAAAACCAAAGTTATGGTTTTTGCACAATGCTCTAAAATGCATGTCTGACAAATAAATAACCATGTAATAAAGTAATTCAAGACTTTAACATATCTGATTATTGTCTTCCAAGCTATGGAGAATCATCAATCTCATGCCAACTATTTTACTTTAAATGCACAAAAAAGCAGTGTTGGCTTTACAAACTTTTTATTTACAAATCTTATATTCTTCTCAGCATACACCCACAATAATTAAAGTCTTCTCAACTAAGACTAAAACACAGCTCCCTTTTGGAGCTCAGTTGTGCTTGATCTCAAATTTTTAAGAACCATCTTTCAAGCACCTCACTGTGTTTCAAGCATTGTCCTTCACCACGAAGCTGCCCTATTTAAAACTGAAATGTCTGCCTGAATTTTCATCTTCTCCTACTGGCTTAAGTTCCCATTTTTTTTCCAGTCGTTGTGGCCCCTATAATTATGACTGTTAGCTTCCAGTGTTCCCAAAGCCAACCAATACATGCCAAATTGCAACTTTATGGCTTTTCATGGCCAGCTGTCACTTTGATGGGCTATGAATGAGTACTAGCTGTTCTGAAACAGTGGACCAGTGATTTAGAGTGACAAACAGACTTTCCAGTTTTATCCAAAAACACCTCTTGAGCCACTATGCACATCTTCTCTAACCAGCTAGATATCTTATGATCCCAACATTCAGAAGGGTTTTATCATTAGTCAGATGTTATGCCCTCCCAACAGCTGTTACTGAAGGAAGATATAAAAACTTCCCCTTTGAACAGGGACTGCATTCATGAAGTGGAGGAATAACTGAATCAATGGAATATGTTAATCTGTATTATCCTTTTGATTCAGGTGTTCACCAGGAGTTATTATTTCAACTCTTTAATAAGTATTCTTGCCATTCCGATTTGTTTTATCTTAAGATGTTATTATTGGTTCAGTCTGATTTATTTCTTTGATCACAGCCAAGTGTTATTATGTAACCTGCACAGTACACAGTAGTTTTTAGATATTTTAGAATAACTATTTTTTTATTAATCTTAATTAATTGTGACTCTTGTGTATTATTTGCTGGTCTATGACTGAATAATGATTTATTTGATTTGATTTAATTTAATTTAATTCATTTGAATGTACTTATTATTTTAATTTTTTATTGTTTTATTGTTTTTTTAAAGAATTGCAAGCTGTTCACAATCATTGGTTGAGATGGGCATCTATACTGATTTGATCAATTTGATTGATTTAATTGATCAAATATATAATAAACAAAATGGCATACAGTGCTCAGCTGACTCATTTTTCTGGGAATGATTAACACCAGATCTGTCTTTGGAAAAAAAATGTAGAAAACTATCAAAGAAAACTGAAGGATAGCTCAAACAATTACAAACAAGTTCTACATATTTAGAAGATTCAGTGTTTCACACACAAATGCCTCATTACTGAGGAAACCTAGCTACTTAAAGATGTCCACTTGACATCCTTATCAGGTAACTAAGGCTGCTAGGATGGAGGTTTGTACCTGTGGCTCCAGCGGCATCTATTACACACTGCAATGATGTCAAAAGAGCAACATGTGTGCAACAATGCATTTGCTTTATGACCTTTAAACAAGTAAGTGGTATTACTTGCATGAAAAATCACACGATGTCAACATAATTTTCATCCTTTGAACTGAATTTTTCACCTCTTGAAAGAGTGACTCAAATGCTGCTGCATGAGAAGGCAAGCTTCTGTCATTTGCTCCAGCTCTTGTTGACCTAGCAGTTTGAAAGTAGATAGCTAGGTATCATTTCAATAAGCACATTCATGGGGACATAAAGGGAACTCCCAACTGAAAGTCCCCTGGACATGGTGATGTTACTGGCTAATCCTTTCAACCAGGAAGCACCTTGCTGTTTCCAACATGAATGCAATCCCTTGAATTTGCCTATGAGTATTTCTCATTCTCCACAGAGAGAAAAGCTACTACTAAAGCTTACAAAAATTACCTTTAAGCTTTTCAATGTGCATTTTTCTTTGTGAGGTAATTCATCTAACTCATCTCACTTATCTAAAGGAATTGCAATCAAAAAGTAGAATTAAAACCCTTCAGTGACTGTGTCCTCTTTATTTTTAGATATTGGGCTTCACTTTTTCATTTGCCTCCCATTGTAAATATTCTGTTCAAAATCTTCATTTTGAACCAAGACTTGAACCTAGTCCCTTCCTTTCCATATGGCCTAAAACAGAATCCTTCTCTATAATCTTGAAGGCTGATTTCCACATGAGTGGAATTTTGTGTCAGTGTAACACAAATACGAAACTTGGATACCAACCCAAACAAACTGTATTTATTTATTTATTTATTTATTTATTTATTTATTTATTTATTTATTTATTTATTTATTTATTCAATTTATATACCATCCTTCTCCTATTGGACTCAGGGCGGTGCACAGCCAAAAAACATACCAATACAAAATTTAAAATCAATTAAAAGAATTATACAGCTTTGGCCCACAATTTAAAACAATCCAATTAAAACCCAATTTACACTTAAAAAGCTAAAAAGCTAAAAAGAGCTAAAAAGGGGAGGGGGTGGTTCATGCCAGCCCTGCTTGATGGAAAAGAAAAGTTTTTAGGGCATGGCGAAAGGCCCGGAGATCTGGTATCCTTCGTATCTCTGGGGGCAAATCGTTCCAGAGCGCAGGTGCTGCCACAGAGAAGGCCCTCCCCCTGGGGGCTGTCAGCCGACATTGCCTGGCTGACGGCACCCTGAGGAGTCCCTCTCTGTGGAAGCTTACTGGTCGGTGGGAGGCTATCAGCGGCAGAAGGCGGTCTTGCAAATACCCAGGTCCGATGCCATGGAGCGCTTTAAAGGTGGTGACCAACATCTTGAAGCGCACCCGGAAGACCACTGGGAGCCAATGCAGCTCGCGCAGGAGAGGCATCACATGGGAGCACCCTCTTGCTCCCATAATCCCCCGCCCAGCCACATTCTGCACCAGTTGGAGTCTCCGGGTGTTCCTCAAGGGGAGCCCCATGTAGAGAGCATTGCAGTAGTCCAGGTGGGAAGTGATGAGCGCCTGAGTGACTGTGCATAAGGAGTCCCGATCCAGAAAGGGCCGCAACTGGCGAATCAGACGGACCTGATGAAAAGCCCCCCTGGCCACGGCCATCATATGCTCTTCCAAAGACAGCCGTGTATCCAGGAAGACGCCCAAGTTGCGAGCCCTCTCCGTGGGGGCCAATGATTCGCCCCCAATAGCCAGTGTTGGCACCAGCTGGCTATATCGGGATGCCGGAAGCCACAGCCACTTGGTTTTGGAAGGGTTGAGTCGAAGCCTGTTATTCCCCATCCAGATCCGCACTGACTCCAGGCACCAGGACATCACTTCAAGGGCATCGTTGGGATGGCCTGGGGTGGAGATGTACAGCTGCATATCATCAGCGTACTGATGGAACTCCACCCCAAAGCCACGGATGATCTCACCCATCAGCTTCACATAAATGTTGAACAGAAGGAGCGAGAGGACCAACCCTTGCAGCACCCCACAAATGAGGCATCTCTGGGTCGACCTCTGCCCCCCCTGCCAACACCGACTGCGACCGGTCAGAGAGATAGGAGGAGAACCACCGCAAAACTGTGCCCCCCACTCCCAACCCCTCCAACTGGTGCAGCAAGATACCATGGTCGATGGTATCAAAAGCTGCTGAGAGATCTAACAGGACCAGGATAGAGGAGCAACTCCTATCCCGAGCCCTCCCGAGATCATCCACCAACGCAACCAATGCCGCTTCCGTGCTGTACCCAGGCCAGAAGCCGGACTGGAGCGGATCCAGCTGCGTATCATCAGCGTACTGATGGAACTCCACCCCAATGTATGTCAATGGCTTTTTTTCAGACATTTAGCTTCTGTTAATGAAGTTTACTTAAGTCAAATTGGCAGAAATAATGTGGCTGGCATGTTTGTGTCAACCAGCCCTTGATATCTAAGCAATCACCATCATTCAATGCCATAGAATCTTATTGTTTTCTGTTTAGTGTCTCCTTTGACATGGAAGGCAACAGCATAGTCACATATTGCATGCTGATTTTAGGAGAATTTCCTAAAGCATAAGATTCTTCTCCACCCCAGAAGAATGAGGCGCAATCCATGAAGATCCATAATTGAATCTGTCAACAAATGTTGGCATTCCTTTCTGGCTGTGATTCATTGTTTATCAAATAATCACTTCTTGTAATAGGGAGCAGAGTGTAAACATGCTCTTTGCTAATTTTCCAATCCATGAACTTCTGATTCTTAAGCGGAAAGAACAGGAAATACTTATATGCACTGTGACGGCATACTTTGATTCCAATTAAATTTTTAATGAAACTAAAGCCAAACCCAACTGTGACTAGTGGCACAGTGTTTGATTCAGCTGTGCCCTTTATATATCACCTCATTAGGTTTAATTCCTGTGACCAGGCTGGGATTTGACAGGCTACTGCCACATTTAAAAGGATGAGGCTTTGGAACAGATTGACTTTTCAGAGTTCTTCCTACAGTTTTCAGGAGTAGTTGTCAGAGTGACAATTTAAATCAACTCAGCTTTTCAGAATTATGTTCTCTTTGCCTCTTGTGTGCCCTCTCCTTCTCTCTCTTGTCCAAGTGTCCCAGGAGAACAAAGAAAACAAAATGAGCAAGCACCATACCCGCTGAGAATGCTTGCAGCTGAGAGAAATTGGCTAAAACTAGATTTTGAGCAACTGCCAACTCCAGAAAATTAAAAATACTGTTGGAGTCAGTTGTGCCAAAGCTGTCAATGAGAAACTGGTGGCTTTTTTTTTTAAGTAGTATCTGAGATTTGCTAAATATGTGAATAGGGTTTAATGCCTTAAAGATGACATTGTAAATCTGGGAACTGAGTATTTCTAGTTGCATTTCTGCTGACAATTTAATGCAAACCTTAATGTCACAGAATCCTCTGTAATGTATGGATTACATAAACTTACCTTTATGGTAAGTTTAAAAAGGTTTTTTTGGAAAGGAAAGGTTGAAGGCTTTAGTTCTGATTTTCTTGCTAGTTTATTTCATTGACACTATTTCACCCTGATCTTCAGCCAGAATGACTCCTCTTGAACTTACATACATATTAAAGATGATAGTCCCTGCTCGAAGACTCATACCTAAATAGTGTGGTGCAAAAATATATATATATAAAAGAAACAAATGGGAAACTGCCATTTCACTGTAGTTCATCAAACCAGATAATCACATTTTAGGGTAGTTTTTTTTAAAAAAAGGTATATTCACACATGTATATTTCTAAGATACTGATGGTGAAAATGATACAACTGAATTGAAACAAATCTGCTCTATTCCCTGACATCAAGTTACACGTACAATTTTATTGATAGCACCCAAAATTTCAGTTCAGATTTGTCTATTTACCCTGGAGAGATCCAAAAATAAGGAGGCATATCAGAAGATTGGAAGACAGGACAATCCTGTGTCCCTATTACTGAACTAGGGTCTCTTGATGGGATATCACTGGAGGGTGACATACTGTTTTATTTTAAAAAAATAGTGATCCATGATGCATCTCAAAAGATCTTTCCTTAAGGCAGGGGTGTCAAACTCATGTTGTCACGGTGTTGTCATGTGACATATTGGGACTTTTTCCCCTTTTGCTAAACCAGGCATGGGTGTAACCAGTGTGTGACGTATCCGGCCTGTGGGCCACAAGTTTCAGCCCTGCCTTAAGGGGACATTTAATTCTGCATTCTGAACATAATTGCTGGATAGGCAAGGAGGAAAAGAATATTAAGAACTGCAAGATTAATCCCAGCTTTAAACTCATCTATGTCTCATTCTTCTTTAGCCAATGTTAAGTTTCTTTTATGCAGGCATCACTGAATTCCTTTTCCTTTTCTTTTGCTTTCCGTTTTCCTCCTAAAGTTCTTTTAAATCCTGCTAAGAACAGAAGACAGACTTGAGTGCAAGCTTTTTTCAGGTGTCTTTGTGATACAAAATATTGAATGAGCAATGAACAGCAGCAGAGAATGACTGCTGTCTATAGCAGTGAGGTAACCTGAGCTCAGTCAACTTACTCATGTGATCTGGCTAACTTGATTTACACCCCATTGTTTTGTTTAGGGAGTTGGTTGTTATCAAGAATGTCTTTGCTTTAGCATAAAACTTGATTTCCCTGAACCTTTTGAAAGAGGATGATGGATGGAAATGTATTTTTCTGTAAGCTCCTGGAGTACAGCAATAATAAATCAACAGAACATGCATTAAAAGGAGCTTCCTCCTGATTCTGAATCAATTTCTTGCTTCAAAACCTCTACAATATACCCTTATTTATTTTTGTTTCTTCATTAATGCTCTGCTATTCTTTGGGTGCAGAAATAGATACAGGAACTTTTTGAAATACAGAGAACCCTAAACACGTTATAGGTGGGTTTGGAAATGTTTTAAATATCTATTACTCTTTCAACACATTAGAGATTATTGATAACAATTATTTGCTTGTTATTTGCTGGAAAAACAATGGAAGTAAATGTGAGGGTTTCTGCTAAAGGAATTTTAAGGAACTAAAAAAAATAGTCTTGATATGACTGATAAGCTTTCTTGACTGGAACTCATACATCCCTAAATTGCTCCCATGGGCCTTAGAAGTGTTTGGAAGAATTCTGTGAAAGTTAAAAAAAAGGGGGGGGAGGGAAGGAGGGAGAGAGAGAGGGAGGGAGGGAGGGAGGGAAAGAGGGAGAGAGGGAACTAATTATATTCATTCAAATTTTCAGGTGCAAGGAACTGCATCTCTGGAGAAATACATGCTCTGGAAACAAGGTATAATTTATACCAAAATCAGACTATTTCCTATTGCCTACTTAAACTGGCAAGAGGTTTCTAATATAGTATCTTTTTAAAAAGAAGATGTCTGGGTTTCAGACTGGATATTCTTCCATGATCTTTCCATATAGTACAAGGGTTATTGCATGCAAACAGTCAATTTGTCCATCTTGGTGGCATTTTCTGCTCTTAATGAATCCTTGTCTTTCATTGGACATATTTGACAATAAACCTGAGGATCTTTTGCCTACAAAACATATTCAGAATCATTATGGTTGGTGACAAAGGTCTTTTTTACCTGCATATATTTAATGAAGAATCAAAAAACCATTCTCTTCTCAGGTTTTAATTTAGCTGACTTTCTGACCTAAGGTTCATTTCTTGAAGACATCAAGAAATGATGAAGACATCATTTCAATATTATGAAACTTCTTTTATATTTTGTTGGACGTTTGGCATACCCATCAACCTATCAAAACTGAAGCTATTTCTCCATAAGGAAAGAAAACTCAGGATCAACCAAAGCTGCTTGATTATGGGCTTTTCTGTTCTCATGAGTCTCCTGTTGAAGAAAAATGAGGAAGATAATCCTTATCAGAATGCTCAATGTCTTGGTAACTAGTGGGTCATCTTTCCTGAACATTGTGCACCAAATGCAGTATATCATGAGAATAAGAAGAAACATTATAGTTTGTCAAACAATATATTTCATTTCCTTTAGGGTTAATTCCCCAGATCTGTCTTTCCTTATAATGTGACCAAACTGTAAGTGAGCAAACAGTAAATGAGCAAACTGTTAAAGAAGGTGCAGATTCTTCTCAATAATGTGGAACAAAGTTCAAGTTAATGAAGATTGTCCCTTTGAATCTCAACCTAGAGATTTACTAAAGCTAAAACTTCTGCCAACTAAATTCTAGGCCCAGAGGTGTCAAACTGGCAGCCCAGGGGCTGGATGTGTCACATGCAGGCCACGCCCAGCCAAACTCCGTGAATGTGGAAAACATCATGAAACATCATGTGACGGCAATGTGATGCGGCACGTTTGACACCTGTGTGCTCTAGACAGATGAAGGGAAGGGAAGGGTAGGGGGTTTTCTGGGTTATTTGTAGCAAATTTCTCTATTGTATTATGCTCTTTTTCAATGGAAACCTATGGCCTGATTGGTAATCTTGAAATGTTGTTTAATGCAGCTAATATTATGTTGCAAAGGAATTTTTCATCATTCTCTACCTTCTTAGAATATCTGTGTTTCTTGGCTAGCATTAGAAATGCCTATTTTTATTTCTATAATTAAGTGTATTTTTTTTCTATAGCTACAGATTGATTATTTCAAGCTACAGCTGTTCAACTACATTAATTTAGGGAAGTATAGTTTAAGCTATGGAACAAAAGCTTACTACAATCACAGGACTCAAAGTATCTGAACAGAAAGATCAGAGTAGAATAGAATAACAAAGTTGGAAGGGACCTTGGAGGTCTTCTAGTCCAACCCCTGCTTAGGTGGGAAACCCTACACCACTTCAGACAAATGGTTACCCAATCTCTTCTTAAAAACTTCCAGTGTTGGAGCATCTTCTAATGGAGATGGAGATCTCCTAATGCACTTTAATAATTTGTCTGTAATTGTTAAATATACTTGGACAAAACAGTGTATCCACTTTTCTTCTTGTTTGCATCTAATGGAAATGTTTAAAAAACATTAAGAGTTACAAAGGTCTTAATCAAATGGCCACTTTCCTGCACAACTTTTTTTTTCTCGCAGGGGCCTTTAGAAGAATTGAGTTTAGTGCATTATATTTCAAATTAATGTGGCAGCATTTTGGCATCAGTTCTAGTCCTGCTCCTATACTTAACTGGGCTTCCAGTAATAGGAGAGATACTTCACCATCTCCTCTGATGCTTGTAGGTGTTTTTTTTTTTTTCAACTTTGAGAAAGTATCCTAATTGGATAAGAATTCCTCTATCATCAGTCACAGCTTTATAGAGTAATGTTTAGTTCAGTAGTTTAAAAAAAAAATCAATTCTTTTTACAGACTAAGATTTTGAAAAACCAGGGTTTTAAATTTTATTTTCTATTAGAAGTATACAAGAACTACCAGGCCTTTCACAAGCAGATCTCCAGCCCAAATCCATTCTAAAGACTTGAGAAACATTTGGGAACCTTCTGAGTTCTTCTCATCTATTAATTAGCATGTAAAAAAATACAAACACAAATCTTTTGTTTATTTATTCTTTCCTGATCAGAATTGGATGAAATAGGGAGGATAACTGGAACAGTAAATGCAGAGGAAGCCTTCCCTAGGTACGGTAGCAGTGGTAGGTTCCTCCCGGTTTGGTCCGGTTCGGCCGAGCCGATAGCGATGACGATATGATGTCACCGAACCGGTTCTCCCCCCCGCCCTCCCATCCCTCCACCCACCCACATTATTCTTACCTTTTATTTGGTTCCACCCCCAATCAATTGCTGCCTCCTAAGTCCCAGCTGATGACTAGAGGGAAAAAAACTGTTTAAACTCTTGCTGCAGGGCTTCAAAGGGCCGTCCTACAGCTGATCAGTGTTAAAAGCAAACAAATGAGTCAGGTCGTAAGTGAAAGGACTGGTCGTAAGTGCAAGGACCTTCCAGAAATGACTCTGACCAGCTAGCCATGCCCACCTAGTCACATGACCTCCAAGCCACACCCACAAAATAAGCCATGCCCACAGAACCGGTAGTAAAAAAATTTAGAACCCACCCCTGTACGGTAGGTATTTGAGCCACACACATTTAAAATCGTTTTTTAAAATTCCACCTTTTTTTCTTTTCATCGGCACAAGATGACATTTATAGGGAATCAAGGTCACCATTATAAAGACTGGAACATGCCAAATTTAAGAACATTAGATGGTGACATTTCTAACTATCTTTCTTTCAGTTGTGGTTGTATTAAAAATTGAAACACTTTTTATTTTCAGTCAGAATAAGATGGTATTTCATCAAAGATGTGACCATAAGCAGGATTTATGGAATGAGTTGTATTTGTAGGAAAGTTGTACCCAAATAAGTTAAAGGTTTTTGTACAACAGTAAGACAATGAACCTAAAATAATCATGCTGCTGGTTTTACTAGACTATTTAGCAAAAGTCACTTTGAGGGGGGGAAGAAGTAGCATTCTGGGACTTTTTAATGTTCATGACTTTGCATCTTCAGAGTTAAATACCAGTGATGTACTAGAAATACTGGGTCTGGGCCCAATGTATGGGAACACAATTACATGCACACCAGAGGGGGGGGGTATCTTTATTCTGTGCAATAAAAGGATACAAGAAGATTTCTCTCAGAGTAAACTAAATAATTTGGGGTAGAGTCTTAAAGACTATATCTATCACCAGAGAAAAGGATTTGCACCATCCCAACCTGTATTGTTCCATTCTGCATAGGCTGGACTTTTTGTTGAATCAGATCACAATCCTATTTTTAATCCCATTTAGAGTAAAATGTAAAGTCTGTCATCTGCACCTCTATAATTGTCTGGTTTGGTTCTGCAACCCAACAGGACAGACACAGACTTCAGAGGATAATTAGAACTGCAGAAAAAACAATTACTACCAGCCTGCCTTCCATTCAGGACCTGTATACTGCATGAGTCAAAAAAAGGATTGTTAAAATATTTACAGACCCCTCGCATCCTGGACATAAACTGTTTCAACTCCTACCTTCAAAACGACACTATAGAGCACTGCACACCAGAACAACTAGACACAAGAACAGTTTTTTCCCGAATGCCATCATTCTGTTGAACAAATAATTCTCTCAACATGGACAAACTATTTACTAAATCTGCACTACTATTAATCTTCTCAAAGTTCCTATCACCTATCTCCTCCCACTGATGACTGTATGACTCGGGGTGGGTATAGTTGGCTATTGTGTTATATTTCACTGAACCTACACCTCAAAATCATTATTGCTATTGTCTTATTTTATCTGAAGTAAAGATAGATAGAAAACATTTTGGTACCTTAAACTGGTCTGGGTTGTGCCTCTGGGTTTAGACAGAACCTCCAAATTTAATCCTGAATCTTCAAGAATGAATCAGAAAATCTCTGATAGGAAAACCTAGAAATCCCTTCCTTTCCATGTAAATGATAACAATATACAACTTAGCCTAGGTTCCTAAACAAATCTAGAATTTAATTGATTCTTCTGTTGAGATAAAATATTACAGATGTACAAGAACTCTGGGGTGGGAGAAAAAAATTCCATGGAATTATGCAGTGACATACCAGGAGAATATTTATAAAGTTCCAATCCTAAATTAGCTACAAGTGCAGTCATTGGAAAAATGAGGGGCATGAGTGTATCTTGCCTACATGTTTAGTAACAATAAGCTAAAACATTATTGTATTTTTGCCAGAAATTCTTTCCTCTCTCCCTACTACTTCCTTTAATAATTTACATGATTTCTTCCTACAGTTATATTATTACAAATCTGGGCAAATCATAATTATATATCTGGGATACTTTTCAAGTCTTATTTTCTTTGCTATGACAAGTGGTTGTCATATGTAATGCCAAACACTCTCTCTTTTTTTTGACATGTTCAACTTGTTTAACATAATCGTTTCAGGAAGGGCCAAGCTAGATGTGAGAATTCTCATGATATTAACTATAAAGTACTTTTTTTAAAAAAAAAACAGTCAGCTTGGAGAAGGCAACTGGGAGCAATATAAGCTGATCAAAGGATAACAGTTTCTTTGTGAATAAATGGTGGACAAGATTTTGTTTGTTTAAATTTGTAATTGCCACAAATATTGGTACTTTGGAGAAATCCATCACTTGTAGGCAGATCGTGACAACATAGTCATACTTCTGGTCTACATCTATATAGCCTGTCAGGATGATACCAATGAAAAAAATAAGCATTATTACTGATCAGTTTAGTACTTAAGTATGGTTCAGTAAATATATACTTAAGGGAACAAATGAATCTTGATTATACAATGGAGAAGGGATCACTTAATTTTATTGATTGCATGGTTAATGTACTGCTCCAAATGCTATGCTTCAATTCACCACCCATAAAACTACCATGTAACTTGTCCACAATAAAAGATATAACTACCAAACAATGACTGGCTTGAATCGAAGCTACAGTAACCGTATGGGACATGGTCAATTCATCATTCTTAGAGTGGAGGTAGGTAACTTTCCATGTCAATTTAAGGCAACACTTTACAACTAGGATATGCAAAATACTTGGACAACTGTATAAGCCATAGGATTTGCATCACACATGTTTTCTCATTTGTTCTCTTGCTGCCACCCCCGGATGCCTCCCCCCGCCATTTCTTCTGTAGATTGAATCAGTATGAACTCATGGTCACCTCTTAGAATTATTGTATCACTTAATTTAAAAATCGTTTAATGGGGAAACAGCTGACCCACACAAGCTACAACTGAACATACCTTGATGAATGAATAAATCAATGAGCATGGAAAATTAAATCAATTCTAATATGGTAAGGGAATCAATTGCTATTTTATTAAGAGAAATTAAAATGATGCTTAATTACTTGAAATATTAGATGGTATTGTAAGCAGATCAATTAATTAAGTATGTGTTTAAAATTCGATACTATCAGAATTTGCTGATCCCTAAATATTACCCTAGTGTTCATTTATCCAATAGTTATAAACACAAGACAAAACAACATAGTTTCGGAACTAGAACATGATATCTCATAGGTACTTTTGGAAGGAATTTGGCTGACAGGAATAGAGACAAATTAAATACAGAAAGCCAGAGTTATATAATGAATCAGCTACAGAATTGGGATAGAATATAACAGATCATGGCTAATGCCTGGAAGAATTTGTATGCCAGTATTGTCTAGCTAAATGAAATGTTTTACCAATCAATATAATCCTAGCTTTGATCCCATTCCAAACACTTGCTGTTTATGGTCAACTCTATTTTTCAAGTAACTGGAAATCCACTCTTCCAATTTATAGAGCTCCCCTACCCCCTAGTGCTTTACACTATAAGAGAAGCATTTGGTCATAATGCTGCACTGAATAGCCGTGGTGGAGCAATGATTAGAGTACAGTCCAGAGGTGGATTTCAGCAGGTTCTGACCAGTTCTGGAGAACCGGTAGTGGAAATTTTGAGTAGTTCAGAGAACTGGTAGTAAAAATTGTGACTGGCCCCATCTCCATCTATTCTCTGCCTCCCAAGTCCCAGCTGATTGGGAGGAAATGGGAATTTTGCAGTATCTTTCCACTGCCACACCTACCAAGCTATACCCACCAAGTAATGCCATGCCCACCAAGCCACGCTCACAGAACCGGTAGTAAAAAAATTTGAAACCCACCACTGGAGCAGTCCTTCCAAGGTGGGTAAAATGAGGACCCAGATTGTTGGGGGCAATATGCTTACTCTGTAAACCACTTAGAGAGGGCTGTAAAGCACTGTGAAGCGGTATGTGAAGCGACATCGAGCTTTGGTGGTGCAGCGGACTAAGTGCTGTTATGTAGCACTTAGCTGCCAGCTGCCTGCAATTAGTGCGAGTTCAAATCTCACCAGGCTCAAGGTTGACTCAGCCTTCCATCCTTCCGAGGCAGGTAAATTGAGGACCCGGATTGTGGGGGCAATAAGCTGACTTTGTAGAAACCCCGCTTATGGGGGGGCCAAAAGTCCTAATAAGCAGGTATATATACAAAAGAATGAAGGCTATTGCTATAAGTGCATTGTAAGCCACCCTGAGTCTTCGGAGAAGGGCGGCATATAAATTGAACTAATAAATAATAATAAATAATAAATATAAGTCTAAGTGCTATTGCTATAATGTCATGGTCTTTCTGAATCTCTAATATCTCTATGTTCTACCTCTTCCATATAGACATGTTGACACAAAAGTCTTTTTCCATGGCAGTTTGCATTATATCTCTATCTCACTGTACTATATTGGGTTGTTACATTTATATAACCACCAGAATATGGGTTCTTCAATAGGCCAATGTTTCCTACCTTACTTTTTTCCCCTACACAGAACACTTTGCCTGCCTATCACAAACAGTTAATATTGGATTCAATAGAACTATAACATTCAGTTGAAATGTCAAGCAATGGAAACGTAATACTCCTCACAGATACACTAGCAGCCCAATCGTTAAAAAAAATTGGAGTTCCTCTGGGTAGATTAAGTTCCATACCAGTCTCCTGGAAAAAAACTCTTGCTTGAAACTTTCATCTCAATGAAATAAAACATTTTGGAAGTTTAGAAAAGTTAACTTCAGTAATAATGTGAGCTAAGCATGTTCACTGCTCGTTCAATACTAGTTATCTGTTCTGCCTAAGGATTGCACATTTTCTCCCTCATACAGTGAGTAATAGTGATTTCTAGTGGACAAAATTTAGGGTTGCTCAGCATGGTATTAGAGAGTGAAGTGGATGTGTTACTGAACATATAAGGGTCAAGGTCTACTGAAGTAGAGACTGGTGCAATGTAGAAGTTACCTCTGGCTGAATAAGGCAGAAAAAATGAACCACGATGATCAATTATTTCAATTAAAGTAATGAGTTCACGATTTACTTTCTCAATGAAATCAGTTGAACGTTCAAAATTCCAACAGAAATAACAGAGGAGATATTCAGGGCTGCCATAGAAGAGGTATTGTTCCAGGCTGTTTGATTTCAAAAGATCTTGTAAGATAACAAAGGTTATTTACCTGCAATAAAATAAAAAAAAAAAAACAGTATGTTCAGTTGTTCTCTTTAATTACTCCTATGCTTTAGACCAAGGCTGTCAAATTCGAGGTCTGCAGGGCAGATCTGGCCCACTGGATGCTTAGATCTGGCCCATGGGGCTGCCCTGGAAACAGCAAAGGGCCGGCCCGCAGTGCCTCTGCCAGTGAAAATGGAGCTTGGGAGGCTGTCCTTTCCCCCCAGTTCCATTTTTGATGGCAGAGGGTGGCAGGAGGCTGTCATGGCTGAATATGGAGCTCGAGAATCCGTTTTTGCTAGCAGAGTGCTTGAGCCACAAGTGATGTCAAGCTGGTCACACCCACACTGGCCATGCCCACACTGGCCCCGAGGTCAAAAACAACCCTGATGCTGCCTTCAATGAAATCCAGTTTGACACCCCTGCAGTAGACCAAAATTTTTCCCTACTGGTTCTGTGGGCGTGACTTGGTGGGCATGGCAGGGGAAGGATATTGCAAAATCTCCATTCCCACCCCACTCGAGGAGAAGGACACTACAAAATCTCCATTCCCACTCTACTCTGGGGCCAGCCAGAGGTGGTATTTGCCGGTTCTCCAAACTACTCAAAATTTCCGCTACCGGTTCTCCAGAACCTGTTAGAACCTGCTGGATTTCACCCCTGACCACCACCATCACTATTCTTGTCAGATTTCTGTTTCCCACTCAGCTATCAGTCACTCTTTTTTGTAAGATAAACAACAGGAAAAAAATGGAGGTAGCCGAAGGGAGACAGCTCCTTGGAATTCTGTTTTGCACTGCTAAATAGAGAAAAATAAAGTATTGTATTCCTGTTTGAGGCCTTATACACCCTATTCTTCTGTAAGCTATTTTTAAAAATCTTGAATAGAGAATTGCAGGAGATTGGACACTGCTCACGCAAGCCATAAGCGAGATAGGTCTGCTTTGTTACTCAGTGTCTTAAATATATCCTGATAGACCCAAAGAAGATGGCAATGTTTTATCTCAATATGAAATAAATCTTTAGCTAATAATTTCCACAGCTCAGACTGTCATTTAAGACATAATCACAGAGTGAGCCATGTTTTTCATAGTAACTCTTCTGCTTTACCAGGAGAAGATTTATATGAGACGTAAAAAAAATCTTGACCCTATTTTCCTTTCCATAGGGAGTCAATGTTACTTGCCACTGTGCTGGGAAAGTAAGTTAGTTTAGCCACATGCTGTTGTTCAGCTACTCAATAAGCACATCTGAAAGGAACATTTAATGTTTCATCCAGTCACAGGAACAAATCTGTGTATGGGGATGTAAAAAAATCCTCTTGAATTTAGCCATGGAAGATTCTTGAAGAAGCTCAGAAAACTTGTTTTCATGGTTGATGTGAAAGCAGCTCTGTTATTGTTCTGGAAGTATCTTAAGAACTCGTTAAGTCTGGGGTATATCTCAGGGATGGTGACATTCCAAGATGGCGTCATCATTACAATCAATATGTCCTGTGCCTATTTTTTTAAACAATGTTTGTTTCATATTTCCTATAATGATTGTTTTCATATATTTATTATTTTATTGTACGCCAGCAATTAAGTAAAAGTCACCAGAGTCACCGTTTGGGAGTTGGGAAGTCATATAAATATGATAGGCAGATAAATAAATATTCAGCTAATGCTGAATTTATGAATTTGGCCATAGCCCCCTGGTTTAAACCCTGCATTTTTCTTCCATTCTTCCATGGAAGTCAATATCTTCTGGTGTGATTCTTCAACCTTGGATGTTTAAGACACCTTCATAATGTTTGCTAATGGTCTCGTTTGATGTCAGATTATTTCCATCTGGTCTTCTTAGCTTCTAGCCACCACACAATCTCCATTTGTATCTTCTCTTTCTCATTTTCCAAGAAACAAACAACACCAGGAGTCGAGTCTCCTCTTTCAAGATGGAAAGTCATGCATTCTCCCTCAGTTGCTATTCATGGGTCATATGGAGGGAAAAGACTTTCTATTTTTATTTCTAATTTTTCCTGCTGGGGGATATCAGGAGGACGAATTCTTATTTCCCCTTTGGCAGAAGACAGAGCATTATTTCCTCCTTCATCCTGACCATAAACCATGAGAGTGGGCAGAATTTCTAACCCTCAGTCATTTTGATAGATGTTATTTTGATACAAATTTTTCTGCAGAATAGCTTTCCTTGATTGTTTGCTGTTTGTTTTAAAGATTCTAGCAAGGCAATTACATGCTGTTAGTTTCTGGAAAATATTAGCTAGCCTACCTCCTGAGTAGAAAATAGCCTTTTCTATTCCATCTCCTTAAGATTCACACAAAGCAAATAAGCTCCATTGGCATACCTTTCTTGTTTGTTTTTTTCTTTTGCATTTATTTTTCAAAAGATAAGAAATCAGAGGCTTGAACAGAAGCCTCGGAGATAGTGAGCTGAGGCCAGGAATGGCAGCAACAAAGGTGAATTGTCAAACAGTGAGGGAGAGTGGAGAAACAGGCCAGAGCTGGAACCAGAGCTGGGGCTGGAAGCTTGAAACTGGGGATGGGCTGGGGCAAGAGGACTGGATGAAGGCTTCAGAAGCAGCTGGGAGTTTATCAATCTGTGGAAAAATCCAGAGCAGTGAAGAGTCCCGAGCAGTCCACAAAAGTCTTGGGAGTAGAGAGTCCCAAGCAATCTGTGGAAGAGTCCTAGTGGAAACAGAAGTTCCAGAACTGAGAGGGCCAATAGAGCTGGTGACCAAAACTGGAGGCCAGGAGTGGGCTATGGGCCTCAGAATCCAAGCTGATCCTGAGCTCAGAAGTTGACAGCAATGAAAAAAATGGGACCAGGGATGGTGAGACCTTGAATTGGATGTAGGAGCAGGCTCCAGGGCCTAAACTACAATAGGGGCAGCCCCATGGAAAGAATGTTGGTTGGCAATAGGCATCTACTATGATTGGCTAGGAGGGATTAATGGTTGAGTTCTGGACAGCATAGGAGCCTTAGGTTCCCTGAGACAATAAAGAACAGTCCTTGGGGTGAGAATCGAGGAGCCATTATTCTGGTTGTCAAACTGGATGTCTGTTACCTTCCTCACTGGATGATCAACAAGTAGGAATGTGTGTGAATGTGGCCCTTCCTTAACTGTCCACTGGAAGAGACCAGCTGTTGTGGGGGGATTATGTTAGTTGTGGGTATGGGTTGAAGAGAATGATGCCCCTGCCAATACTGAAAACGAGTGATTAAGTGCCACAGAACACCCTCCTCTAGGGTAGTCTGGGTGAATTTGAATAGTTGGTAGAATGCCAGGCTCCTGACTTACGGAAGAGGGAAACAGAATTGGGAGGGGGGGAGGCTCACCTCACAAGACTCAGGGCAGGACAAAATATTGAAGTGGTGACAGGCATGGGTCATTTAGATGGGAGTCAAAGGACAGGGTAAAGACATTGAAGGGGAAGACAGCCACAATGTTTAATACTGGTAGTGTTTTCCTATCCTCTGAATGTATGCGCAGATCCTGGGCAGCAGACTACTCTTGAAAAGTATTTATGGTACAGAATGCAACAATGTGGGCAGTTCTGCAGGCCTTTAGATTGGTCCATGTGAGGCTGCTGTTGTGCATATTGGACAAGTTTGCTTCCATGTCTAATTCAAGGGGTTATCACTTTAAAGTCCTTCATGGCCTGGGACCAGCTTATCTGAGGAACAATTCAACCCAATGGAACCCACTTGCTTCAGATGAAAAGGCATGCTTGGGCCCCATCTGTATAGAAATTTCAGCTGGTGGGGCCTAATAATAATAATAATAATAATAATAATTTTATTTCTATACCGCCCTTCTCCCGAAGGACTCAGGGCGGTGTACAGCCTATTTAAAAACACAGACAAAACAACAGTATAAAATAGGTTGCTCAAATTTAAAACCCCAATAAATTTAAATACCCAATTTAAAACTATTGTGTTGATAGTCCGGCTTGGCGGAACAACAGGGTCTTCAATGCGCAGCGAAACGCCCGGAGGTCGGAGATCTTACGAATTTCCGGGGGCAGTTCATTCCATAGGGCTGGGGCTCCCACAGAGAAGGCCCTCCCCCTGGGTGTCGACAGCCGACATAACTTGGCTGATGGCACCCTGAGGAGACCCTCTCTGTGGGAACGGACTGGTCGGTGGGAGGCTATTGGTGGCAGAAGACGGTCTCGGAGGTATCCGGGTCCTATGCCATGGAGCGCTTTAAAGGTGGTAACCAACACCTTGAATCGCACCCGGAAGACCACTGGGAGCCAGTGCAGCTCGCGCAGGAGGGGTGTCACATGGGCACAGCGGGACGCGCCCATAACCACCCGCGCGGCCACATTCTGGACCAGTTGGAGCCTCCGAGTGCTCTTCAAGGGGAGCCCCATGTAGAGAGCATTGCAATAGTCCAACCGGGAGGTGACAAGGGCGTGAGTGACCGTGCGCAAGGCGTCCCGATCCAGAAAGGGCTGCAACTGGCGAATCAGGCGAACCTGATAAAAGGCCCCCCTGGCCACGGCCGTCATGTGCTCTTCTAAAGACAGCCGTGTGTCCAGGAGGACACCCAGATTGCGAGCCCTCTCTGTGGGGGGCAAGGATTCACCCCCAATAGTCAGCGATGGCACCTGCTGACTATATCGGGGCGCCGGAAGCCACAGCCACTCGGTCTTGGAGGGGTTGAGTCTGAGCCTGTTCCTCCCCATCCAGGCCCGCACGGCCTCCAGGCAGCGGGACATCACATCAAGGGCATCGTTGGGGTGGTCTGGGGTGGAGATGTACAGCTGAGTATCATCAGCGTACAGATGGCACTTCACCCCAAAACCACGGATGATCTCACCCAGCGGCTTCACATAAATGTTGAACAGGAGAGGCGAGAGGACCGACCCTTGCAGCACTCCCCATGTGAGATGCCTCGAGGTCGACCTCTGCCCCCCTGCCAACACAAACTGCGAGCGGTCGGAGAGGAAGGAAGAGAACCACCGCAGAACGGTGCCCCCTATTCCTAACCCCCTCAACCGCTGCAGCATGATACCATGGTCGATGGTATCAAAAGCCGCTGAGAGGTCTAATAGGACTAGGACAGAGGAACAATCCCTGTCCCGAGCCCTCCATAGATCATCCACCAACGCGACCAATGCCGTTTCTGTGCTGTGCCCCTGCCTGAAGCCCGACTGGTACGGGTCTAGATAGATAGCTTCATCCAGGTGCCGGGGAAGTTGTCGTGCCACCACGCTCTCAACAACCTTCGCCACAAAACGAAGGTTGGAGACTGGACGATAGTTGGCTAATTCAGCCGGGTCCAGGGAAGGCTTCTTGAGGAGGGGCCTCACTACCGCCTCTTTCAAGGCGGCAGGAAAGGCACCCTCACTCAAAGAAGCACCTATAATTCCCTGGAGCCAGCCTCGTGTAACCTCCCGGGAGGCCAGTACCAACCAGGAGGGACACGGGTCCAATAAACACGTGGCGGCACTAATCTTACCCAGAACCCTGTCCACATCCTTGGGAGCCACAGGATCAAACTCCTCCCAGATAACATTCTCAAGACCTGCCCCGGTCTCCTCCCGTGGACTCATCCAATCGGAGTCCAAGCCATCCCGAATCCGAGCGACTTTATCGTGCAGGAATTGCACAAAGTCCTCAGCACGACCCTGCAAGGGATCTTCCCGCACTCCCCCCCGAAGAAGGGAGTGGGTCACCCTAAACAGGGCAGCTGGGCGGTTCTCTGCAGATGCGATAAGAGCGGAAAAATGGTTAGATTTTGCCGCTTTTATCGCCACTAGGTAGGTCTTGATATAAGACCTCACCTGTGTCCGGTCGGAGTCGGATTGGCTAGTCCTCCAAATGCTCTCTAGGCGTCTTTTCCGACGCTTCATCTCTCTCAGCTCCTCAGAGAACCAAGGAGCTAATTGAGATCGGCATCGGGTCAGAGGCCGCAAAGGCACGACACGGTCCAAAGCTCCAGCGGCCGCCCTTTCCCAGGCGGCCATCAGCTCTTCAGTCGAGTCGTGTGTTAGAGTCTCAGGAAACGGCCCAAGCTCCGTCAGGAACCTTTCAGGATCCATCAGGCGCCTGGGACGGAACCATCTAGTCGGTTCCGTCTCCCTGCGGTGGGGGCAGGCGGTAGGAAAGTCTAGTTGAAGGAGTGAATGATCTGTCCATGACAAGGGTTTAATATCTAGGTCCCCTCTACCAAGATCATTCAACCACTGACCAGAGATAAAAATCAGGTCTAGAGTGTGTCCCCCTATGTGAGTGGGGCCTTGAACTAACTGGGTCAGGTCCAAGGCCGTCATGGAAGCCATGAACTCCCGAGCCACCTCTGACGCCTCACCTGCAGATGGAAGGTTGAAATCCCCCATGACAATAAGTCTGGGGGTATCAACCGCCACCCCGGCAATGACGCCTAGGGAAACAGCTTTTTCTGTCTTGGACTCCAACCTTTGGAACATATTGATGCTGGAAGTGAGATCCATCTGCACCCTTCTGGCCTTCCAGTAGCGCCTTAAAATTTGTCTCTGCTGGTTGGATTGGGGCCCAATGGCAGTGCTCTATAGTTGGAGGTGGTTGGTGGATTGACAGAGAAGATTCCACCTCTGTACCATTTGTGATCTTGGTTCTTAATCTTTATCTTGTTTAATTTTTAAAAATATTATTTTATTTTATTTTATTGTAAGCCATCCAGAGTTGCTTTGGATAGTGAAATGGGTTGCATATACATTTAATAAAATAAATAACTGAAATCCCAGATGATCTATCTGTAACAGTTGGATACAGATCATTATCAGTATTACAGATAAACTCTTATAAACTTACCAAGAAGTAAGTGCTAGCATTTTGCTGCATAGGGATAAGCAGACAGGGTTTACAATGGTAAAGAACACTCCATATTTTATTAGTAAAGTGAAATTGCAAAACCAAACAGCAATAGAACAAGGCCTCTAAGAAATTTGACAATTTGATTTCAGGTTGGACTATTTCACTCATGCCTTGGCAGAGATTAATTATGTGCCCTCAAGTCAGTGTCTGCTTTTAGCAACCATATAGATAGATCTTATCCATGATGATCTGTCTTTGTTTCTTACATTGCAATTGTAGTCAACTCCATCTGTCTTCTTTTTCTATCATCATCCTCTTCTTCTCTTTCCTTCCACCACCTTTTCAAGCATTATAGATTTCTTTGGGAGTTGGGACTTCACATAAGATGTCCCAAATTTAAGCCTAGACATTCCTTCCTTGAGTGAGAATTCTGGATTGATTTCTTTGTTTGGCATTTGCAAGAAGGCATCAATACTCCTTTAATTTTGTTTCTTGAAAGTATCATATGAAAAGCAATGCCCTATCTAAAATCAATATTGTTATCTTACTTTGTACACATGTACCACACAGTGTCATTGGAGAATAGGACTCATGATTTCTTAGCAAAATTCCAACATCTTTTAGTGACTTATGCATGTTTACTCCAAAGCTCATTCCATTGTGTTGAGTGATATGTACTCTCAAGTAAATGTACACAGCCTTCATCTAGGTGATCTTAAACAAGCATTTGAAATGACAGAAGAAGCCACAGAGTTAGAAGGGGCCATTTAGATCACTTTAGTCCACTTGCTGTTCAATGTAGTCTTTGACAAAAGTCTTATTTACCACACAAAGTGCTTTCAAACATGGTCTCCAGCTGTTTAGATACCATGTACCAAATACAGACATGGACTCCTGAATGAATTTTACTGGATTTTTAAACCACTCTTTTTGTTTTGTTTTCCTTATTTTTTGCCACAGGGATAAATACACAAAGATGGAGATAAACATTAAATAGCATCCTACATTCACCCAAACCTGGAACTTATTTTAACCAAGTATCCATAAAGTCTGCTTCCATAGGTATTTTTATTGAATACTATCCGTTTCAGAATATGATTTACACATACTAAGTTTTCCAAATTGTGTAGAATATAGCAGGCAAGTCTCATCCATTTCACCAAACCACTTCTGAGGGCAGTCTTTTTGCATGCTGGTAAATTTGACATAAAGAAAAACTTGTCGGTTTCAAAGAAGGAAGAAGCTTCATAATTGCTGTTAGGCGTATATCCTATCTTTCCTCCAAGAGCTAAGATAGCCTAGGTACTTTGCTCACCTCCAGTGTTATTCCTATACCAACCATCCTCTGAACTAGGTTGAGAATGGATCAAAGAGAGGGTCTAGTTCTGGGTCATTTATTGAGCTTCTAATTGCCATCAAGAGATGAAATGCAATTTATTATTGTTTTTTCTCCTCCAAAAGAATAATACAGCATATTTAGAAAATTGGCATACCTTTACTTATCTTAGTAGTTTCACCTGGGTGCTAAAAATATAGCATAAGGAATGGTAGGGAGATAATTTAAAAGGACCTTTTTTCCAAGCTCTGTCTAATTTTAATAAGGCAGAAAAGTTAAAACTTGGGAAAAGTTAGATGAACAATAAGAATAGCTGCAAGGGGTGTAATAAAATGGGAATAATTTAATATGATTGATGGTAACGGTGTATATGCTGTAGGGAAGGCTGAGAACTGAGAGGACTCAAAAGTGACTGATATAGCCTCTAAAATGCCTTTGAAAATACGGCAGATTGCTCGAAGAGTAGTTCAATTTGCTTAGGGAATCATTCCAGCATATGGGGGCGGGGAGAGGGAGGGAGAGAGGGAAAGAGAGGAGAGTTTGTCTGTCTTTTTCCTAAATGTACCAGTGCTATCAACTTCTCATTAAGACAGGAACAGCAATATTTCAATGATAATTCATGTGCAAATCCAAGATCAGCAAAATACCTGTTCACTTATGAATTCCATCTGATTGAAATTAGAGGTGTCTCTAAATTCATTTGGGCTTTGAATTTAACAATTGTTCTTAGAACTCATATTGAAGCACCTTGTGGTCTGGTTTTATATTTAGTTTTAGAAAGAATGAAGCCTTAGCAATTGCAGAAGTTTTCTTTTAATCATTTCTTCAGGGTCAGCAGAAAAGGGAGCTTTGAACAATTGACTTTGCTCACTCGATATTGTTTCTTACAAAGCAATCTCAACTAGGATTTATAAATGGACCAACTTTTCACTGGTTCAGAGTAATTACTGTTACAATTCACAAAATGGAAGACAGCCAATTTCATATTATAAGGAGCATTCTGTTAATCAGTTTGTAGCTTGCTAGATTAATATGACTGCTTTTTTTCTTGAAGGCCTCTAGAGAGTTTCTAAAAGAATGCAATTACATCCTTTCATTTGTAGGATTTATTTTGTTGAAAATGTACAGTGGTCAATTCTGTTTTTTAGTACAATCCAGTGAGTATATGCATGTTTATGCCCCCATACACATAGAAAGAATTTCACCAATCTAGTATTGTTAGCTTCTTTTAAGTCACATAAAAATATTTACAATTATTGATCCAAAGCAATCAGACCATTTGGATTTTGCTGGCAATTTCATTTTCATTCCCAATCTATTTTTCTGAAGAAAATAACGAAGTTCATAAGGATTATTTTTTTCAACACTGTAAGATGTATTACTGGGTAACTTCACAGCATTCTTACTAAACCTGAGTCCTCTGAAGTATCGCAGATCTCCCTCATAGTGCCCTGTGTAAGGATATTATCTAAATTCTTTCTTTCAGATCGCATTTATCTTTTTCTGATAAGTGGCAAGGATTTCAACATTCTAGAACCTTCCCCTTCAGGACATCAACACTGGCTTGGATAAATAAAGGAAGAATTTTCTTCCTTTCTCTCTTAAGACCAGAGACTGGTCTCTCTTAAAACCAGTGACCCAAGCAGCCTCACATTGTGTCCTCATTTGTCCTTTGGGGGACAGAAGGGGAAACACTTGACAGTATACTCTTTCTAAATTAAGACAGATTTCCTCTTAAAGGCTCTTTTTGGACAGTGGAACCTCAAGAGCTTGAGAAAAAGTTGACAATGAATTTTTCCCATAAGTTCTATAGAATTCACTGTTGCAAAAAAATTAAAAACTTCCTCCATCTTTTTCTGCCATTTGGATTATACCAGCATGCGACAAATAGATCAGCTCAGCTACTAAAGTTGGCCACCATTAGGGAATAGCCTAAAATTGATCTGAGAAAGTTTCCTGGGCACAACTATGGTATCTTCTATCTATATACTATGAAAACTTTTGTATTTGTCTGTTTATACCCGCAGGTTAGCTGAAATGGTGCATAATAACATTACAGTTTTTGAATCAAGATACCTCAAATTTGCTGACTTAAAGAATGCAATAAAAATCCAGAACCCATTACTCATGTAGAACTGAAATTTCCATAGTGTTCAGACCAGTTTTATTTGCAAGGTTGTAGTTGCAAGGTCAGTGGGGAAGCCAGCAAGAAATTGGAAGTCAGTCCTGCTCCCACTGCTTTTTTGACTTCCTGTGATCATAGATAAATATTGACTTACTATTGAAGTTCATTTGCCACTACAATTGTTTTTCTATTTTTAATATATAGTCTTCTTGGATGATAATGGGACCACTTGGAATTTGGTTAAGAAAAATATGGTTAGTCTTAAATTTACATTATTACATTATATTCTGGTCACATCGCACTGTACTATTTTTGTCTCAGCAGATGACCCAACAGGTCACAGAGTTGTCTAGGAGTTTGTTTGCTTTACCAGTGATTTTTGGTTTTGTATCTTTGGAGGGAAAGGATGTGCAAGATTTGCAAACTGTAGGCTGCTACTCACCTGCTATAAACAAGCAGCAAACTTCATAAGTGCACAAACTGTATAAATGAAATCGTTGTATAAATGAAACAATAAATTGTTGTTGAGTTTTTCTGTCTTGCATTGGCTATAGAATATTTGCCCCTTCTCTTTCAATCAATAGTGTCTGCTCTGATACTACCTTTCTCTTGACCCACATAAACTGGCTATGTTCCTTCATGCAAGTTCAGGATCTCATCCTCTATTACCACCATGAGATGTTCCACTTTCAGCAATATGAAAATACATTATTACTTATGCTTGGTAAACATATAAGTGATTACTGTTCTGATATGATGTCCAGATTGCTTTATATTACTGAGCAGCAAATTCTTAAAGTTAGATGTCTTTGAAATTGTTGGTGAATCACATCTGTCCCTGGCAACCTTATAGATGTAATATTTATTTCTCAATTATCTTCTTTCTGTTTTGGAGTTGCCGAACAGTCAGAAATGTATGGCATATTTTATGGATTCGGATGGTATATGAAGATTTATTGGGCACTTTGCACTGAAGAACATTTGCTTCTTAGTTTTATTAGTTTTAACATTTCTATGGGGCAAAAAACAAAACAAAACCATTACCCTTCAGTGGATAATTGTAGTTGGGAATCTTACTAAACTAACAATCAGTTTAGTAGGTCAAAATGTGAAAGAATAGTGAAAAATATTTGCTGGTTCAAAAAAAAAAGTTTAAAATGTTTGGCTTCATCAAAGATCTGTGAAAATCTAGAGAATATGATTCTTTTGATATCATTCATAATAAAGTGAAAGGAAGTTAATCATTTGCCATTTGCTAAAATAAAGTATTTTCATTTTGTATCTCAGTCAAAAAAATCAAGTCAAGAGAATTAGATGAGATGTGGTTTCGATGAATAATATTAAGTGAAATTGGCCTTTGATGGGTCACTGATTTTTAGCAGTTACCCTAGTTTCTCCAATGTATCTAGAAATGATCTCATAAACCATTAAAATTTATTTTTGACTAAATTAAGGATGGCTTGAAATATTATATAGCAATTCGTGTATTGCAATGGTTGAGGTGTAACATAGCCATGGAATTGTGGAAGAGTTGTATAAATACGTTATATTTTTTTCCAGGATTTTAAGGATATTTTGGACTCTATTTGTCAATCATAGGTGTCCATGTGTAACTACCATGCAACCAAAATGCAAAATCTGCATCATAGTATCATAATACAAACTCCATCCTTTGAAACTGCAATGTAGTGTTGGATGAAAATGTATGTTTTTGCCTCTAGGGACTAATAAAGAATTTTAAATTGTGCTGACAATATGGTACTGCCATAATGTCAATTATACTGTGGTAAATTTTATTTCTGTAAGCAAAAATAAAACAGGCGCCTCATTGTTAATGTTTGTTTTCATTTTTCCCCATTTGAAATATATAGGGAAATAAGCAGAGGTAAAGTGTCTTTGAGACGAACTTAATTTCTGGTGCTTGCATGGATACAACTGATATAAAAATGTTTTGCCACTGCATTTTTTTCAGGATTTTTTTTTTTTTTTTTTTGGTGAGGGGGTAATTCCTGAACTGTGTGCTACCTTAGTGATCTCCATGGGAATTTGTAGTGGTTTCCTATCTAAGTGCATTCCAAGATGGATCCTTCTTAGGTTCTGATCTCAGAAAAGTTTATCAGTTGCCATCTGCTAAATATTGATTTTTTGATACCAAGCTGTTCTTGAATTTTTTTCCTTGTCGTGATACAATCATGGCTATTTTTTTTCCCCTTTATATCCTAAGTCTCAGTTAAACCAAGCAATTCACTGGAGACCTTGTTTTTATTACTGTAGTTTAGCACTGATGATGTTGCCTGTGTTCCAAAAACACATTTATATTGCTGTCTTCCAAAACATTGGCTTGACATTAATTTATGGGGAACAACTCTACAATTCAACCTTAGTGTAAGGTTTGGATGAATGCTTATTAATGAATGAATGAAACCCTATGAAGGGTTTCTTAGTAAAATCTCTTTAGCACTTTCACTCAATATAAAATTAGGATAGCAGCTAGACTTAAGGCTCTATCACGTGAACCTTTCATATAGCCTCCATTCAATAAATATAACATTCTATACAACAGATCACTTAGAGAGGGACTGATCAATTCATATCTTTGAGTATTTTGTTTTGCAAACTAGTTTCAAAGCCAATCGTATCAAGCATTTGTATGAGATTACCAGAACTCCTGATGGCTACTAGATGGCATTAAAGAGTTAGGACTTTTTTTGTATCTTCGCTATCATTGAATATCAGACAGATCTTTATAATCTAGAACAGATAACTTTAACTTATGTGACTAATTGGTGATAGAATCAGCAATGTATAACTGGTAGAATTAGATTCCATTTCCTAGTTTAAGTCAACTCTCCATGTGTATTCAAGACTAGTGCATTCAAAAGTCCTAAATCTTAAAAAGCTTGTATGAAACCTGATAAGCATTTTAGAATGTGCTGGTCACACATAATATGCACAATAGCCACTGTGGAATTCAGGTACCAGTATCACTTGAAGTCCTATAACTATGGAAGCCTATGCCTGCTGGCTTTTTGGCAAAAGGCATACTCCTATCAGCCTAAAGCAGGGGTCAGCAACCCATGGCTCTGGAGCTGCATGTGGCTCTTTCATCCCTCTGCTGTGGCTCCCTGTTGCCACCACAATTTTGAGAGGAGCTTCCAGTTATGGGGAGGAAAAGCATGGCGCACCAGGAAGAGACTCTATGGCAAGGGGCAGGTTTTCCGATCAGGTCCACAATTGACAGGGCTTTTAGTTAGGACAGGTAGAGAAAAAAGGATGCCGCGCTAGGAGGAGACTATGATGGGGGAACTGGACTTTCGGTCAGCTCCAGAATTGAACAGGAGGCTTCTGGTAAGGACCTTTGTGGCTTTTTGAGTGTTTAAGGTTGCCGACCCATGGCCTAAAGTGATAAGTAGATGTTGGGCATCAACAGAATTGTTGATGAAACAGACCAGATCATGTCCATATCAAAAATACAACTGGGAGAACATGGGAAGTCACTACTTTAACTGATGCAGCTAAAGAAGGCTTTAGCTGCCTCAGATGTGGCTGGTGATGAATGGAAAGCAATTTTAGGAGAAGTTGTCAAAAAGAAATGGTTACCGTGACACAAAATATTTTCAGATGTATTAAAATTTCTGTAGATTTAATGTAATCACTATAATCCTTCCAACATCTTTGCAGGCTCATCATGTGTCACTTGCCCTCCTCTCCTCCCAATCTTTCTTAGAAGTGTCAACATTTCTAATTGTTAAGGCATTAAAAACCAAAGTGCATCAAATGCTCTGAAAAATCTCAAAGTCATTTTTTTATTTATTATTATTATTATTATTATTATTATTATTATTATTATTATTATTATTGCTTTAATTTATATGCCGCCCTTCTCCGGAGACTCAGGGCAGCTTACAATGCATTAAGCGATAGCCTTCATACTTTTGTATATTTATACAAAGTCAGCTTATTGCCCCCACAATCTGGGTCCTCATTTTACCTACCTTTGAAAGGATGGAAGGCTGAGTCAACTTTGAGCCTGGTGAGATTTGAACTTGCAGTAATTGCAAGCAGCAGATATTAATAACAGTGCTTTAGTCCACTGGTTTGTTTTTCCCTTTGCAATGCTCTTGATATGTTTTAGTCTTTGGGCTGCATCTCTTACACACATCAGCTGACTTGGTAAAACAGATTCTCTCTCCCCAGGGAACATAAATTAGATGTGTGGCCTATGATAAGTGAAAGTGAGAAACAAAAAACCTCAAAAAATCATGAAACCAAAAATATTGTTTTTAAATGAACAGCAGTTCTTTAAAAATGTTCAGATGTAAAATTGCAAGGGCAGCAGTGTCATAGTGCTGAATTTCCTTTTCTTTCTTTTTCTGTTTTGTAAAGTATAAATATACCAGTATATGGGGAGTGGGGGGGAGAATGGTGTAGATTTTTCTTGAGTTGATTAAAAAAGAGCTGAAAATGTGGCCCCTACCCAGGACCAGTTAATCTGCAGTGTGCCTAGGGCCAAGTAATTTTTTTTTAATTTTTTTTAAGTAATAATAAAAATGAAAGGTCTAATATTTACTTATTTTCATACTTTGCCTTTTGACCTTGAAAACATACCCAACAAAGAGAATACAAATATAAAGGATACAAATCAAATTAAAAGCTCACTCGTGTATTAAGAGCCACTGAAATTTTTTTGAAAGTCATATGAAATGTCATTTTTAGTACTATTATTTTATGGATGGAGGGACATGCAAAGGCAAAAAGGCCTAGGACCAACTAAAATCATAGTCAGGCTCTGGCCTTACCAACTTTACTGACACTGCTGTGAACCTGTTGCAATGGAGAACATCCAGGTTTGTATTCTCATTTGAACCAGCATTGCTATGCATACAGATTGAGGATAGATATATTCATCTGTTTCTAGCCCATATTCATTTTGAATTTCTTAAATTAAAAGTGTATTCCATCTTGTTTCTGGAATATTTGCATTAAAAAATCAATATGAAAGTATTTATGTACTGTGGAATGAGGGCCAAGTCCCACAACCATGTCATCTTATCCCTACTTCCTATCTAACCTCACAGTGAACTGCCAGCAAAAGCATAAAAGCGTACCTAATTACCATATTTTTCAGAGTATAAGACACAATTCCCCCCTAAAAGAGGGTAAAAATTTGGCTGCGTCTTACACACCGAATGTAGCCCCACTCACCCACCAGCTCCCACCCTTTGGCCTCTGCCTCCCAGCAATTTGCCTCCTTGCAGCAAACAGCAAACAGCCCATTTTAGTTTCAGCTTCAGCACAGCCTGATTAGCACAAGCAGCTGATTGTCAGTTGGATCGGCCTCCCGACCATCAGCTGTTTCAGGGATTGCCATTGCCTATTGCCGCCTTCTCGGGCCCGATTTTCGGCCTCTGCAGTTTGTTGTTTGCTGCAAGGAAGCAAATTGCTGGGAGGCAGAGGCAGATTTTTTTTTCTTGTTTTCCTCCCCCAAAAGGTAGGTGTGTCTTATAGTCCGTAGCATCCTATACTCCGAAAAATACAGTACTTAAGCTAATTTGATTTGATAAGGAATATTTTAACATAGATGAAATTGGTAAAAGACATCAGTTTACCCAAATAAGAAAATCCCCAAATATAGATCAATAGATCTTCTCAGGAAGATCTTGACTTCCAAGTTCATCAACCTGACTCAGAAAAATTCCAAACCCAACAGGGCACTCTCCAGTGGGCCAATTGCACTCTCCGGGATTCCCCAGAATGTGGACTAGATTGTGCATTTTCTAGGAAAGACTGTTTCTATAAAAGAAACCATCTCAGAAACTTGATTTGTGGCCACTTTCAACAGCTAGGATGGGGCACTTCCTGTACCTCACTCTTGAATAAAGATTCCTCTGCTTCAAGTGGCCACCTCCATTCAACATTCTTTCAAACCCAGCTCAGATTAAAATTGGACAAAAATATTTGTAATGATATATTTTAAACACAATTTGGAGTTTCTTTTAATGATAACAATTACTAACCTAGCAAACACATTTTGACTTAACTAATTTATTTATCTGAAGAAAACAAACAAACCTTTAAAAACTAAAAGGAAAAAAAAATCTGTAATTCATATTTTTAAATGTATTCACAAATCTTTAGCTAAAAATTTTATTTTAAAATGTAGGGAACCATGAATGCAAAGGATAGATATGATTAATTTTCACACTATGAGGTACTGATCACATCCAAATGTGAATTCATAGAGATCAAATATTTCAAGAAATTCATAAGGCCAGATATCCCAAATCTTTATCAATTATTTCCTGAATTCCCTTGGGACCTGATATTTCCTCATAAAACTTGCCAGTTGATCTTAAAGACAAACAGAATCTAGGTCAAAGACTTTTCTGTATCAGATGTTTTGACCCAGAAAACCAGCTTTTTGCCCTACATTTTCTTTTTCAAATGAACATTTCACTTTGACTCCCTTCACACAGCTACAAAGTCTGCTTATATTCTTACTGTGGGGGAGATTAGATTGTTCAAAAAGAAACTCTCTCCTCTTATCCTTATCACTCCTTTGCCACTGAAAATACAAATCTCTTTGATTACTTGATCCAAGCTATCTTTACCAGATAGAAAGAGGATTTCTTATTGGCTTTGGAAAACAGTCCAATTACAGACATTAAATGGCAGGAAGCGGGAGGGAAGCAATGCCATTGAAATGTTAAGCTTGCCTGCTCAGAAATAAGTGCTACTGAGTCAGAAAGACTTATTCTCAGGCAAGCATGTGTAGAATTACCACCCAAAACAAGCAGAAAGTCTGGTTTTCATTATTGTAAAAGGAAAAGGATATACTACTGGATGAGATTTAAACAGAAAGAACGGAGTTACAAATCAGCTTGGGCACAAGGAACCCAACTGTCTTCAAGGCCATTGATAAAAAAGCAAAGGAAAAAGCCATATTCTTTCTTAGAAGGGAGATTGTAGAGCTGTACAATGGGAATAGAAGGTATTCATAAGAAGCAACTCCTTTAAAGAGGTTCAAACAGGTCCTCTACATTTGCTCCCACACTCTCTGAAAAAATATTTTGCAATCAAATCTAAAGCAGGGCCCAGATCTAGTTTGGCAAGATCTTTTTGAAATGGGCTTCGCCATAATCATCAAATTAGAAGTTTTACGATTCTAGAGAGAAATTTTATTTTGCCTTTTATTTGTCCTTTATATAAATATTACATTGCAGACATCTGAAAAAGATCAAGGCTACTGATAATCCTAAGGAAGCTGCGAGTATTCAAAGGGGTATTCAAAGAATCTAGTAAAAATAAAATCAAGATGGTGACTGTTATGGTACAATCCAGTGGTGAAATCTAAAATTTGTTACTACCAGTTCTGTGGACGTGGCTTGGGGATGGTGGTAATGTGACTGGGTGGGTGTGGCCATTTATTTATTTTTTTACTTTTAAAACCATTTTTTCTACAACCTTTTCGGTGAAGAGGTTGTAAAAAAAATGCTTTCAAAAGGCTCTGACGATCCCAGCTGAGTTGCCTGATCGGCAGAGGCTTTTTTTCTTTTAAATGCCTCTGACGATTAGGCAACTCAGCTGGGATCGTCAGAAGCTTTTAAAAGAAAAAAAAAGAGAAAAAAACCCTCTTTTTTTCTTTTAAATGCCTCTGACAATCCAAGTTGAGTTGCCTGAGCAGCAGAGGCTTTTTTTTTCTTTTAAAAGCCTATGACGATCCCATCTGAGCCACGTGATCATCAGAGACTTTTTTTTTACTTTTAAAAGCATTTTTCCAGCGGAAGAAGTTGTAGAAAAAATGCTTTTAAAAGTTAAAAAAAAAAGCCTCTGATGATTGTGTGGCTCAGCTGGGCATAGGGGGGGGCAGGGATTTTTGCTACCAGTTCTCCAAATCACCCACCTCCATCACTACCAGATCTGGTGGTCCGGTCTGAACTGGGAGCATTTCACCCCTGGTACAATCAAAACTCTGGGGTTTGGGGTTTTTTTTTTTTTTTTTGTATTTCTGTAATCTTGACTTTTTTTTAACTACACTCTGCAATACTCCCAGATGTGAGAAATCACAGCATACCTGAGAGATCACATCAGATACAAAGCAAAACAATAGCTAAGTATAATTACCAATAATACTGTATCATTCTTGTATCAAAAATTAGTATTTCCTAAGTTTTGAATGAATGATGTTGAAAGCAGAATCTCTGATAAAAGATGTGGGATTCCCCCCCCCCAATTTTTAATCTTCTATGACAGTGATATGGGGCAGAAGGGGCGAAATTATGTTATGCATTTTAAGTTGATGAATACTAGAATGTTTCTAATTAATTTGGAGAGGTTCTTAAACACAATGAGGGCAAGGCAATGGCCCCTCTCTGTCCTGCTCAAAAGCCAACTCTATTAATATAGCCAAATTATCTCCCTTCAATATTTAATCACATTACATAGATACTTACTTCATTCTATATGACTATATTTTTCACTCTCAGACATTTTGTATTAACCATATAGTACTAAACTGAAAATTAAAAACTGAAAATTGTAAATGAGTGCAGTTCATTCTGGAATTCAAAAGGAGAGAAATTCACACGTCAACATACCTGTCCTACAAGTCAACTGAGTGACATTGGGTTAGTCCTTTCACTCAACCCTAAGAAGGAGGCAATGGCAAATAATGTTTCAAAAACTTTGCTAAGAAAACGGCAGTGTCCAAGATTTGGACATGATTGAACAGAAGAAAAAAAATAATTGTAGAATTACCATGTTTTCCCAAAAATAAGACCCTGTCTTATATTTTTTTGAACCCTGAAATAAGTGCTTGGCTTTATTGCCATGCGCTCAAAAGTCCAATTGGGCTTATTATCAGGGGATGTCTTATTTTGGGGAAAACAGGGTAGATGGAATTTGCAGGCAATGATGACTCTTCAGACAAGATGAAACCAAATAAATTTCCTCAGACTAAATAATTATTAGCATATACCATGGAAAACCTCAAGGAGGAACTAGAATATACTATCATACCAGAGCACGTAGAAAGGCTGGCAACAACCATTAAGTCTACCTCCCAGAGACATACTGTAAAAAGGAAAAGCAATCTACAAATCAAATGAAATCCCAGAATAAAGAAGACATCAGAGCCCAAATAGATGGTCAACATGTCTAACCACTGATTATCTACCATAGAACACAATATTCTATAGAAGGCCTCAACTATAACACAGATGGTGCTAATCAGCTAGAATCCTTTGTAGTCTTGGAAGGAACATTTCAAACTGCAGGACTTTCCACAGAGCTGCAAAAAGCATAAGACAAACAATCATACCACAGACCAGAAGAAGACAAGAACAAAACCAACTCCAAGCAAGAGAACTCTCAGGAACTTTACCAAGAAAGGTCAAATCACTTAAGAAGAATAGTGCAGATGAAAAGCAGTGAACCCATCCTCTCACACTTCTATGGAGACCCCAAAATACAAACCAGATACACCTCTCCATCCAACTGTATCATTCATTACCAGAGACTCCAATCTACAACATTACTAAAGAACTGACAAAAAAGTTTGGACATCTTACAGAGGGAAGCAAATGCTCCAATGAATGCCCCACTACTGTGCTTCCAGAAAATCAAACATGTGACAATAGCCTTCCATAAAAACATCAAAACTTGGCTCTGTGGCTTTTTGTGGAAGCACAAAGGACCATGCAACTGGGGAGCTGGCTGGGACCATGAGAGCCCTCCCTCTGCCTTCATTAATTAATATTAAATGGCCATCTTGGATTTATTTTTATTTCTTTCACATTTTAGAGTATAATCTCATGATTTTTTTTAAATCTTAAACTAATTTTAATATTTTAATATTGGTTTTATATGCTGTTTTATACGTTGATTATCCTGTACACTGCCCAGAGCTCCTCCTTGAGGGAAATATAATGAAATATAAACATATACATACATATATACATAAGAAATCATGGTCTCATTTTAGATCACAGCACTCTTTATATCCATAGACCTAGACACTACAGCAGTGTCTATGCTCTAAGCGAAACGTCTTCAATGAAAAACCAGAAAGTCCATTTGCCTCTTGAAAAAAGCACCTTTGAGAAATTACAGCAGTATTACACAGCACATCCAACCTAATCAAATACACCACAATTGAAATACCCAGAATCATGGACATCATCAACCTTTGCCTGACTACATGTTTTCAGCTCAATGACAAATATATGAACAAATCAAAGTACACACGTGGGATCACTGCTTTCAGAACTTATAGCAGAGACTTAACACTCTCACACATACAACCTAATGTATGGATTCAGTACATAGATGAAATTTTTGCCATAGTAAAAATGTACAAACTAGAGAACATACATAAAATTATCAACAACATCTTCAAAGGAATAAAATTCGCAAGATAAGAAAACAACAAAACCATGCTACTTTTCCTGGATATCCTCATTAGTAGAGGAAGTGATGGGAAATAAGAAACACAAGTCTATCGTAAAACTACCTGCATCAACCAAGAATTCCATTACCAAAGCTGTGCAAGAACACTACTTAGATGAGAACAAACACATTGCAGCAACCCTGAACATCAGAAAAAAGATATAGATACTATACAACAACTTTCAACAAAATGGACACCCATGCAATTTCATCAAAAAGTGCCTGATCACTCAACATAATATACAGTCATTAAAAATAAAAGTGGCCTTACCTTTCTTTGGAAATATCCAATGTTTCAGAAAGGCAAATTCACAGACTTAGCAACTATGATATGTGAAATAATATTTAAGTAACCAAGGCAGACAGTATGAATAAGCGCCATTTCTCAATATAATCTAATGCTAAATCCCAAAGAGAACTGAACAGTGACAGAAGTTTATAAAAATTATTTCAACCTTCCCCCAAAACTGTGAATAGAGAATTATAGTGAACCATAGACTGTGATTAAAAGCTGTAACTGTTAGTGACTCCCTTCAACAGAGAAACCTCTATTTCATGAAATTCTCCAAAATTCTTTTTGAGCTTCCTAGGAATTGAGCTGTCCAAGTGGACATAACTTTTTTTTTTCCTTTTCAGAGGAAAGTCACTCAAACAACCTATATATTTAAGTTTAGTATGTTTCAAGAAAGGCTAAACATCCTAGAAATTGCTTTCCACATATATTCTATTCAGGTGAATAGAAGGAGGAAAAAGAGAAGGTAGAGAGCCCCTGTGGCTACTGAAAGAAAACCTGGAGACAAATGTATTGATTTTTGCAACATACCTTCAATACCTCTAAATTCTGAATCACAGAACTTCAGGCAGTTGTGACAGACATTCACAAATCCAGTTCTAACATCTGTATTAATTTGTCTTAATTTAACACAGAATTTGGTATTTGGGCAACAATCTCTATGTTTCTCATCATGGTTTGATTTGCAAGTGGTTGTATGAGGATGATGAGGATAAATTGATTTCTATGTTTATCTGTATTATTAGCTTCCCTATGGAAACATGATAATGCAATATATACTACCATAGAGTCAAAACTAGCCATGAAACTTCTAAAATATTTTCTTTCCCTAATTTTGTCTCTTATAATATGCTTGACATTTTTTTTAAAAAAAAAATCCACTTGTTTTTAAACTTATTTAATTGTTGGTAGCGGAGGGTACTATAACTGGTATTTACAGTTCTCCAGTTTTCCATCACAATGAAGCCCCTTAGTTCCCATCAATGCTCAGAAGATTCATTTTGAGAAGTTGTTTCATTATTGTTTCCAATGGCATCTACTTCTAATGTGGGAAGTGAAGTGGGCTACTAGTTGCTGGAGAGATGAAAGGCAGAGCATTCACATATTTTCAAGTTTGTTGGACCTCCTCATATGTAGGCAAGTTAATACACCAATGTGAGCACCCACATTCATATTTATCCAATTCAGAAAAAAAAGAGGGAAATATTTCCACTGGAAACTCAGCTACATGGATCTAACTAATTAATACAGTACATACAAATTCAAGCGGAAAGTGAAAATGGTGGCTACTAATTTTACATGGCCAATCCAGGTAAATAAGAGAAATTTGACAGACAAATACTGTGTTTCCCCAAAAATATGACCTACTCCAAAAGTAAGTCCTAGTTTGATTTTTACACGTGTGACCAATATAAGCCCTACTCCCCCCGCAAAAATAAGCCCCAAATAAGATCCAGCCCAATCTAGGGTGCATGGGTAAAAATTAAGCTAAGGTGGGGATGGGGGGGGGAGCTGCCATACAACTTACCTTCAGACAGTTGCAGCCAGGCCTCGCACACCTCGGCTTATTTCTTCTGCAGCTGGCAAGGCTTTCCTGAAGGCCTCTGTAGCTGATAACAGACCTCCAGATTGATCTGGAGCTATGTTATCAGCTACAGAGGCCTTCAGTAAAGACTTTCTGGCCTTATCAACTGAACAAGTTCCTGAAGGCCTCTGACACTGAAAAAGAGGCCAGGGACAAGACACGCAAGTGTGGTGAGTCAGTGGACATCTCCCTCCTTGAAAATAAGACCTGGTGCCTTTTTTGGTGGATATATATATATGTATGTATGTGTATGTATGTGTGTGTGTGTGTGTGTGTGTGTGTGTGTAGGTCTTTGGTTATTCGGTTTTCTCCCGCGAAAATTAGAGGTGTCTTGGCAATGTTTCAACGAAGTTGCCAAGACACCTCTAATTTTACGCGGGAGAAAACCCGAATAACCAAAGACCTACATACAAACACCTGCGAAAACCTCAGGAAACAAATTATATATATATATATATATATATATATATATATATATATATATATATATATATATATATATATATATATAATCTTCTTAAGTTTTAACTTAACTAGGATTTTAAATATTTTAACCAACTTATTTATAATGACGCGGGAAAACACCCGAGATTTTAATTTTTTGCATATATATATATATATATTACATTACATTACATTACATTACATTACATTACATTATATATTATATTATATATATGACAAGGTCTTATTTTGGGGAAAACATGTTAATTACAATTAATACAAACATAATCAGCAGATACAACTAATTAATTTTTAGACATTAGGTTGGAGGTGCATAATAGAGAAGAATGAGGTTATTGGATGGAACTTCTTACTTATTTCTTATAAGTACAAGTATGGTAAACAGAAAAAGCTTTACTGCAATTGCACTCTCTGTCTAGCTATTGCTGGATGGGTACAAGGAACAGGACTTTACTACATTTGCACTACATCTTTATGCAATCTCTGCTAAGTAAAGTTTATCAGGTTGCTTGCTGTGGTTAAGGACATTGTTTCATTCATTTATAAAACATCTTTGCAGGCTAAAATGGTTGCCCACTCTAGTTGCTTATATGGACTGTTGATATACTGTATTCAATACACAATGATGTTATGGCAATAGTTCTTTACTACAATGTAATTGTATAATGCTGTCAAATTAAAAAGACACATTTCAGAAAAATGGCAACAGCAACAACATAGATAACTGAAATGCAAGTCTCACTTTAAGGTTAGGAAGTCAATACACAATGAAAGCAATTAGCAAGGTTATTTTGTCCGTCAGCTCAGGAACACCAGAGAGAGAAATTTAGACTTCTTATTTGTGCAAAAGATCTAATTCATTTAAACTGCTCTTTGTCCCTGAAACTAGCTTAGCTGATTCAGCTAAATCCTGATGAATTGCCACGCTAAATCAAACCAATCTCTCCCAGTGTCCTATCTTTGGCAGTATCCACTTCTAGCTACCTCAAAGAATGAAAACAGTTCAAGGATAACTTCCCCTTTGAGCCTTTTTAACCTGCATTAGAAACTCTTTCATATCCCAAACTGTAAGGATTTATATCCCTTTCACATTTTTCATTGTCCTTAACCCTTTTTATTGATAAACATATAGAATGTGCTTTAATCCACATAAGTAGTCTCTTTTTTAATCATTTAAAAAGTTTTTGACTCTGCGGAAAATATGTGTCGAGACAAGTGAATTATTACCATTTGTTTGCCATATGATATTATACAACTTTCCATTTTTTAAAATGTTCAGTTGTATTCTTCATACTGTGTGAAGATATGTTAGTATAACCTTCGGGTACACCAATAACTTGGTTTATTTCCAGAAGCTTCAAGTAATTTACAAGTCTTCCTACAATTATGGAACTCATTAGGAAGAAAAGGAGATATAAAATTCTCCTAAAGCACAAAAAGGCATTCTATCAAATTATTCTTTGGCACTCTCTCCTGATTGCCATAGATTCTAAAGACACAACATTATTCTAGAAACTGTTAAAGGACAATCTGAGCAAATATAAGAATATCTTAGACACCAGAGTGTCCCAAAAGGAATGGGATAAACTATTAAACTAGATCATTTACTTCCCATCCCACTCCATATAATTCTCCAATTAATCTAATTATCCCTCCTTCCCCCCTTTTCATTAAAACAAACAATTCATAATAACATTTGTTCAGTCGATGACCAGCAAAAAATTTTAAAAAGTGAAACAAATCGATACAATAATGTACAAACAATCAGGAAAATAAATCACATAATGTAACATTCACAACTTTATTGCTATATTAATACTGTATATAAAATTATATATCCCCTAATGATTTATTTGTTAAGGTATATCAAACTAAAAACAATATTTAAAATAAAGGTGAAAGTTTTAGTTTTGTCTTCCTTTCTTGGTGGCTACCCACATTTTAGCTACTGCACATGTATTGATGATTTTAGATCCTGCAGGAGAAGATTCATGTAAAATTTATATGCACTCTTGGGGAATTTATCTATTAGGGGCCAAATGTAGATTGACCTAATATCCTTATAAAATTTACAACATAATAATAAGTGTGAGCTGGTTTCAATACTATCATCACTATATGGGCAGATACACTCAGCTATAGGGATCTTTACTATACTTGCCTTGAAAAAGTGCAGATAGGAAAATGTTAAATTTAGCTTTAAAGAACGTGATTCACAGTTTAGGGAAATTTGGAGTTAACAAATAATTTACTGGCCTCCATATTTGTTTATCCACATTCTATGGTGCTGGGGAAGCCTGTTAACTTCAATTTGTAACTTCAGCTATATTCTTTGACTAATTAATTGCTTAGTCTGATCATAAGAAAAGTAAATATTTCCCTGTCCAGTCATGTCCGATTCTAGGTGATGATGGTCATCTCCATTTCTTAACCAAGGGAACTAATGCTGTCTGAAGACATCTCCATTGTCATGTGTCCAGCATGACTATATACCAAGATTGGTCTCTGGGCACAATTCAGTTGTGCCCTATATTGGTCTCTGGGCACAATTCAAGGTGTTGGTTATTACCTTTAAAGCCCTACACGGCTCAGGGCCAGGTTATCTTTGAGACCACATTCTACCACATAGCTCCCAGCGACTGGTAAGATCCCACAGAGTTGGTCTCCTCTGGGTCCCGTCAGCTAAACAATGCTGGCTGGTGGGCCTGTGAGGGAGGGCCTTTTCTCTGGCTGCCCCAGCTCTCTGGAACCAGTTACCTCCTGGTACCACCCCTACCCTATTGGCCTTCCGAAAAGCGGTGAAGACCTGGCTTCTCCGACAGGCCTGGGGCCATTGATCTCGCTGTTGCGATCTTGTGAGATCCGGCCATGTATGGTGCGAATGGGTTTTAATGTTTTAATGTTTAAATGTTTTTATAATGGTTTTTTTAAATGCATTGTAAGCCACCCTGAGTCTTCGGAGAAAGGCAGCATATAAATTGAACTAATAAATAAATAAATAAATAAATAAAAAATAAATAAATAATAAATAAATAAGCTGAGGTACCAAAGTGGTACCTATTTATCTACTTGCATTTGCATGCTTTCAAACTGCTAGGTGGGCAGGAGCTGGGGCAAGTAATGGCAGCTCTATTGTGTAATGCTCAGGCCTTGAACCTAGAGACAGCTCCTATGAAACCAGCTTATGCTCCACCTCCTGTTTTCAGAGTGAGGAAATATTATCTATTAAAACTAGAAGGGTCAGACCAACTGCGAAGAATTGCATTTTGAGTCAATAAGTAATCAATGTCCAGGCCCTAACTTGAATTGACAGCATTCACGTCTTTTGATTTAACTGAGCTTTTGATATTCCATTGAGTATAGGTAGAACTAATGGCAGGAATTTTGCTTGCACTGTTTCCTGCAGTTCATTCCTTACATATATTCTATTTGTGCCCCATAAAGAACGTTAGCTTCTGATCCTGGTGCTTTCATCAGCCAAAGCCCCTAAAAATGCTAGATCCCTGGTGTTTTATTAAAAGTTAATATCTTCTGGTGAAAGTCTATTTTGACTAAACTCTTTAATAGTGTTAATTCCTCTGGCCAATTTCCTCAGAGCTGGAACAAAAGCATAGTGATCCCAACATACAAAAAAGATTATCACAGCTACCCAGAGGACTATAGATTGATTTGTCTAATTAACATCACATCTTAAATTTATGTAAAACATCTAGGCAATAAATCAGAAGACTGGTGTTCTTGGGGAGAAACAGGTAGGGTTTGAGGAGCATAATATAGAGTAAGTTCTGTCTTATAGATACTTGACAGTCTTTTAATGCTTTAGATAAATGATGTTCTTTAATAGACTACCAGGCCTTCGGAAATAAAAACTGAAAAGCATTGGCAGGAATTATAAAGTTCTGGCATGCAACTGGTCACCAAATTTCTCCAATCCCAACTCTGCTTAAAAATTATACACATTCCTTACTTTTCATACACAGTAGTGCTATAGGGAATTTAGCAAAATAACAAAGTTGGAAGGGATCTTGGAGGTTTTCTAGTCCAATCTTCTGCTCAAGCAAGAAACCCTAAACCATTTCAGACAAATTGCTTATCCAATCTCTTCTTAAAAACCTCCAGTGTTGGAGCACCCACAACTTCTAGAGGCAATTTCTACTCCTTAAGACATGGAATTCTTTCAAAGCAAGTTCCTCAGAACTATCTTAGGTGTACCTAATGGTTCTCCTGTCCCCCTTTCCTATGCAGAAACTGTATGAATCCAATTAAAACTAGAATACTTGATAAGGGCATTTAATTACTGGACTAGATTCCTCTCACTACCAGATTCCTGACTTGTCAAGTGGTACCTTCTGAGGTGCATGAAATTCTCCACTCCTTCTTGCACTAGTAGGTTTATATTTTTATTGAATCATGTGAACCTTTTCCCCCCGAAAAAATCTTTTGAAATTCAAATAATGCAAGGAATAATCTATTATTTAAAAACAGAATGCCAAATGTCTTCGCCTAAAGAAATTTGTTTAAATTATCACAACATAACATTGTTCCTTGGTACACACTTAATAAAAACAAGACTGAATGGGAACCTTATCTGAGGTGTGTTACAGTACCATCCCTCCATCCCTGCACTTATAAGACTACAGATCCAGCAAATGGCATCAGCAACGAGGGAGGGTTGATTTCTCAATATCCTATATAATATGTGCTTCTGTCCTTGCTCTAAGGAAAATATAGGGAACCTAAATTAAGGCCAGAGATTATAAAACATTCTGACTTTCAGAGTTTATTTGCTAAGAGAAATTAGAAAAGATTAAGGAGGAAAAATTATTGTGTTTTTTCAGATGATTATTTTGTTTTGTTTTTTAAGGTTTGTTCTGAAGCAATGGGAAAAAATAAACCACCTCAAGAGCTGCTCTAAAATTTTAGTACTATCATGTGGCAGAAATTCTTCACTGTCGTCTTTTCTTCATCTCTTCTCACATCACCTTTGACCTCTTCCCAACATCAGTTATCATGATAGTGATAAAATGAACTTTTATATCAGTGGCAGAGGGAAATGAATATTTCAATAATAATTGCAGACTGGACATAAAATGGTGATCTGACTACAATGCTTACAACACGTGCTTCCTAAAACTTCTCATTTTACCTGCATTTTAATTCACACTTATTTGGGGATTACTTGATTTCTCTGAATGATTATATACCACACACACACACACACACATACACACACACACACACACACACGTGTGTGTGTATGTGTGTGTGTGTGTGTTTTTTCTTTTCTTTTCGTAGGCCTTTATGTGTATTTCTCTTTAGCCAGGTTCTTCCTACGTAAACCAAGTTTTTTATGCAGCCCTAGTTCTGTGAAATCACATTCCACTAGTTTCTAGGCTTTTTTCAGGCAGCCAGCAAGCCAACAAGTTTCCCAATGGGCAGCAGGGTGCTTGCTGGCTGGCTGAAAAAAAGCCTAGAAACTAGTGGATTGTGTTTTCACTGAACTAGGGCTGCATAAAAATCTTGGTTTACGTAGGAAGAACCTGACTCTTCCTCCAAGAATTGGGTTAGGATGGGATTTGCTCTTGGTCTGGAACCTGGGGGAAGGGACTGTGGTTTCATTTTTATCCTTGTTTTATTGCTTGTTGTGCATCATCTAGAATCACTGTATGAAATGAGCAGGCATATATGTTCGGAAATAAATATTTAAATAAATTATAGAACAGATAGAAACTAATACTACACTGTAAAAAACATACAGAAGTATTTGAAGTTTCCAATAGAGTCCTTTAATATTCTATCATGGCTGTCTTGGCATTATAAAATATTTGAATTAATATATTCTGGATAAGAAAGTCAGATGGCATACCTCAAACAGAATTCATCAACTGGATTTTGAATTGTGGATTTAGAAAATTAATTTTGTGAGAAACATTTTTTATCCTTTTTGTAAAGATCATAAAATTGGTTTGTTTGATTAGAACAAAAGGTTGTTTAATTTGGTATTCGCTCAAGCTGGAGTTGAATATGATGCTAATAAAGTTTATAATCATATCTTATGATAAAATACATGAAAGCCGTTTCCTGTCATGCAAAATGTTCACATACTCATGCCAATGTCTGTGCCTTTGGAAAATGGAAAGCAACCCGGCTAGAAAACCTAAAAAGCTATATCAATTAGTAGTTGATATTACATAGTTGTCTGTTTTGAAAAACTGACAAAGGAGCATAACTATCATAAATTTAGAACTTATGTCAAGCTGTTTTTTTCTTCAATTCAATCATGTCTGACTTGCAGATGTATGTGTGTGTATATATATATATATATATATATATATATATATATATATATATATATATATATATATATATATATATATGTCTTTATATATATATTTATTTCCCAGTTCAATCCATTAAGTACATGAATATTTTTCCCATTTAGTCTCTATATTGGCATTTTGGTTTTTTTTTTAATTCAATCATGTCTGATTCTCAGAGACTGCCTAGAAAAGTTCCAGCAGTTTTCTTGCCAAGGTTTTCAGAAGTAGCTTGATATTGAAGCCCCAGTGGCACAGTGGTTAGAATGCAGTATTGCAGGAAAATTCTGCTTACAGCCAGGAGCTCGATCCTGACTGGCTCAAGGTTGATTCAACCTTTCAACCTCCCAAGGTCAGTAAAATGAACTGGGGTAGAGAGAAAATGAGGTACAAGGCTTTGTACCTAAAGTGGGATTAAAGATAAAGGTAAAAGTTCCCCTCACATATATGTGCTAGTCGTTCCCGACTCTAGGGGGCAGTGCCCATCTCCGTTTCAAAGCCGAAGAGCCAGCGCTGTCTGAAGACGTCTCCATGGTCATGTGGCCGGCATAACTAAATGCCAAGAGCACATGGAACACTGTTACCTTCCCACCAAAATTGGTCCCTTTTTTCTACTTTCACTTTTTATGCGCTTTCGAACTGCTAGATTGGCAGAAGCTGGGACAAGCAATTGGAGCTCACCCTGTTACGCAGCACTAGGGATTCGAACCTCTGAACTGCCGACCTTTCAATCGACAAACTCAGCGTCTTAGCCATTGAGAATTCATTATCTCCTGATTTCTAGCCTGATGATGTAATCTCTAGCCTGATATGTTAACTGCTATTCAAAACTGGCTCCTATGTCTGCTTTGATATATAGGAGTAAGAGATGGGTACATCAGAAGAAAACAAATGGAGTAGGTACTTATGTACATGTAGTAAAGCAAGAAAAGAAAAGTTTTTATGGTCAAGAATGAATAAATATGGGTGAATTGGATTGAATACACAAGTGAATGACCTGTAGTAGTAAGTAAGTAGTAAGATGTAAATGTAGCGATTTGCTCATACAGTATATATAAAAGACGATTAAATTGCAAAATAAATACTTGCAGGAATGTGAATACATGAAGAGAAAATGGGAAAATGAGAAATATATAGTTGGATAGAATAGATAGGGTCTTCAAAAGCAGAGTTGAGCATTAAAAAAAAATCCAATGAATTAAATAACATATGAATGTGGGAAAAACAGGATTGATTGATTTGATAGATACAGTAGAGAGAGAAATGAATCATGTTAATATAAACTAAATCTATGTTACTTCTATTTTCTTATCTGTTTAATTTCTTTGGTTTATGTCTTACTATCTGACTGTACTTTGTATACAGTTTCTTATCTTGAAAGAGAATAGCCTCATGGAAATGCTGACTAGGTACTATATTATGTAAATTTTATGAGCTTATTGATTGACTTATTAAATTTATATCTCACATTTCCACATTTCCACTGCTTATTTTAGGGCTGTGATAGATAGGGTGAGAAGCAATTATTTTAAATAAGAGATATCTGCAAAAACAATTATACATATAGATGTAATGTAAAAAGAAAAAAAACTGTGTGTTTAATCCATATCCAGAGCCTTATTAGTTTATTGCCATATTTAGTAAAATTACTGCTCAAAACCATATATACAATACTTAGGGGATTCTGCCAATTTATATTTCCCCAAGAAACAAACTGCTTTCTATTTAATTACATCTTCACTCTAGGTTCATTTATTCAACTAGGATGCTAGTTCTGCTCCTTTGTGGCTTGTAATACTTAACCTAATTTAATTATTAAGACTCATATCTTCTTAGTTTTCAATTACTGGATAGCAGAAAAAATATCTATATAAATTTCATTTCTCTACCTTCTAATACTTGGGTTTCCCCATTCCCTTTTAAGTTACTTTTATAACAAAGACAGACATCATGGTTATCAGTAGGTTTTATAAATTCTCTAGCACATTTTACAAAATCAACCCCTCCCCATTCCTTGTTTTCATATATTATTGTAGACTAATAATAACAGATCTCTGTTGTGAAGGTCCAAAACAAGATGCCAGCAAACAACAGACTGCTGACATTTCTAAATGACATAAAAAGGACAGCATGGTACAAAGATACATATCAAGATCAGAAAAAGGTGTAAGGTATTTCCCATGATAGTTTAACAGATGTCTCTGAAAGTTTACAAGAAGCGATTAGGTACTCAAAAAGAGCAATACTATTAAATAGGAAAATTAATTTACAAATTTAGACAATCTATTTACAAAAAAATGTTATGTGTGTTACTGAAATATTTATTGAACAAGTCAGATATTTCAGTTCTTTCATTTAGCTCTATTGAATGCAACTTGAAAAAGGAATATTGTTTAGTAGCACTGCTCTAAGGTTTTAGTTCAGATTTAAATTCAAGTATTATCGAGTATTTTGTGCTCAAAATAAATTGTCCCATTGTTCTCCAATGTATACTGATGGGTAAAATTCCAATATTTATTTAGGCAAAAGAAAAATGCCTATTTTAATGGCTTGCAAGATTGAGCAGTTAAGCTTACTTTCTTTGAAATAACTTCTGGGGAAGGAATTCTGAATGGGTAATAACTTCACATTATTATTTATTATTCATCAAAGCTGAGCTTCTAGGATGTACGGTTACTTCATGGGACAAGGATTTTAGAGAAGTTAGTGGAATTATGTCAATGGTTTATGAATCATTTCTCAGTTGAACTGATCTAAGGAGCACAGCTTCTTCCATGTACGTACATAACCATTCATCAGTGCATTGTGGTTGTTGTTGTTTTTTGGGTGGTGTTACTTTGTTCCATAAATAATAGTACAAATCTACCATTCTTGGAGAAGAATCCTTCTTTATGAAATGCTAAGTATTTTATTATTGTAGTTTTTATCTAAGAAGTGTGAGGGACATCTTTTCATCTCAATGAGGTCTAGATATCATTTTTTTAAGGTGAGTCATGATTTGGACTTAAACCATTAGTGATAATAGAGCAGACAAAATTGATAGGGAAAGTAAAGATGAGTTTAAGTTAAATTCAATTTATGATAATTACATGGACCCAACTTTGGAATTCTCTTGGTGATAGTCCAGAAGCTGTTTGTTGCCTTCTTCTGGAATTCATTTTGACTTCCAATCTCATCTACAACCTTGCTATTTTCCTAATACTCTCTCATTAAAATATTAACCAGGTCTGAAAAGTCACCAGAAAAGAAATTTGACATGATCATGATCATGTTCATTCATTCTTGGATATTATTTCTTATTCTTATTTTTAGAGAACTATCTTTAGAAGCATTAAACACAAAATATACATGTTGTTATTATATACTGTAGAGGTCTTAATTAAAACTCCATAGAATCTATAGCATTGCAATTTCCAGGCTAACTAGGGAATGACAATTAAACATTGATTTATAATATAGTGAGGGTCTTAGATCATGTATGGATTCTAATCTCTATACTCATGACTACTTTTAGTTTCAAAACAATACTGTTACTTTTTAATAAAAAAAAGTAATGTAAAATGCCCAGTAGGTTAGTGGTTTATAAACCCAATTCGTAATAGTATGAGAAAACCTCTCTACATTGTCAAGGAGGTGATTTTTATACTATTGAGTCCAGATTAGTGCAAATAAGTTCAATGGTTCCAGACTAGTGCCCTTAAAATTAATTTTCAGCATAAATTGTTTGAAGTATGCTGTTTAGAATTCCTCCTGAAGTAAGTTCATCAATGTGGAATTGACAGAGCTATGGTGGTGCAGTGGTTAGAGTGCAGTACTGCAGGCTACTTCTGCTGATCACTGGCTGCCATCAGTTTGGCAGATCGAATCTCACAAGGCTCAAGGTTGATTCAGCCTTTAATCCTTCCGAGGTCAGTAAAATGAGGACCCAGATTAATGGGGGCAATATGCTAACTCTGTAAACTGCTTAGAGAGGGCTGTAAAGCACTGTGAAGTGGTATATAAGTCTAAGTGCTATTGAATACTGATGAAAAAACTTCATAGATTCTAGTTAGAAGGAAATAAGATTTAGAGAGTAAGTTTTCCAAGATATATATTTCACAATTTCTGGAACAATTTATATTATTGATCTCATTTTGTCTATTTCCAATGCCTTCCTCATGATATTCAAAAATGCCAACGAATTGTAATTGTGATTTGCCCACTGACATTAGCACATAAATCCTAAAATCAGTATCAGAAATGTAACCAATCTTTACAATAAAGTTGATTGGTCAGGCATACTGTAAATTCCATTCATCTCAGTAGAACTCAACCCCAAATCAAACATTATCAGACTGGAGTCAAAGAATGGAAAGAAGGGAAAATTGTTAGTTTAGTGACTGACTCATGAGGAATGTTTATAGGAAGAGAGTGTTATAGAGATTTTTACTAGCCATTTGCTACACAAATCTCACTTTATACAACTTGTCATTAAACTCCTAAAAGTAAAATATAAAGGAACAGAAATAAAATATTCTTCCTGGAAGAGTTTAAATAGCTCCTCTGAGAACCATAATAACTTTTCCTTTTCTTAAAGTGCAGAACATTGCATTACATCTCTGAAAGAAAGAGTCTGGAAGATAATGTATTTATCAAACTGCACTTTCATTAGACTTTCCTAATGAGGGTATTTTCTCATTGCCTCTAAATAGGGAGCCAACATCATCTGGTAATGTCTTTTTCTGCTCTGTTCCCATGATTTTTCCTCATTTCATTTCCAGCCTGTGTATGACTCAGGTGTAAATTGTCTTTAACAGTCCTGGTATTAAAGTAGCACTTTTCCTGTTATTCCAAAGCCATCCAACAGAAGCTTCAAGATGGGCAGAAACTATTAGACTTTGTCAGCCATTTCTCTAGAGGAAATTCAGGTGACTTCAATGATTTGGAACAGAGGCAGAGTAGGGTTCATTAACGGGGTCATCAAATTTCATGCTAGCATGCTTTTGTATTGACTCAGTAATGGTCAGGGGACATTTCAAGTCAGCAGTAGAGAAAAGCCCAAAGGAAGCATGCTGAAGACTAAATTGCTAGGCTTCTATGTTTAATCATTCCACTGTTTGTGAATCTTATCTAAATAGCATTCCCCAACCTGGGGCCTTCCACATCTGACAAAAATGCAACTCCCATAATTCTTGATCAGATTAGCCAAAGGGAAGGTGTTTAACTGAATTGTGGACATTCTTTAGTGTTCTGCCATCATGTTCTAAAAAACTAATAAAGGAAGAAGCATATTTTTTTAGGGACAAAGACACAATAGAACAGTAAATATTGTTGATGCCTCCTGCATCTTTTCTCTGAAATCAACCAAACCTAGAATCAACAAGAGCAAAAAGCACATCTTCCTCCAAAAAAGAGAAAAAAATCTTGGGAATGTATTCTCAAGATTTTTTACCCTCCTTTTTGGAGGAAAAAGTCCAAGAGCCTGATATTACTTGAGATTTCAGGGATAATAGTCTGTTTCTTCAAACACAGAATAGAGCCATCAGAAAGGATAATTCTATTGGTATAAAAAATACATTGAACAGTTATAATAATGTATTTAATTGTGGCTGGGGGAAGACCGAAGAAGCAGGAATGGTGAAAAGCAACGTGAGTGACCAAATTACCTATATATATCTATAGAGTAGGAAATAGTTTGGGCAATGGTTCTTCTTTCTTTGTGCTGTCAATAAAAGGCCATGCCTGCAGCCTTTGTGCTGTCAATAAGAGGCCATGCCTGCAGCCTCCCATTTGAGGTAAGTTGCAAGGCTCATCTCTTTCTCTCTTTCTCTCACCTTTTATTTAAGAGCCACATGAAACCACTGAATAATGGTCATCAGCTGTCTGTGGTCAGGTATAATCAATATGCTGGTGATAGCCCAATTTTTACATTTCACCTCTAGGCCAATCAAGTATTGGTGTTAAAGACTTGATCTAGTGCAGGGCTGTCAAACTTGCGGCCCATGGGCTGGATGTGTCATGTGCTGATCACACCCACACCCAGGTTAGAAAAGGGGGAAAATGTCACAATAATTCATCCGACAATGCCATGATGACTCAAGTTTGATACCTCTGATCTAGTGCCTGGATGATACGTGGGCATGGATGGGAAGAAAAAACTCAGTCTCAATAGTGACAAAACTGGGTGGCATTGTTTGTTTAGCCCATTCTCTGCTTAGTCTTTAAAGATGATGAGACTAATTAACAAACTGAGGGTCCTCCTGCATTCATAGCTATTATTTAAAAAAAAAAGGTGGAAGCTGAGGCCAAGAGGACTTTTGCATAGGTTTATCTGGTGTGCCAGTTATATCTGTTCCTAGATAAAGAAGCCCTTCAGACAATCATGCCTTGATCACCTCTCAGATGGACTATCATAATGCTCTCTACATGAGGTTGCCTAGAGAACCATTATTATGGCACTGCTGGTTCTGATGATAAGGAGGAAGAGGAGGAGAAGGAATTAGAGCCAGAGGTCTAGGAGTAATGCTTAGCATTTTCTGTCTCTTTGTCTAAAATTACCTATTGGGGTGTGTGGGTGATGATAAGGTAGTGACCTTCCTTCAGTCAGTGCAGTTCTATTGTGAAAGCTCTCTATCAGTCAGGGTATTTTTAGATAAGGATCATGGGTAATATCTAACTGGGTTAAAGAAGGCTTGTATAGAGAAAAGATGAAAGAACACAATTTTAAGATTTGACTGTACACATACTAAGTTAGACAGTTTCAGCTATGAGCTAGGAATGAGAAAAGGCTATATTACATGAAAGATGTCCTTCAACACTGTTAAGCAAGACATCTTTGAGATTCACTTAGGGGGATGTTGGAGAAAAAGTTAGTCTGCTCCTCAGCTGCATTCTCCAACCTTCCTCTCTCTTTTCTTCTTTCTGCTGAAGTGGTTAATATGCTGGTCTCTTCTTTTCTTTCTTTCTCCCAGTCTCTCTTCATCTTTCTTCTCTCCTGAATTACAAAGACAGTTAAGAAGAAGAAGATGGGAATTCAAAATCCCATTAGAGAGAAGGATAGCATGGCACTCCTCACCTTTAAGTTGGGATGAATATATATTCATCCCAACTTAAAGAAGAGAAAAGAAGAGAAAAAGAGAGATACTACATTGAAAAGTTTGCACAGTACTGTAATATAAAATAATTTAAAATAATGTACAAACTGCTCTGCTGGAAGGAATATCTCATTACTCTCCTATATATCAATTTGGTTTAAAACAAATACCACATAAAGATAGTTTCATGATGGTTTTAGCACTTTCAAAATGTTACATCTCTTATGAACATCAAAGTTTTAAGTGTCAGATTAGTAAAAAGATCTATATAATAAAAATAAATAGTCATGGTTAAAGAATATAGAAGCCTTATTTTAAAGAACCCAAACTTCAAATATGGCAGTCAGCCATGGACAGTATTAATCTCTATAAATGGTTTCCAGATAAAATTGAAACCAACACAGGACTTCTTTGTCATGTATGAAGTTATTCTGAACATTAATACAAATTCCCATAGTTTAAGCTACCATTCCTCTAATAAAGGAATTACCATATTTTTCGGAGTATAAGACATACCTTAGTTTTTGGGGAGGAAAATAAGAAAAAAGCTGATTGGTGGGTGGATCAGTCTCCTGGAATACCCCCAATCAGCTGTTTCCAGAGGTGAATTTTAGCAACAGGTTCATTGGTTGTGAGCTCTGTGCCTTGCTTTTTTTTTTTTTTTTTGCCTCTGAAATGTCTGAAACTCCGTTTCAGAAAAACTTTTCTTCTGCCTCTGAAAGCCTCCGAAACAGAGCTTCAGAAAAAAAAAGGCTTTTTTTCTGAAGCTTCTTTCAGAGGCTTTTTTTCTGAAGCTTCTTTCAGAGGCTTTTTTTCTGAAGGACTATTTGTACTCTGTTCAATCTACTTTCTTTGGTTTTGGTATATAGATTAACCTCTTCCAATCTGTTGGTTATTGTGTCATTCTCCAGATTTGTTAACATAGTTTGGTTAGAACCTTTACTGATTCTTCTTTTGTTGCGTGCCATATTATTTTAGATAAAAGACTTTCAAAGGCTTTTTTTCTGAAGCTTCTTTCAGAGGTTTCTTTCAGCCTCTGAAATCTCCATTTGCGAGGCTGGGTGGGGCTACATTCGGAGTATAAGACACACCCAGATTTTCACCCTCTTTTTTGGGGGGAAAAAAACCCTTCAAGTATCCTAGTGACACTAATATTTAACAGAAAAATTATTTATCGAAAAAAAAGTCAGCCTTTAGGACTTGTTTCTTCCTGCAGTATATTATCTTTTACAGTATATGACATTGCCTTCAGATATGGAAAATTTCTGTCCTGATGTTTACATTTCCAACAATTTTCTGGATATAGATTATCTGTTTCAGCAATCATCACTGGGTTAGCTCAATATGTTGAGCAAAATATGCTTAAAAAGCATATTTTAAGCACTCTATAGAAATCCAGATGAAACAATATCTAGAAATAGTATCTAGAGTAGGCTATCTCTGCTCCAAAAAAACAAAGTTGTGGCCATAGCCTCAGTTGATGAAAAGTGTGTTCTTGTGCCATAGAACCTACCTGAGGACTCAAAGATATGATTGGGCATAATATCCTTCTGCCCTAAAATATGTCTCTGAGGAGAGGATGGATATCTGGTCCTCTAAATTTATGGGGACTACATTTTCTAACAAGCAAACTCAGGCAACATGGCCATGCAAATAGGAACATTTCAAACTGGGAATGTTTTTGCATTAATTATGATGATGGTGAGGGAACCTGCATTATACTTTAAAATATATGAAAGTTTCTGGATTTTTAATATTCCTCTGGTTCATTTTCCACTTCTTTGTTTTGTCTTGTTTTTTATTTATTTACTATTATTTATTTTCTTTTTTTCTTCAATCCAATCATTTACACTCAAGGCAACTTGTCTGGAGACTCCATTGAGTTTCAACAAATGTATTTATAACCCCATCCATGACAGGTTTTGGTTCTGAAGATGTGCAAAGATGCCAACTTATAAATGACTCTATAAGCCCTGAAGGTAATAAAAGATGTTCCATCTAGAAGCAGGATTCTCATTAAACAGAACATCACAGTGAAATCCAAGAAAATCAGAAAAGTAATCAAATCGGCACAGAGCAACCCAGACAATTTTTCCACCTTATATGCCAGACTGAAATTGTAGGTAGTAAAATGTGCAGGTGAAAGCATATCTCCAAGAATGAATTCCTATTAGAAATAGTTCTTGGAACAAAGTAGAAAAAATAACGCATGAAATTTAATTTAAGCTCC